>CM065464.1:12496317-12932000 GCA_032872475.1 Leptopilina myrica (nomen nudum) | reverse complement strand
TAAAAATTAAAATATTATAATAATATTGTGAAATAATAAATTCATATGTAAGTAGGAATAAGTAAACTGTCATCCGAGCGAGTGTTAGCGAGTGAGGAATATAACGCTAGTAAATAATAGAAACGAAAAGGAATAAATTGATATTTAATCGCCTTAGCGTAATATTTTAAAATTTCTCTTTGGTAGAAAATAATTTTAGTAAAAATAAAAAAATAAAATAGTTCTTTAAAAATTAAGTTTTTTTTGTGTTTTGAAACAATTACCTTACGTTTGTATTTTATTTAAATTTAATTATTACCAAAGATACCGTTTTTTCTTAACTGTATAAAACAATTTTTCTCAAAAAGTAGATGTAGTAGATAATGTTTTTCTACACATTTATAATCAGCATGATAAATTACCAAAATTTGTACTGGGGCTAAGAAAAAATACCTTTTTTCTATCACTGTATATAATCGTTAAAAAACTATTCAGTGTTAAAATGTAACTGAAATAAGAAATTTAAAAAACAAATTGAATATTTACAAACAAAATTTAACGTTATAATACTATAATTGTTTATAAAAAAATCATTGTCTATAAAATTACCGTTGACGATTAGCAAAACGTCTAGACTTTGCTGGCTTAGATGGATACTTTGTCTTATTTTTTTTGGAAGATCCCATTTTCTATAAATTTGTTTGTTATCCACTTCTTGATAAACTAAACAGTTCCTTCTTCTTTTTTACTTTAATGACTTTCAAATAATCAGGCAAATTAAACACTTTCAAAATAAACTTTATTCTCTGAATCGTTTTCAGAAACAATAGGCACGGCCACCATATGCAAATAGGTTGTAAACAAACAAACGAACGACAAAAAGACGATAAATCTAAGTCGTTCGATTTATCGAGAAAAAGCGCACCAATTTAAAATTAATAGTTTAATTACATTCCTTATTAAAAGAATAATTATTTAAAATAAAATCAATAAAAATTTATAAAACGAAAGTGAAACTTAATTTTCAAATGTGTAAATAATATTCAATACATCATAATATTAATTTAATTGGCTTTAAAAATATAGAGTATTTAAACGAACGCGCCAAATATGTACGCATGTGCATTTGACGCGCATGCTTATTGCCTTGTCCGGCCGGTTCAGTCACGTGAACCACGTTTGTTTACATTTATGTGCTGCAGTCTTTGTGCCATTGGATCTTATTCCTATATTAAAACGAAGAAAACAGTGTAAACTTTGACAGTATTATATTTATAACATTATTTATCAATTTTTGGTAATTGTGAACAAAGTGTAAACGTGAAAAATGTCTCAGAAGAACAGTAAACACGGTTGTGTTAAGGTTATGTGGATAAATTATCGTCCAAAAACAGAAAATTGAAGAAGAAACCTATTGTACTTTGTTTATAAAGCAGAGAATAAATTAAATGGATAAGAAGTGGCACTCAAGAAAATTCGTCTGAGATCGTAAGTATTCATTGTAAATATTATTTCAAAAACTAATGAGACTTGCTGCATTTGTTCTTATTTTTCATCCCTCGTGATAAGAGTCTATTTTTTATACTTGTTTAATGTTAATTGTTTTAAGACATGTCAATGCTTCTTATCTCTTACTGTTATTAAATAGAACATTAATAATTTGCTTTCTTTAAACTATAGAGTAAGTTTTAGTGGCTCGTAAAAAATTATACTTTTCAGGTTATGTCATTCTCGACCTGCGTTATTTTTTCATTTTCCGAAATTTAAAATGATTAAAAGTGCTAAAATAATTTCTCTGAATAAAGGTTTTCAATTTTGTATAAAGCATCAGGTTTATTGTTTAAAATTTTATACTTTAGGAAAGATACAAATTTTATTCTCTATTTTTTGATAATTAATAATTTTTAATCAACTTTGTTCCGTTCAATATTAAATTATTTGTCTTTTAGGTCGTACAGAGATCGTGATCGCGGTGCCAACACGCGAGGAGGCACAGGAATCCCTGTCGTTCAAACAAGGGAATGACCGTTAAACACAGCAATATTCCCGATCCGAATGTCATCTTCAAAGAGGGGAAGATTTCTCGATTATGTGGTAAATGAAATACACAAATTCACAGTTTAGGTGAACAGACCCAAAACAAATTCAAGCTCAAGGTTGGCTAATCGCTCTATTGCTGGAAGAAATATCGAAGGAGCCGGAAAAGGTGATCTTTGTGAAGACTAAGAGAAAATTTAATGATGTATTACGATGATTGTTAGTGGGAATGAGGCTTCGTTTTAAATCGTAAGTTTGATTTATTGTTATTTATTATTTATTTGTTTAATTTACAATGATCAGTGACTCAGTTTTTAAACTTAGTAATTTTATGACTTATTTAATTAAATTTTTCCTTACTTCAACTGATTTGCTAATTGTTCGCATTTTTTTTTTAATTTTTAATTTTTTAAATTTAAATTCTTAAAGTTACTGTTATTAATTAGATCATTATTAATAATTTGCTTTCTTTCAACTATAGAGTAAGTTTTAGTGGATCGTGAAAAATTATACTTTTCAGGTTATGTAATTCTCGTCCTGCGTTATTTTTCCATTTTCCGAAATTTAAAATGATTAAAAGTGCTAAAATAACTTCTCTGAATAAAGGTTTTCAATTTTGTATAAAGCATCAGGTTTATTATTTTAAATTTTATACTTTAGGAAAGATACAAATTTTGTTCTCTATTTTTTGATAATTAATAATTTTTAATCAACTTTGTTCCGTTCAATATTAAATTATTTGTCTTTTAGGTCGTACAGAGATCGTGATCGCGGTGCCAACACGTGAGGAGGCAAAGGGATTCCTGTCGTTCAAACAAGAGAATGACCGTTAAACGCAGCAATATTCCCGATCCGAATGTCATCTTCAAAGAGGGGCAGATTTCTCGATTATGTGGTAAATGAAATACACAAATTCACAGTTTTGGTGAACAGACCCAAAAAAAATTCAAGCTCGAGGTTGGCTAATCGCTCTCACCCGATGCGATATGGTCGTCATTATTTAAATATCTTAAATAATAATAATAATAATAATAATAATAATAATAATAATAATAATAATAATAATAATAATAATAATAATAATAATAATAATAATAATAATAATAATAATAATAATAATAATAATAATAATAATAATAATAATAATAATAATAATAATAATTAAATCTTATTATCTCAAATAACCAAAATATCGTTTTACATCTGTAGTAAAACCAATTTGTTAAGTAAAAATATATTTAGTAATTATATTTTTGCAGAACTTGCGCATCAAATTCATCAAGCAGTGTCAGAATTCGGAACGTCGTCACAAGTGAGAACAAAACAAAACAAATCTTTGTCTTTACACTTATTTGATTTTAAAGAAAGCAGACAGAATCTTCGATATGGATTTCAAACCGCAGATTAGGAAAATTATCAGAGACTTATGTTGTCTAAAAAATTGTCAGAAAAAAGAACGAAATTTCACTCAAGAATTTTTGAACGATTACATTAAAATGCACATTATTTCTCTTTTGCTGGAAGAAATATCGAAGGAGCCGGAAAAGATGATCTTTGTGAAGACTAAGAGAAAATTTAATAATATATTACGATGACTGTTAGTGGAAAAGAGACTACGTTTTAAATCGTAAGTTTGTTTTATTGTTGTTAATTATTTATTTGTTTAATTTATAATGATCAGGGACTTAGTTTTTAAACCTTGTAATTTTATGACTTATTTAATTAAATTGTTCCTTATTTCAACAGTTTTGCTACTTTTTTTGGATTTTTTTTTAGATTTTTGAAATTTAAAATGTAAATTTTAATATTAATATGTTTGAATCATTCTTAATTAATTTTTAGATAAAATAAAAGGAAACCAAGTAAAAGTTGAACAATAATAAAAATAAAATTGATTTTTGAGCAAAATGTAATACCATAAATATCAATATGTGTGCGCTCAAATGCTTAAAGAAAGATATTGAATTTTTTTTCAAATTGTTCTTTACACTTTGTTGCATATTATAAATAGAAATGGAAATTAATTAAATTTATATTAATTTTTAGAATGAATTGCCATCGGGAATGAATTGCAGAATTTCACGTAATAGAACAGTTTAAGGACTCCGGGTGTAAGAATTGGCCTTTCCTGTAGCCAGTCGGAATTTCTTGTTTGGGAATCCCTGACAGTGGTGAGGCACTCTGGTATTCACAAACTGCTAGGTACCGATTGCATCGTGAACTTCATAGATATTATGTACCCGCTAAGTCACAAGCTTTCGCACATTCTTGCCAGGTAAGCGAATTAATCTTTTATTTCAATTTTCTTGTAGTTATTTTTTTTAAATATTATTTAAATAAATAATATTTTAATAAATATAATTTTAGATGTGTTTTTCTTGAAGAAATTGCTATTTTTAAACTGCAGAACGTCTATTTTTTAATGTCGTCAATTCAATTTTTTTCATTTTATTTTTATTTAGTTTTCATAATTTCAAAATTTTAAATTTAAAAAGTTAATAAATTATAAGGAAAAAATAATTCATAAATATAAAGTGTTTTACCGAAAATTGGTACTTTGTTGATTTCTTCGACTTTTTAATCGCTTACAACTTTTTCGGTATATTATAAAAAATGTCAAAACCTGGCGGTATATTTAAGTTAATTAATAACAAAAATTACAAAAAAAAGGTTGAAAAAGGAAAAGAAAAGTCAGAAATATGTTAGTTAATATTTCCTTGCAAAATATTTCGTTTCTTATATTTAACTTTTTTTCATTTATTTATTTATTTATTTATTTATTTATTTATATATTGGAAACAAATAAAACATCATTTTTAACTTTTGTGAACTAAAAGCATACATTTCATGATTCTTCAATAAACGAAAATCCATGCCAATTTATTTCAGCAAGTCAAAAATTTGCTAGGTTTTAAATTATTATTAGTAGTGAAACTTAACTTTATCGAATAATTGTAACTACTGCAATGAAATTGTTGTTTGTAATTGAAATCATTAACATTTAATGGAAAATTTAAAAAATACTACAAGTTTTGTAATTTTTTCAGATCTCCTGCAAGCTTTCTGCAAGCGGTAATTTTTGCACTGATGTTTTCACAACCTCTGACAATTTACAATCGACGTGAAGAAATTCAAAATCAACATTTTCATCCGTCACCAAAGTATAAGGTTTCTGAAGTCTTGAAATGCCTAATTTATTTTTCAATTTTATACATATATTCAAGTGAAGTGATTTTAGTGATAGTATTTGGTGATTTATATAAGTAGGTAGTGTCCTTTTTTTTTTTACTAAATTTCTGACAGTTTCAAGCCCCGCGATAAGTAAATATCAGGGACCGTCACGGAATCAAAACAAAATTAAAAAATACTTTTGTTTTAATTCGGATATGGGTATCAGAATCAAAATTTCACTCTATTTAGTTCTGATTTCAACATCAAAATCAAAATTCCACTCGATTTCGTTTTGGTTCTAATATCAAAATCAAAATTCTTTCTTGTTTTAATTTTAATAAAATAATACTGCCCATATAGAAGTGTGATTGAACCTAAATTTTTGTTGCAAATGTCAAATATATCAGAAGATAATATCGTTTTTACTTACGAAATCTGAAATAGAATTCGAATCGATTTCTGTTTCTATAAGAAAACCAAATTGCAGTATTACAGTATCAGAATCAAAATAGGAAGTAAAGTTTGTTTCGTTACAGAATCAAAATCAAAATACATTAATAATTTCGTTTTGTTTTGGAATATCATAACGAAATCAAAATTTGATTTCCGTGACGGTCCCTGGTAAATATCAATTTCGGTACAAAGTTCGAAAATTTTTAACAGTTTTTTTCTTCGTTAGTTTAGCCATTCATACCGTGGAGAATTTATTTTTTACTATTTTTTTTACAAATTCTAAAAATTATGTTTATGTGCTTTGTGTTCTTTATAACAACCTTCGCAAAAGTTCAACAATTTGTGAAATGCGCGTAGTGTGACAATGAAAAGGGTTTTTTTGTTTATAACTTCGCGAGTGACTGTGACACTAGTGTTTAAAACAAAATAAGACGGTAAGTGTTGCTAAATTTGCAAATTATACATATTATACTCAATTTGTTTCCTCTCCTTCTACGTTTATTTCTCCACACCAGCATATCAGTGTTGAAATTTTTAATAATAAATTAACATTAGTCGCAAAGTTGTCATCAGTAAAAACTATACGGTCACCGCATAATTTTAAAGTGCATTGACAAGATTAAAAATAGGTATAAATAATTAAATGAAACTGTTTGCGGAAATATCAGCAATATACACTACGGTTACCATAATTCCGGTGTATATCCTCGCAGCCGGATATAAATAAAACAATTAAATATAAATAAATAAAACGGATAACAAAATTGTCAACAGTGTACACTACGGTTACTGTATAATTCCGGTGTACACTGACCAGATTGAAATTCAGTGGGAATAATTAAAAAAAAATAATTTGCAGAGTTTTTTCAACAGCGTACACTACGGTTACCATAATTCCGGTGTACATTCTCGCAGTCAGATATAAATATAAAAATTAAATATAAATAAAAAATTATTATCACTCTACACTACGGTCATCGCGATAATTCCGGTGTACATTGACGAGTTTGAAAATCGGTGGGAATAATTAAAAAAATAATTTGCAGAGTTTTTTTAACAGCGTACACTACGGTTACCATAATTCCGGTGTACATCCTCGCAGTCAAATATAAATATAAAAATTGAATATAAATAAAAAATTATTATCACTGTACACTACGGTTATTATAATTCCGGTGTATATCCTCGCAGTCGGATATAATTAAAACAATTAAATATAAATAAATAAAACGGATAACAAAGTTGTCAACAGTGTACACTACGGTTACTGTATAATTCCGGTGTACACTGGCCAGATTGAAATTCAGTGGGAATAATTAAAAAAAATAATTTGCAGAGTTTTTTCAACAGCGTACACTACGGTTACCATAATTCCGGTGTACATCCTCGCAGTCAAATATAAATATAAAAATTGAATATAAATAAAAAATTATTATCACTGTACACTACGGTTATTATAATTCCGGTGTATATCCTCGCAGTCGGATATAATTAAAACAATTAAATATAAATAAATAAAACGGATAACAAAGTTGTCAACAGTGTACACTACGGTTACTGTATAATTCCGGTGTACACTGGCCAGATTGAAATTCAGTGGGAATAATTAAAAAAAATAATTTGCAGAGTTTTTTCAACAGCGTACACTACGGTTACCATAATTCCGGTGTACATCCTCGCAGTCAAATATAAATATAAAAATTGAATATAAATAAAAAATTATTATCACTGTACACTACGGTCATCGCGATAATTCCGGTGTACATTGACGAGTTTGAAAATCGGTGGGAATAATTAAAAAAATAATTTGCAGAGTTTTTTTAACAGCGTACACTACGGTCACCATAATTCCGGTGTACATCCTTACAGCCGGATAAAAATATAACAATTAAATATAAATTTAAAAAAGTTACAATGAATTTACAATATTGACGATCAAATATTAAAATAAATAAAAAAAACCAGTTAGCAGAGTTGTCATCGGTGTACACTATGATTATTGAATAATTTCAGTGTACATCGTCGAGTTTGGATAAATAAATGCAAATAAATAAAATTTCACTGAAAAATGTTAACCATTTTTTATTACTGTCATACCATAATTTCGGTGTGCATTGTCGTTGATAAATATAATTCTGTTTTGACAATAAATAACTAGATATAAATATATAAAAATTACAAAAATTAAAATGTTCTATATATTTTTGTTTTGTGCTATTAGAAAATGTAAAGAAAAATTACTTACCATTTTTTCAGATGATATTAGTTCACTTATCGTTTTTTATTTACCACAATTGATAAATTGCATTCGTTCGATATTTTTTTAAATTGGGAAATACGCAAAAATGTACATAACCTTGAATACAATGAAAAATATAATAAAAATTTAATTTTCTTTCAGGTACACGTATTGAAAAAAACTACTTTTCAATTACAATAAACTACATTTATATTATTTGCATTATATTTTACTATAAGAATACCCGAGAAAAATGTCCATAAAATAAGTTAATTGATTTTGAGTTTTTGAACTGTTGCCGCCAAAGTTTCGTAACTCCCGCAAGTGCCACTACCGGGGCGCTGTGACTTGCACACTAACACATACGCGCGACGCCAGTCTACGTGTTCTCGATCGGCCGTCAGTGCATTGCCGCCATGTTGCCTCTCACTTTTAATAGAAAACAGTGCACTTTTCGGGAATTTTTTAAAACTATTTTTACTTATAATTCTAAATCAAACATAGAACAGCGGGATTAGGTTTATTCTCCTCTATCATATTCCGGCATTTCCAACCCGAAATATTAATTTGATTCGCTAAATACTTGGAAATGCGAAACCCTACTTTCCCATACTTCATCACGTGGGACTTTCCCACATGGCCTTAATTGATTTAAAGATATTACAGAATTGTTCGTTAAAAGTATAAAAATTTCAAATTTTCTAAGATAATGACTAAAAACCTTTGGTAAATTTATTTATTTTAAAATATGTAAACAACAATTGAATCCTCTTCACAAAATTTTATTGAAATTTTTAAGAAAAATTTCAGTTTTCGAGAAATTTGGTGAAACGAATTTTACACAATGTATTAAAAATAATTTAAATTCTGCCATGGATTTTATTAAAATTTTTCTAAAAAATTGAATTTTGGAGAAAAATTGTATTATTTCTAAAGATAATTGAAATTTTGACTAAACTTTTAGTACATTTTATAAAATAATTTCATTTTTGCGCAGAATTTAATAGTTTTGAAAATAATTGAATTTTTGTGACTAATTTTATTGAAATTCGTTTCAAATATATGAATTCTTGTGTGGAAACTTTTTAACAAATAATATTTTCAAAGTATTTTAATTTAATAATTAATTAATAATTGGATTTTATAGTCACATTTTAAAGAATTCATGTTTCTTAATGCGAAGATTAATAATTAAAATTTTTATTACTTAATTTAAAAAAAACGATATACACTTCAAATTTTTTATTAAAATTGAATTCTCGCAAATTTTTTTTTTTAATTCTGAAAAATAAAATTTTTGAAATTTTTCAATTCCATTGTTTCAAGATAATTTAATTTTTCTAAACAAATAATTAAAAATTTTTGAAAGAATTGAAATTTCTTTCCATTTTTTTGAAAAATAATTTAATTCTTTGAAAGAATTTTATTTAAAATTTTTCGAAAATGTTCAAAGGAAGTTACTGACCGTAATTATAATTTTATTTTTAAAATATAAAGTCCCTCTTAAAGTTTTAAATCAATTTTTTGCTTCTAAAAACTATATTATTCTATTATTATTATTCAATAGTTATAATTATTGAACTTCTCCTAAATTTTTATAATTTCAAAATTCTGAATGTTCAAATAAATGATATTTATCATTTCTTAAGCAAATTTAATTTTTATTACTTATTAAGTAAATAATTATTTATCACTGCTTTTTCTAAATTGTAATAAAATTCTTCACAGGAATTAAATTAGAATTGTAAAAAACTTGAGAAAGAAAATTTCCAAGTATAATTATAAAAAGACAAGATTATTTTTAAAAAATTGAAAAAATTATTTTCCAAATTTTCAATTCAAATATTACAGTACCGTCCGAAATTGTCAGTGCACCCATTTTTAAAGGAAAGAAAAAATTTTTTAACATTAAATTTATGATAACTAAAATTTCTTTCGGTTTATATTTTGAAAGACCGAGACGATAAAATTTTGAAAATAATAAGACCTTACAGAAGTCATTTGGCCAAAATTTGAACAAGATATTCTTAAAAATCGTCATTTTCAATGTTTTACATAAATTTGAATAACTTCTAAAATAATAAACGCTTTTTAATAATCTTAGTCATATTTTAAAGGTCATTTTCTACGAAATAAGAATTACTTATAAGCGTTAACCTGTAATTTTTTTCTTGCAATAAGCATGACGTTAAAGTTGGACCAAAAAAATTCGTAAAACTTACAATAATACACTGTAAAAAAAAGGAGTTAAATTTTAACTCCCCAGGGAGTCTATAAAAGTCGCACCCAATTTGGGAGTTAATGCCAGGGGAGTTAAATAAAAGGAGTTAAAATTTAACACCCAAATGCTAACTCCCCATGGAAAAAATAACTCCCGCGGGTGTTAAATGAAGGGAGTTAAAAATTAACTCTCTTTTGGAGTTAATTTTTAACTCTAAAAATTTGACTCCCTACTCCCGAGTCCGTTAACTCCCTAAATTTTTTACAGTGTATTATTAAAAGAAAAATAATTTGTAAAATTTAAATAAATTTTGTTATTAAATTTTCTTGCTAAATCTACATCATATCATGTTTTATATATGTTCTAGAATAGTTTTTAGTTCAAAAAAATGATTTCAAATTTTTCCAATTTTTTTGTCCAACTTTAACGTCATGCTTATTGCAAGAAAAAAATTACAGGTTAACACTTATAAGTAATTCTTATTTCGTAGAAAATGACCTTTAAAATAAGCTTAAGATTATTAAAAAGCGTTCATTACTTTAGAAGTTATTCAAATTTTTGTAAAAATTGAAAATGACTATTTTTAAGAATATCTTGTACAAATTTTTGTCAAATGACTTCTGTAAGGTCTTATTATTTTCAAAATTTTATTGTCTTTTGAAATATAAACCGAAAAAAATTTTAGTTTTCATAAATTTTACACTCGGGTTGCAAAGTTTCAGTACATTTTGACTGTTTACTTGTAAATGCTCGCTCCATTTCAAATTCAAATATTTCTGTAAAAATAGATGCAACAGCTATCAAACAAGGATCATTTTAAAGCTCAATAAATTTAGAGTCAAATAGGCAAAAAAATAACCAATTTAATATTGTAAATTTGAAAATATAATTCTTTAAAGTTAGAGATTTTTTATGAAAATTGCGATTTCGTAATCTGGTGTTTAAGCGAACGCCATTTAATGAAAAAATTTCTTTAAGATTTGACAGTTTTACAATATAATGTACAAATTTCACTCTTTAATTCGAGACCAAAATCTTTTATAAGTATTCAATATTTGCCTTAAATTCTGTAAAAATAATTACTCTTGCTTTCTAAAGTTTTCAAGGAATAAAAATTGTAAATTCGTCATTTCTGTTCACTTGTTTTATCAATTAACCAAATTTTTGAAAAATGTGCATCTCTTTTTTATTGTAAAATTTAAAAAATTTCACCTTGAAATAAAATAAGTAATAATACGAGTTAACATTTGTAACATTATAAGAAGAGGGATAAATTTCATGTAAATAATTTAAATTTACTACAGTCAAGAGGTTCAATATTTTTCAAAAGTGTGGTTAATTGATAAAACAAATGAATATAAACGACGAATTTGCAATTTATATTCTTCGAAAAATTTAGAGCAAGAGAAATTATTTTTATACAATTTGAAAAAAATACTTCATATTTGTAAATGATTTTCGTCTAGAATTAAAGAATGGAATTTGTACTTGTTATTGTACAACTGTCAAGTCTTAAAAATTTATTTCTTCAATTGGCATTCGCTTGAACTCCAGATTCCGAAATCACAATTTTTATAAAAAATCTCTAACTTTAAAGAATTATATTTTCAAATTTACAATATTAAATTGGTTATTTTTTTGCCTATTTGACTCTAAATTTATTGAGCTTTAAAATGATCCTTGTTTAATAGCTGTTGCGTCTATTTTTACAGAAATATTTGAATTTGAAGTGGAGCGAGCATTTACAAGTAAACAGTCAAAATGTACTGAAACTTTGCGACCCGAGTGTATGTTAAAAAATTTTTTTCCTTCCTTTAAAAATGGGTGGACTGACAATTTTAGCCGGCACTGTATTATTTATCTATGTTCGAAATCAAATTTAAATTTTATGAGAAAAGAAAACTGGGAAAAAATTAGGCCATAACTGAAAAATAATCGGGAATTTTGTTGAATGAAAATAGTAGACACCCTGTAAATTAAAAATAAAGGGAAAACATTTGTACTCTATGGTGAGAGCCTCTATTTAGCTGAAATGAAAACTAACATTTTTTTTTGTTTTCCATATTTACTCGGAGTTTGAAATGCGTTAATATACGCCAACACGCGTGCCAAGAAGACTGACGATGGCGTGCGTGTCAGACTGACGATGCGAAAGAGTTTGTGCATTCGAAGAGAGGGTGGATGGATCTAGTACTATACGGGGTGGTGAATCGTGCATTCGAAGGTGGATTTTTTTGCTCTATTTTTTTTTTTGTTTTTTTTTCTGGTGTGGAAGCTAGAAAAAGAGCACGCAAGCGTTGAAGAGTAGTAAAGATGAGGAGAGCAGGAGGGGTGGCGGGTTAAAGGGAGCGGAAGAGATAAAAGAGAATGACTGTGCGATCAAGGGAGACAAACATATAAACTGAACAAGGAAGAAAGCGGAGTTCTGGTGAATTTGGGGTGTGGGTTTGGGACTTGGGTAGTATGCTAGTCTGGCCGAGGGGCGGAAGGTCGTATAAGCCATGAGGGGCTCGGAGGAGGAAGAAGAAGTTGAAGGGGTCGAAAGAGGAGGAGGAGGAGGAGGAGGACTTTCTGGATAGAACTGCCAGTTGGTGGGTGGATAGCTGGGGTCGGCTAGACTTCCGAAACAGTAAAACCGAGCTTCAGTGTTTGTGTGTGTATGTGAGTCTTCGTAGAGTGTTTATTTCCCCTTGCCTCTCGACAGCCCCCGGGTACCTGCGGCAACCCTATAAACCCTGGTCGTCCGCTGGCGCTGGCTCGTTCACTCGAGCGATGTATCCAGACGCGAAGCGAAGGTCGTAATTTTCGCGCGTGTCTGCGTGCATCGCGTTTGCTGATGTTCTTGCAAGGTCCTCCGTTGGGTGTGAGTGGGGACCACCCGCTCGTGTCTGTGTGAGTCATTCTTGAAGCGTCTGCGTATTTTGCGAATCTGTGGGGGTGGTTGGGTGAAGCTGCACGTGAATGTGGATCGATGTGTGTGTGTGTGTGGGTGGTTGGTTGGAGACTACAAGTGCACGTGTGTCAGGGAATTTAGAACGAGGATGTTAGGCAGGTACGTATCGGCGAGATACCGCGCCGATGACAGAGTCTGATCAATCGAAAGGCATCGCGTGTATATATAACCAAGTCCCACTCCACTCCTATCATGGAGATTCCTCGTTTTATTACAGTTGGATAAATATTTCCAATTTTCATCAAGCTTTTATCAATCCTTATGCTTCTTTATACCAATTCCTACCTACCTACCTACCTACCATACCGCTAATTATTTCTAATTCCCTCTTTAGTCATAGTTTTTCCATTATCATCACGGGTATTTCAACGAATCATGACCAAAACAAACCAAAAGTAGTGCACTAAAATTGTAAATCCAAACAAAATAACAGTACAGTATATGTATTAGCTCGACTTTTCTGTTTGGATTATAGTATTTTTTGCAGATGCGTATTTTTTATCTTGTTGATATTATTATGATGAGAAATGTTTTGACACTGTATATAGAAACGTGCGGGGATCCGTTAGGATTTTAGATGACTATTTGAAATAAGAATAGATTGCCGGCGCTGGGACGATATTTCGCATATCAATGGCTTATGGCTGGCAACGAAACGGTTGCTTCATTTGAAATTCAAAACCTTAAATACAAGGCCATATATATGCACGTGTATAAGATATATAACACGCGGTATGGTGGTGTATATATACTCACTATTTTAATAAAGCTTCGACGGGCGTGGAAAGGCGAGTGACGTTGCAGAAAACTTTGTGGATGCAATCAAGGGTCTCGTGCGCGCTAACTTGCGACCATAAAAAATTACGTTGCGAGAGAAATACCCCCGTGCTCCTTTACTTCACTTGAAAACTTTTAAATATCGGTATTTATATCAACGCCACGCGATCAACTTTGTTTGTCACTATCGCTATATATAGTACAATAAGTATACCTTTGATTGGAATTTCTATCTTGTTGTTCTAATCTGGTAATGTAGCATGTTAGATAAATTTTCGTTTCGTATCGTAATGTTATTGTGGAGTAGTAAACGTGCGTATTCATATCAGGTTTGAAACAAATACTCAAAATTTTGAATCTGGTATACTGACCAATTGTACTTTTTCAGGCATAAGGTTCAGCTTGGGCAAACTGGGTCCATCTTTGATTTATTGGGTCCATCTTTAGTTATGCAATTAGCAGATGGTCTACAAGATCCTTCAATGTCAACAATAATTTAGGTGTATCGAGATGACACCTACTATGGTCCATCTTTAGTTATGCAATTAGCAGATGGTCTACAAGATCCTTCAATGTCAACAATAATCTACATGTATCGAGATGACACCTATACTATGGTCTACATCTAATTACTCATCCTTACTTATACATGGAAATGCTTTTTTTGTTAGCTGAAAACAAAACAAAGACAAATCGGTTGTTATGCGACCCAATTCGGTGTGAAATGGCATTTTGTGAAAATATTTCCGCATACACACACACACACCACTGAGTGTATAGATTTTGCCCCAAATTCGCAACTAGAGTTGTGTGACGTATGCGTGTAACCGGGTCGAGAAGAGCGGTGTAAATTACGACCTTCCAATCGATTTGGCAGGGATCAGGTCGCGAGGTCGTAAACGTCATCTCCCATTCACTAGGTTACAACATTGAGAGAGTGACCTATTCCATAATCCAATTTAACGGCCATTCTATAGGGACTAATGGATAGCACCCTTCGAAGATGCGCCATTACACTATACAAACCATCTCCTTATTCTTTGATATGGGAAAAGTTTTTAATCCCCTTTTCATTATGCTCGTAGACTTTTAAGTTTTTCCGCATTCGAACGAGGTATGATGCACAACCCTTCTATTTCTCGTCGCGTCATACTATTTTCATCATCATGAGGATGAGAGAAAGAGAGAGAGAGAAAGAGGCTTTCTTCGTTCCTTGTGTGAGTTTACGACTCGTATATATCCTTCCGCGTGTGAGTTTCACGATGTATTCGCGCCTGTGAGTACGCTGACATTAACGATAGGGCAGTAAATTCTTGCATGTGAGGGTGGAAATGATGTCGGTGTTGGAGTGCGTCTAGACGGGGGAGAGACTGCGTCACAACCCTGGCCCCATATCGTGACTCCGTTTAACGACAGACTATCGAGGGATGGGAATTTACTTCCCATCCTACTCGTTCCGTTGTTAACAGCAATAGCAAGTGATGATGCCACTGTTGTTCTCCCTTACTGAATAAAAATACCGCGGGAGAATTTTTTTTTATATATATAGAAAGGAAATCAACATAAATTGCGAATACGTGCGGATAAAGTCGGAAAAAGTCCATTAAAGAGTTCATCTTGTGATTAATAGTAATAGGAGTAAAAGAATTAATGGTATGTGTAGAAAATTGCCGCGGCAGTCTAGATATAGTTAAAGTCAGTCTAGTTTTTTCCTCGCGTTATTATTTACAGTAATTCTAGATTGGTGCAGTCTTGATTCTATCTAGTTTCCTGGACAAGCTTTTAATTTTTATATAGATTTTGCAGCGCTGCAATTCTAGTAAAACTATGTTAATACTAGCTTGGTACTATATAGTTTTCTTAATTATATTTTTATCACTCCGTAAACTGAAATGCCAATATAGTAATTATACAGAAATACTAGGTTTCACACTATTAACTATATTTTACGGTTTTTTTGCCATAAACTTTTTTTATTTCATTATTATTATAGTTTACTTTAAATATTACTTATTTGTTCAAATTTCGTTTATATCTCAAGTTGGTAGGATTTGGTTTAGGAAATTAAAAAAAAATTTATCGTTATGATAATTAACAATATATTTTGTTGAAAATAAAGTGTCCAGAAAGAAAAATTCATGGCGGGCAGGAAAAATTGTTTAAACAAATTTAAAGAGACATTTTTTTATTTCATAAAATATTGAAATCTTTTTATAAATTGTTTGGAATCAGAAAAGCATTTATCCAAAAAGATTTCTCAGCACAATTATTAATGAAAAATTAATTAAATTTCTTGTAAATAAGGATAATAAATAACAAATTCACTGTTTGGACAGTTTTGGCGTAAGATGGTGTTTTCTTCTGATATTTTATAAAAATTATAGTTATTTATAAAAATTGTTGCGGTAATTTAGAAAAATATTGTAGTTTGAATCTCAATAGAAAATTATTACTTCGGTAATTTATGAAAATTTTCAAAGTAATTAATTAATGGAAATTTATGCAGTAATTTATTGAAATTTTCGCAATAATTCATAGAAATATGTTCCACATATGTTACGATTAAAAATATTTATTTTAGCAATTTATGGAAATTTTCACGGTAATTTTTTGTAATTTATATAAATTTTCGCGATAATTTATAAAAATATGAAAAGCAAAAATAAAATTGACATTAAAATTTTGGATTTCAGTCATTTATGGAAATTTTTGCGGTAATTTATGGAAATTTATGTGGTAATTTATACAATTTGGACAATAGTTTATAAAATTATGCAAAAAACAAATTAGAACTAAAAAATTTAACGTCAGAAATTGATGGTAATTTACCGAGTCAAAAAAGTTCTATTGAATGATTCTATAGAGCGACTCTATGGAACATTCTTTTGAGTATTCTATAGCTAATTCGATTGGGAATTCTATAAAATATTGTATACATAATAATAATAATAATTATAATAATAATATACATAATATTCTATTTTCTATAGAATTTATCTGAAAATAATTTAACAAATTTTTTTCCCGTATCATTTACAATATTTCTAGTCAAATTCTATAGAATTCGTGTAAAAATCCCCAATCAAAAAAGTTCTATAGAATGATTCTAATATAGAGTGACTCTATAGAGTAATCTATAGCGAATTCTCTATCGAATTTTATAGAATATTCTGTAGAATATTTTGTAGCATTTATCTAAAAAAAAATTTCTAATTTCTGTACCAATTCTATGGAATTTGACTAGAAATATTTTTAATAATTCGTTAAAAAAATTAAAAAAATTATTTCAGATAAATTCTACAAAGTATTCTATAGAATGTTCTATAGAATTCTCTATCGAATTCGCTATAGAATGCTCTATAGTTACTTTATAGATACATTCTGTAGAACTTTTTCGACTGGGTATAGAAATTTGTTAGGTAATTTGCGGTAAATTTTCTATGATTCAGTTAAATAATAATTTATCTATATTACATATAGTTAAACCCTTTTCAATAGGGTAAGTCCGGGGTAGATGGCCATAGTTTTTTCAAAGTACTGTAAAAATGATGAAAAAGCGTTTTTTGTCTAAACTTTTATTGGTAATTGAATATTGAACACTTCACTTTAAAAAAACGAAACATAAAATAAAATATTTTCATAGCTAGAATCTTAAAATTTACATTTTCGAAAAAGTGCATTCGGCCATCTCTCCCGGAATGTCCGGGTGAGATGGCCACATGTGTGCGGGAGAGATGGCCACTATCTATAATTTTTTAATTTTAACTTAAATTTAATTTCTAATCGTCCACATTACTTTCCTCTTTTTCTGGTCGTATTTTGAACATTTTTCATGACATTCAGTACAGTTCTTATGTACCCAAAAATTTCAAATATTGCACTTAATCCAATCTTCAATTAACGTTGTTTGATTGTAACTTTTGCGTCAACCTACAAATAAATCTCCATCTCTGGTGTCTATTGGATCAATTATTTTATTCTCAGACATTTTTAATTTGTTTTTCATTAATATTTCTTAAGTATATAACATTAACATCAAAAAATTTTAATAAAAGTCATCAGTGGTTATCTTACCCAATAATTAATGATAAAAGTAAACATAAAAATATTAAATAAATAAAATAATTTTCCCTTTCATTTTTTGTTTATATTGAAGCGTGGGTTATGCACTACGCATTAAGATTTAAAATTTAAAATTATATTAAGAAATAACAATATGGTGACAAGAAATCAAAAATTTTCAACTTATTTTAGACCCGTGCAAAAAAAAATAAACAAGGATTACACTTACAGTTTTATTATTTTTCATCAATGTATTGTTTAGATTTAATATGAATCACAGAAGGTTAAAGAATACCCCATAATAAGTGATATTTCTTTAGAAATTCTGTAAAATATTTCAACTGGCCAACTCTCCCGTATGGCCATCTCCCCCGGACTTACCCTAATTGTAAGTGTAAGAGGTGTCGAAAATTGAAATTTATTGTCATGTAGCTTCGATAGGGTAGTGATTAGAGTGTTGGGCTAGAAATCAGTAGGTCATAGGTTCCATTCCTCGCAGTGTAAAATTTTATTTAGTAATAGGTTTCCGTTTATTCTATGTAGTAAATATTCACTTGATTAAAAGTTGAAAGTTTAGGATAATTACACGCTTGTAAATACAAATTAATTATTTCTTTTATTATATTAACATTGTATTTAAATAAATTTCTCATTTGTTTCGTTAAATAGACTTTTCTAACTATTTTCTAGATCGCAGTAACAATAAAAAAATTCATCTAGTAAAACTATGTAGCGCCAGTCTTGACATGAATATCTAGGCAAACTAGATAGGAACTAGGTTGCGTTATTACAATTTTCTACACGGGTAATAGTAGTAAAAGGATTAATAGTTGTAGTGGAATGATTAATAGTAGTAGAAGGATTAAAAGTAGTAAAAGGATTAATAGTAGTAGTAGAAGGATTAATAGTAATAAAATGATTAGAAGTAGTAAATGGATTAATAGTAGTAATGGAAGGATTAATCGGAGTATTAGGGTTAAAAGTAGTAGAAGTATTAATAGTAGTAAAATGATTAATAGTAGAAGAAGGATTAGAAGTAGTAAAAGGATTAATAGTAGTAAAAGGATTAGAAGTAGTAAAAGGATTAGAATTAGTAAAAGAATTAAAAGTAGTATAAAAGGATTGGAAGCAGTAAAACGATTAATAATAGTAGAAGGATTAAAAGTAGTATATGGATTAAAAGTAGTATAAGGATTAATAGCAATAAAAGGATTAGTAGTAGTAAAAGACTAGTTTAGCTAGAATCATAAGCCTCGTAGGAATCAGTCGTTGGTCGTATTTCCCTTAACTAGAAATGACAGGACGATTGCGATTGTATAAATAATCCGTTGGGTTTTTCTTGATATAAATATACAAACAGAAGACGGTGAGTGTGGTAGTGGGACAAACTCGGCGGGTGGTGGGTAGCCTATGTGACTGTGTAAGGTGGCGTGGGGCAGGTCCGGGCGGTCGATATCGCCGTCTGTGCCTCCTCCACGGCTTTCCACTTCTCTTCTTGTTACGCCACCTAGGTCCGGGTCCTGATTTAAGCTCATCTAAGACGTAGTTTACCACTTTTTCGAAATCATCATTTTGACCCGCAAAGCTCCTGAGCTTAGTGATCATTAAAGTTCCCTAAATACTACCTATAAGTTTAGGTCCTAACCTAATTCAAACCTATAGATTTTGGATATTCATATCCAAAAGAGGGAAAAGTTGTCTTGCTATAGATCGTAGTCTCTGTGTTAGGGAATGAAACATTAGATTCTGGAAAATTTATTTTTTGTACTGTTTCAGAGATTATAATTATTTAATAGTATAGTTGAAAAAATTTGTTGTTTTTACCTAAAACACTTAATGCGCGTGTGTTGCATAATCAAGTTTGAAATTGTCCCTTTAATCGACTGTCTCGCTTTGGATATGAACACCGCGTGCTCACACACATACACACGTATACTTATACATAATACATGTGCGAGATTTGAGTTCAGCGTCTGCATTCTACGTTGTGCTCTGCTTTCTACTTTGTCGAGCGTGAGGCTTGCACCTACGCCTCACATGAATACACCCAGACAAGTCTGTTATACACGTATAAAATTATGTTCACAGGGGTTGATTGTGACGATGGAGTACATTACGCAATTATCTTATATACGAACCCGAGTGCCTACAAGTACTTATGCTTTCCTTATGTTACACTCGCGGTTTATGATCAAAATCCTTGTGCATCAAACCAATGCCACGCATTCATTTTCTTGAGTGCGCGAAAAATTCTTTTTAAATTGATCCCAGCATTATATGAAATTATTACTACGACTGCCAATTATATATATATAGCTATGAACGCATTAGGTTTGATTTTCTTTTTTTTTTGAACGAATACGTGACATATATGTGACTATATGAGGAAAATTTATGAGAGAGGGACAGAAAATTTGCATGTACAAAATGATGATTTTCCATTGTGGGAAAGTTTATTGGTTGGGTTTTTTTTTCTTATTTTTAGCTGAGAACAAGTTTTTCAAAGTGTATTATTAATATTAAATATGTAGATTGACGTACGTGTCGTGTCTAACGTAAGTGAGGTAATGGAATCGCCTCTAAATTATTAATGATTTGCGGTTTGACATCGCGAAAGAAAGCTCATATATACATTGTAGTTTGGATTCAGAAATTCAGGCTAGAAATGCAGGGTTGCCACGCAACCTGGACACCTGGAAAAGTCAGGGAATTTTGATCGAAATCCTGGAATATTATTGTTTGTATATTTATTCTTCACTGAGAAAACATTATACTCGTTTCAAGTAAAAAAATAATTTTAAGTGATTTTGTTTAATTGAAATTAATTTGTAAGCTTAATTCCAATATATAGAAAATATTTACCGCTTTGATTCAAAAATAAATTTTGTTTGAATAATTATGTTTAATTGAAACATTTTCTGTTTTGGTTTAAACAAAAAAATATATTTAAAAATTTTATATTCGATTCAAACTTAAAAGTTGATAATAAATACTTTAAAATCATCTATAAATTATGTTTGAATAAAATATATTATTTCTGTAAATGAACCAAAAAATATGTTTAAATTAAAATTAAATTTGTTTGACTGTATAGCAAAGATATTTTAAGTTTGATTTAAACAAAATATGTTTAAATCAAATAAATCGTTTTCTCAGTGTTGAAATCTAATTTTACTTGAATTTTTCGAAATTAATTTAATTTTCAAAAGAGTTGCGTTTGTGATTTTCATAATTAAATGAACTTAAAGAGATTTTCATTTGAAATTTTGTAATGTTTCAATTTTAAATTAATTTGATTGGAAATTTTAAAAAAACCTAAATTTAAAAAAAATTGTATTAACTAAAATTATTCTGAAGTTAGTTAAATTTTTTAATATGTATTTAATTGATTTCTTAAAATAAAGGATTTATAGAAGAATTTTAGTTATAAAACACTAAAACAAATTGAATTTCTGCAATAATTCGAAAATTTCAATGAAATTCTTTTATAATTCAATGTTTTTCAAAAAAAATTTTAACAAAATTACTCATAGAAACAGAGTTTTCTTGAAAGTATCAGATTTATATTAAAGTGGATCAAATTGATGCCAAAAATCTGGATAAATTTTTTATTTGATCCTCATTTTTGGTATCAATTCGTTGTCATTGGATACTTTTTAGGTTAACAGTGAATTTAATTAATTTCAAAAATTAGTCAAAATTTAATTATCTTAAATGTTTAGTAGTTTAATAACATTTCACAAACGAATTCAATATTATTTGAAACGAATTTTAATAAAATTAGTAACAAAAATTCAATTATTTTCAAAAGTAATAAATTCTGCGCAAAAATGAAATTATTTTTAAAAATGTACTAAAAGTTTAATCAAAATTTCAATTATTTTTATAAATAATACAATTTTTCTACAAAATTTAATTATTTAGAAAAAATCTAATAAAATTCTAGGCAAAATTTCAATTATTTTTAATATATTTTATAAAATTTGTTTTATCAAATTTTTCGAAAACTAAAATTATTACTAAAAATTTTATTAATATTTTGTGAAGAGGATTCAATGATTGTTTATATATTTCGATATAATTAAATTTTTCAAAGGTCTTTAGTTAAAATCTTCGAAATTTAGAAATGTTTATATTTTTAACGGACAATTCTGTAAGATCTTCAAATCAATTAAGTTTAATAATTTTCGAAAAAAGTTCTTTGGCAATATTCAAATCCATTGGTTTACAATATTTAATTTTACGAAATTTTAATTATTCGTAAATTCTTCAATTACATATAGATAGAAGGAAAAAAATTTAAATTTTTTCTAAAATTTTAACTGAAATTCATTTTAAAAATCAATTATTGTCGTAAAATTCTACGAGAATTGAATTAATTAAATTTAAACAAAGACAATTTATTGAATAATTAATTCTTTGAAGAAGAAATTAAAAAATGGAATTTTTCGAAAATTTAAATTTCTATATGAAAAAATAGTAGTAAATATTTATTTAAAAATAAAGTTATTGATGCTTTCGAATAAGTTTCTATTTAATAATAAATGCGATGTTTTAAAATCCTGGAAAAATTATATTTTTTAATTAATCTGTAAAACTAAGGGAATTTGAAAAGAGGAAAAGCGTGGCAACCTTGAAATTTTCTTCACATATTAATCCAATGCGATTCGATTCATGTGATATTTTTTAACATAGAATTTCATATCGGATTTCATTTTATACTTTCCACTTTTTAATGAAAGGAAGAATCTGAAAAATTTCGGATCTGCATGAATTTTAACGCTTTATCTTAATTTACACGTTTTGCTTAAATAATAAATGGTTTTGCGAAAGAGATTGAGGAAGGCAACTTTTTTTTTTAAATATTATACGAATTTCCAAGTTACGTTTTTCTTTAGGTAATTGTCTTGGTTCTCTTTCGTCCTCGTCGGACATAATCAAAGAGCGGTCGATATTTTCCAGAATGTCGAGGTGTAGTATAGCATCCTTCTCATTTCGCTTGATGTTTTCCTTTTCTTTTAACTTCTTTGGCGCTCTTTTCCGCCTCAGAATTGAGAGAGTGAGTCAGAGAGACAGAGAAAGAGAGAAAGAAGGAGGAGGATGGGTGTTGATGGGAGGAAGCGGAATGCGGAGCGGTTTAGTTGTCTACCTGGTCTCTCGCACCTGTGCGAACTGGCGAAGCGGAACAATCGAAGACGAGACGATAATGAGAACAACTGAGTTCACCGACTTCCTAGTTTTTACTTTACCAAACGGAATCTTGGTTATTTCATCGATTTAACGGAAGCGACAAACGGCTACTTTGGGATTAGTCTTCATTAACTGATTGAGGGAAAGATTTCGAAAAGTTTGATTCATGCAAACATTTATTTATTTAGAGACTGAAGTTTAGGGTTAATTTCACCAACCACAATTAAAAGTTAATCAAAGTCATTTAAACGTCAATTCACCAATCATTATTGATGTATTGAGGATTTAATCATTGATTAACTTTTAATTGTGGTTGGTGAAATTAGCCATAAGTCTCAAGAAGAGGCTCAAGAATATCTGTTTAGAGAATTTACGTTAATGTTAATACATTCAATTTAGTAACAGATTAATTGATTGTTGGTTTGCCTCTGTTAATTTCCACTACTTTGATTCTTATTTTCGTGTTGACGATTTGATCAGTTTTGCACACTGAAAAAAATTTATAATCAGAATTCAAGTACAGACCCTTAGTAGAGTGAAAAACAGTCAAAATTAGTACATTTGTAATTAAAGTAACTACTGTTACTTATTGTTAGTAAGAACTACTACCAATATATGTGATTAAAAATTATTCATTAAATTAACTACACTGTATGATCATTTTTCAACTACATGATCTGCAGGATTCGCACTCTACTACTAAAAGCTACTATTTGCTACTTTTTTGATACAAGGCTACTTTTTGGCTATACTTTTTTGAGCCTAATGCTACTAAAAGCTACTTTTCTAAACAAATGGTCAAATTTAGATTTTTAGTTTTCAGATTTCCATTTAAAAACAGTGTTACAAACTAAAGTCGTTAATGAAAAACGACCACCAATAAGATAATAGGAAATAATTTTACCGACATTTACTCTATCAATAGTGACTCATTATAAATTGTGTTTAACCCTTAAATTCCCCGTTTTTCCCGGTTTTATTTTCTCATCAAATTTTTATTTATTTCATTTCGAAAATAAATCTACAATTTGGAAAATAATTCAATTATAAACAAAGAATTTTTTCAATTTTTCAAAAAAAAATCTTGTCTCTTTATGATTATAATTGAAAATTTGATTAATTCAATTTCATTAAAATTTATTGATACTAATTGAATTTCTGCAAAGAATTTTACTATTTATAAAAGCAATTGAATCCTTCAAAAGAATGTTATTACACATTTCTGAAAATAATTAAATGTTTGTGTAGAATTTTATTAAAATTTTTGAAAATAATTGAATTGTATAGAGAACAATTTAATTATTTATAAAGACAATTGAAATTTCGGAGAATTAAAAAAAATGTTAAACATAATTGAATTTCTGCGGAGAATTTTATTACTTTTGAAAATAATTGAATTGTTTATTTTAAATTTTATGGAAAGTTATGAAAATAATTGAATTCTTGTGAGGAATATTTTTCAAAAATAATATTTTAAAGAATTCAGTAAATCGGAAAAATTTTTCTATTTATGAAAATAATTGAAATAATTGAATTTCTTGGACAAAATTTAATCAAATTTTTAAAAATAATTGCATTTTTCGACGAATTTGATTAAAGTTGTATTAAACATAATTCCATTTCTGCAATGAGTTTTATTATTTATGAAAGTAATTGAAATATTGCGAGGATGTTATATAAAAAAGTTTCAAATAATTGATTTAAAAAAAAATTTAGATAAACTCTGTTTTTAATAATGCAATTCCTATGAAATTTTGATTCCTTTACAAAATAATTGAATACTTTTTGGAAATTTTATTAAAATAGTAGACATAAAAATTATTGAATTCAGAAAATTTTTTGAAAATAATTGAATTCTTGTGGTGAATATAAATGAATCTTTGTTATTTTTAGAAATAATTGAGCTTTTACAATGAATTTTAATGAAATTCCTAAAAGTAATTTAATTTTGTCCAAGTTTTACTATTTAAGAAAATAGTAAAGAAGAAGAAATTTCAATTAGATCAAAAATTTTCAATTATTTGTTTATAAAAATTCAATTATCTTGAAATAACAGAATTAAAAAATCTTATTTTTCAAAATTTTTAAAAAAAGCTGCGAAAATTCAATTTTTTAAAAATTAACCAATAAAAATTTTAATTATTAATCTTCGCACTAAGAATTATAATATGACTCCTTATAAGTTTTAATTATTTATAAATTATTAAGAAAATTCAATTTTATTAAAAATTTGAAGTGTGTATTTTTTTAAAAATTAACTAATAAAAATTTTAATTATTAATCTTCGCACTAAGAATTAGAATATGACTCCTTATAAGTTTTAATTATTTATCAATTATTGAGTTAAAATACTTTGAAAATTTTATTTTTTTTGTCATCGAGGCTACTATTTCCTACTTTTTTTTGTCATTAAGGCTACTTTTTCCTACTTTTTTTAAACTCCTAATGGAGTGCGAATTAATTTAAGTTCAAAAATATCTTTGGGGACTTATTGAACTAAGGAAAGCAGTTAAAAAGTAGTGAAATTTACTACACGGAGAAAATTTGTTCCTTATATTTTACCGAATTCTTCAGTAAAGTTGGGATATAGTGGCATAACTGTAATTTTTAATAATTTTTAAATTATTTTTTCAGGAATAATATTCAAAATTTAATGTCATATCTTTATTCCTTACAAACTAGTACTGTAAAAGTTAAAACAAAATTGAAACTGAACGTTTAATGAAAATTAAATCAAATTTTAACGTTTCTTTTGAATACCTCCTTGATGGTCACTAACGTTTCAGGGACAGTTCGGTAAAACTTTCTTGACTTGACTCGAGTGTTAGTTTTCAGGAATAGTTCGGTAAAACTTCCTTGACTTGCCTGAATTGTTAGTTTTCAGGATTGAAATACTTTTTTAAATGCCCCGTAGTAAAAAAAACTTTGACGTTAATAGTTAGTTGTTTCTAACCTATTTGTACTGATTAACAAATAATTAATAATTTCATTTATAGCAGAAACCGCTTCTGAAACGAAATTAAATAGCAAATTACTTTCTTTTTAGTTCTTAAATAATCCAAAAACAAAAGTATTTGAAACTATTTAGTTTCATGTCAACTCGAAACAAAAGGTTGAAAAACATAATAATTTAGTGACAATCACAGAAAAATTGTTTCCGCATACTTATGTAACAAGAGCAACGTAAGTAATTAATGTAACTTACGTGACCAGAGTAAATTACGTAGCTATAGTAATTTACATAATTACAGTAACTTACGTATGTTACGTAACCAGAGTAAATAACGTAACTACAGTAACTTACTCCAAGGATACAACTTACGTAACTTACGTAAATGGTACAACTTGCGTAACTTACGTAAACGGTACAACTTACGTAAGTTACGTAACTACAATAACTTACGTAATTTATCAAGTTTACGTTACTTACGTAAATAATCATTTTTACGTAACTTACGTATGTAATTTACGTAAAAGATCAAACTTACATAAGTCACGTAACTAGAATAACTTACGCAAGTTACATAAATGATGAAACTTATGTAACTTATACAAATTGTCAAAGTTACGTAACTTACGTAACTATAACACCTTATGCAATTAAAAAAACTTACGTAGGTTTGACCATTTACATAATTTACTGTAGTTACGTTATTTAGTCTGGTTATGTAATTATAGTATTTTTCTTTAATTATGTCAGTTACTATAGTTACGAAATTTTACTCTGGTGGCGTAACTTACATTAATTACTTAAGTTGCTCTAGTTACGTAAGTCAGGGAAAATAATTTTTTGTGTTTGACACTAGATAGATTATTTTAATCTTTTTTGATGAAAATTTGGAAATAATACGAATTTTAATAAACTATTGTTTTATTACATAAAATACAAATTTAAACATTTTTCTTTATAACAATAAAAATATAATTTGAAACTATTTCATAAATTGACCTTAAATATAGTTAGAAATTATTCAGTAACGTGGATTTAATATGGATGATTCTTTTATTTTATACAACTATTGTTTATTAATTTGAATCTTTCTCACAAGCGGTGAAATAAAATTGAGATTCATATATAAGGACAGTTGAAAGTTTCTGAAGCAATAATGTAAAGCGTGCGATGTATGTATTAATGTATGCGTTTAGAATGTACTGTAGGCAGGTGTAATGAATAAGTATTTGTTCGTGAATGATTGTAGGGGTTTAGGTAGTGATTAAAGTAGGTAAAATGAGATTTACGGCAGTATTACTG
The DNA here is from genome assembly GCA_032872475.1 of Leptopilina myrica (nomen nudum). NCBI lineage: Eukaryota > Metazoa > Arthropoda > Insecta > Hymenoptera > Figitidae > Leptopilina > Leptopilina myrica (nomen nudum). The sequence continues at coordinate 12,904,666 of CM065464.1, read as the reverse complement.
TAGAACTACTGCAATGACATTATTTTTTATTTTTTATTCTTCAAGTTTTACCGAACTATTCTGTAATTCAATGAATATATATTTTACCGAACATTGTACCTTACGTTTTACTGAACTTTCAATAAAAATAAGTATTGTGAACACTTACCCTATGTTTTACTGAACTATACAATAAATATAAGTTTCACCGAACACTGTGCCTTACGTTTTACCGAACTTTCAATAAAACTAAGTATAGTGTACATTTACCCTACGTTTTACCGAACTGTAAGTGAACGGCTAATACATGTACCATAAGATTTATTCTTTTTACATTATTTTTCAATGCAATTGCTTTTACAGTCCTGTTCCTTAAAACTTACAGTTTTGACACTTCATCCCAGTTTTACCGAACAAAGTTCAGTAAATTTTCAGGAATAAATTTTCTCCGTGTAGGAATTGTTTTCAGTGCAAAATAAAGAAAAAGAAAGAAAGAAAGAAAGAAAGAAAGAAAGAAAGAGTGCGTCTAAAATAAGAATCCAGTGGTGTGAAGAATATGAAATTTTTTGTTGAATTTCAGCTTGAGTCAAAATTGCAGGACCATAAATTTTCGTCAATATTGGTGCTTGAAGATAAGAATTTTCCTGGGGTGTGATGTTTCCTCTTTTTCTTTTTGATATCGTCAGAAATGCCATAGCAAAGTCAGCTTTCGGCGGATAGAGAGAGAGAGAGAGAGAGAGAGAGAGAGAGAGAGAGAGAGAGAGAGAGAGAGAGAGAGAGAGAGAGAGCGTGCGCATTTGTGTGCGTAATTGCGTGGGAGCGTATGTGAAGGTAACGTGCACGTAGAAGGTACGTGTGATTTTGAGAACAAGTGTATTCGATGTGTCTTCTCTTGGTATGTGACTGTGTGTCTTGGTCTGTGTGTCTGTGCTTTAAAACGTAGATGTGCAATGCTTTTCGGTGTATATATGTACGTGTGAGGCGCAAAACCCCATTTCCCGTCCCGTGAGGTTAGACCCTAGGCACTTCTATGACCCAGCACTACCAGTGAGCTGAGTCGAGCCGAGTTATACTCCCCCTTCTTCAAACCTCCACCCCGACGTCCCTAACCATTGCCTCGAGGCTGTAGAACCACTACCACCATCAGCCGTGCACCACCGAGCAGCTTTGAGCTTCCAGCTTTTTGCGGGGGTTCAACCACCTCGCATAGAACGCGACGCACGCAGACCTTAGACTCACGCAATCCCACCGAAAACGACGAAACGAAACTCTCTCTCTCTCTCTCTCTCTTCCCTTTCCACTCGATGAGTGAGAGGCGTAAACGGAATACCGATTTTGCAAAGGTCGAATACAACCACGCCGATTTCTCAACTTCAATGCAACTGAAATGATAAAAAATACACGCAGAGGGGGAATATTTATTCAGTTCGCCAAAAGAGGAGAAAATAGTCTAGATATATTCAGGATTTGCCTTTTTTTCTCCCATTGGAAAATTAAATAATTCAGATAACTAAAAACACAATTGGGAAGGAAATTGTTCTGGATTTTTTTCCCGATGGCTTCCGAGGACAAAAAGCTAGGAGTTGGTTTTTATTTGTTTTCGAATGGGGAAAATAGAAGATGCGCTTTTTTGTTTTGTATGTCCGGGAGGAATATGAGAGTTTGTTTTTGCATACGGTGACAACAAGAGATCTGAAATTAGAACCAACAAAAAATATTTGATGTTAGAAAATCGTTTTCGTCTGTTTGGGTTCCTATTGAAGCTTCAAAGTTTTCCCAAACCGTAAGGTTCCAGAAAGAAGCTGTGGGCAAGAAAAACTTGACGCTGTGGCTGATTGGTAACTAAACAAAGTAGATCAGTTTTTATTAAGAACTGGATGAAAGTATTGGTTAAATAAATAATTAGAAAAAGCGAGAGTGACAATGATCAGAAAGAGATGGTTACTAGGAAGGATCGAAACACAGTTTTCCTGAAAGTATCAAATTGATAGCAAAAATCTGAACCAATTTTTCATTTGATCCACATTTTTGGTATTTTGATATACTTAAAAGTATCAATCCGATTGATACTTTTAAGTTAACAGTGAAGTCGTCCTAGGAACGACTTTTGATCATCCCCATATTGGTATTGTTGCAAAGAGTTCATAAAAGAAGAATAAAATTAAAGAGGCCTATATTGGAAAAAATGTTTTTTAAATAGAAAAAAAAGAGTGTTTAGAATAAGAATTGCACATATGTGTTACATTAAACGAGAGTAGGTTGAGAGGCAGAATGAGGGTGAGAGTAAGCAGGGGGAAACCAGACCAGGAGTAGTGGGTTTCGTGTGGTAGTTTGAAGGGTGGAAACAGGATGTGTGCCCCTATACACGTGCTGCGTCGCATCCCGTTGCCTCTCCAGAGTGAGAGTAAACAGAATTTGCATGGAAACAGTGTGTCAGTGGGTCGCGCGCCGCGGGTATTTAGCGGGGCCCCCCCTTGCGAATTCTGGACTGACGCGCTGGGACACCAGGGGAACAACTCTCATTTTTAAATAGCACTGCTATTCCTCACTTTCGTTTCGTAATGCTCGAGTACTTGCTGATGGAAATGCTATTCTGTTTATGCTATTTTTTTCTTACGGTTCTCACTAAAATAACTGAATCAAAACCCTGAGTAATATCCCGTGTGGAAAATTGTAATGGCGCTACCTAGTTCCTATCTAGTTTGTCTAGATGCTATATTGGCCCAGTGTGTCTTTCCAATCTAGTATCTAGACCGAAATGTAACGCTCGTATCCTTTAAGTGCGAGATAGTCATCTTAAGACTGGCCCTACATAGTCTCACTAGATCAATTTTTTAATTGTTACTGCGATCTAGAAACTAGCTAGAAAAGTCTATTTAACGAAGCAATTGAGAAATTTATTTCAATTCAATGTTAATATAATAAGAAAAATAATTAATTTGTATTTAGAAGCGTGTAATGATCCTTAACTTTCAACTTTTAATCAAGTTAATGTTTACAACACAGAATAAACGGAAACCTATTACTAAATAAAATTTTACACTGCGGGGAATCGAACCTATGACCTATGGATTTCTAGCCCAACACTCTAACCACTACCCTATCGAAGCTACATGACAATAAATTTCAATTTTCGACACCTCTTACACTTACAATTATTGAAAAGGGTTTAACTTATACGTAATCTAGTTAAATTATTATTTACAAGAATCATAGAAAATTTACCGTAAATTACCTAATAAATTTCCATAAACTACCGCGTAAATTTCCATAAATTACCATAAATTTCCGACGTTAAATTTGTTTAGTTCTAATTTGTGTTTTACATAATTTTATAAACTATCGTCCAAATGTTTATAAATTACCAGATAAATTTCTATAAATTATCGCAAAAATTTTCATATAAATGACTGAAATCCAAAATTTTAATGTTAATTTTTGCTTTTCTTATTTTTATAAATTATCGTGAAAATTTCTATAAATTACCAAAAATTACCGTGAAAATTTCCATAAATTGCTAAAATAAATATTTTTAATCGTAACTTATGTGGAATATATAATTATGAATTATTGCGTAAATTTCAATAAATTACTGCATAGATTTTCATTAATTACCTTGAAAATTTTCATAAATTACCGAAGTAATAATTTTCTATTGAGATTCAGACTACAAAATTTTTTTTAATAACCCTAATTTAATTAAATTATATGGCATAATTATATATACGAAGCTGAAGTCCGCAACGTTTTTAAAAACGAAAAATCAAAAAAGATTTTTTTTTCAAACTAAATTCATCTCTAATTTTCATTTGCCTTAATTTTTAACAAATTGTCACTAAGGATACAGTTATTAAAAAATAACATAATGTATAATCAAAAATAAAAATACCTTACCATTAATTTTTTATTTTCGTTTTTACAAACGTTGTGGACTTCAGCTTCATTGATTATATAATAAAAATTAATATTATTATTATAGGACATAATTGAATAATTTCAACAATTTTTCAAATTCAATTATTTTCAATGTTGAATAATAAAATTTCACAAAAGAAATCAATTATTTAAAGTGAATTTTAATAAAGTTAGTCGTCAGAATTCAATTATTTTCAAAAATACTTAATTCTTTGCACAAATCAAATTTTGTTGAAATGTTTACAAAAATTTCAGTCAAAATTTATAATTTTATAAATAATAGAATTTATCTCCGAAATTGAATTATTTAGAAAAAATTTTTAAAAAATTCTTAGGAGAATTTCAAATTATTTTGTTAAAAGAATTCAATTATTTCAAAAATTTGTTGATAAAATTCTTTACGAAAATTCAATTCTACGAAATATGCAATTATTTAAAAGAAAAAATTTTTTTGTAGTCAAAAAGTCAATTATTTAATAAAGTTTGTATTATATTCTACACAAACATTCAATTATTTTAAAAAAAAATAAAAATTGTATTTAAAAAATTTGTTAGTATAATTCTTTATGAAAAATCAAATTCGAGAAACTTTCAATTATTTAAACAAATATTTATTTTTATAGTAAAAAAATTCAATTACTTTTAATGTATTTTATAAAATTCTTTTTATCAAATTTCTCGTAAATTGAAATTTTCAAAAGGTTTTAAATTAAAATCATTGAAAATTTGAATTTTTTATACCTTTAACGAACAATTCTGTAGAATTAATTTTTTTGATAAAGTTTACTTCCTACTTTTTTACAGTAACTTATTTAAAAAATGTTAAAATCGATTTATTATTATTATTATTATTTATTATTTACTAAATTATTCAATATTTCTAAAATTTAAATTCTGGTAAAGAATTTTATCAAAAAAATTTTTAAATAATAAAATTCTAAAGAATAATTATAGATTTAAGAAATTCGTTTAAAATTGTACTTAAAAGTATTGAAATTCCGCAATGATTTTTTGAAATTAAAAATTTTTATTTTCTAGGAAAATAATTGATTCATCGTGTAGAATATAATAAAAAAATTTGTTTAATAATTAATTTTTTCGACTATAAAAACAAATATTTTATAAAATAATTGAATATTTCTTGAAATTTAATTTTCATAAAGAAGTTTATCAACAAATTTTTAAATAATTGAATTCTCTTGATGGATTTTAATAAAATTTTTAGGATTAATTTCATTTGTCGAGAAAATTTGATAATAATTGTGCATATATTAAAAAGAATTGAAATTCTGTCAAGAATGTTATTAAAATTTTTCAGAAATGTTTGAATGTCGGAGAAACAATTTATTATTTATATAAAAGTAATTGAAAATTGACGAGAATTTTTGTAAATTTTTCAACATAATTGGATTTTTCCAAAGAATTATACTATACTTTTGAAAATAATTCGCAATTCTTCAGATGAATTTTTTAAAAATTTCTTTTTAAATAATTGAATTCTATTGTTAACATTTATTCAAATAGTAGACATTGAAAATAATTGAATTTTAACAAATTGTTTTGAAACAAATGGGAAAAATGGAATTTTTCGAAAATTCTAATTTCTTTAAGGAAAAAAGTAATAATGGTTGAATGTTTATCGAAAAATGAATTTATTGATGTTTTCGAATAAGTTTCTAATTTATGATAAATTTTGTATTGCAAACCTGGTAAAATTGCATTTTTTTTAACCCGAATAACCTGGAAAAATCAGGGAATTTGAAATTAGAAAAAAAAGCGTTGCAACCCTGCTGACTCGAATGAAATTCTTGATCAGCTTTTACCTGACTCGTGTCTCTATTTTATAACATCAGTTTATTGATAAAATATTATTAATCCTTTAGAATTATTTTTGAAAATTTGAGCCATACACTGAAAGAAAATTTATTTGATTCAAATAACCGATTATTCGACTGTTATCAAATAAATATTTACTTAAATCAAATAATTTTTATTTGAATCAAATAAACTGTATTTGAATCAAATATTTCAATATTTGAAGCAAATATTTTTCAATTGATTCAAATAAAAATTATTTAATTTAAGTAAATATTTATTTGATAATAGTCAAATAATCGGTTATTTGAATCAAATAAATTTTTTTTTTCAGTGTAACATTAGAAATGCTGATGATATTGCTTGAGATGTTTTTTGCCATCAGGACATTGAATCGAAGTTGTAGTTACGGTGATCTAAAATTTTACCACTGTGATCAAGAGACAGAAATAAAAATAGGGGAATCTATTCTCAAGTTTTGAATATAGAATATTTTTTGTTTGAATATGAAAACATGTTTGAATTTTTAATCTAACGTGACATAGAGTTTCGCACTATTTTAGCAAAGTGCAAAGTTGTAAGTAGTTAAAAGGAAAGGGTTAGTGGGGGTGGGTAGTAGGTTTACGAACTTCCTTAACGAGACTACCTTACTTTCTGTCGACTTGATCTGATCAATAGCTCTTATAGCTTCGTGCACTTTCATCGTCTGGTCTCTGTATACACACTGTCAAATGTTTAGAAAACTTTGGTATTTCAGGGTACACGTCTACATGGGATATAGACTTTCCACTTGAATATCGCATTTGTTATGTAATTATAATGAGGCATAATAGGGTACTTGTAATAATTTACAAAACTTTTTCTATATAGCAAATCTTTTGATTTGCTAAGAAAAACTTAAATTTCCTTAAATTCGTATTTCGAATTTAAATATAAATTTAATATTCGAAAAAGGGAATAATGACTTTTCCTCACCGTATGAAACCCTAACTATAAGGTATGACGTGACGTTATTATTAATTAGACTATTTTTTACCATTATTATTATTATTATCATTATTAGGGTAGAGTGGGGTAAAACAGCCATTTGGCTTTTATTTTGAAACTATTGAACTATTTTACCATCAGCTGTTTGAAATATAAGTTTAATTATAAGTAAAACTCAACTTTTGATTCTAGTTTGGCTGTCGTATCGATAGTATTATAGTTGTTATTGTAATTTGTATTTTTTAACTGCTTGTTTCGATTTGTTTTGATGACTGTGAATTGAAAGCAGGTAAACTTAACATAAAATACAATTTTGGAAGGTAAAAACTTTTCTAAATTATTTATTTGTTATACAGATAAAAGAAAAATATAATATTACAAAATTTGACAACAAAATATTTTGACAAAATCACCAAATGGCTTTTTCACCCCACCAAGTGGTGCAAAAAAGCCATAAGCAGAACTTTCGTACAACTCTTATAACTTTGTTCTTTCTTGGAATACAAAAAAATGTTCTACAAGGATTTTGAAGCTCAATAACTAAACTTTCAAGTAGCAATTAGAAATTTGAGAAAAGAATTTCAAATTTCGATTTTATAGTACCAAACGTAAAAAAGTGGCTTTTTCACCCCACTCTACCCTATTATTTATTATATTTATTATTGTTACGATGACGTAACAGTGTTAAAAATTAAAGTGCAGTATTCAAATAATACTCTTGAATGACTCTTTTCTAAACGGTATATATAAATGCTTTCTTCGAGTTGGAAACTTTTAGCACCCATTTTTATAGCGTTGACAATTTTCTCGAGTTTTTAGAAAGACAACTTTTGAATATTATACTTGAAAGTTTTTATTGATACAACTCGCTTATTTTTCTATTCATAACAGAGAAGAAACAATCATGATTATATGATGTGATATTCCTTCTTTAAGGAGAAATTTTTCTTTCATTCACTTTCTTCTTCTTCTTCTTCTTCTTTTTCTTTTTTTTCTTTTCAACCCCATTAAGAATTTCTCAGCTTTAAAGAAAACTTTTCACTTACTTTCTGTTTCAGTATTATTTTCTTTATGTTGACTCAATACAATGGAGATTTTTCTTTTTAAAAGTTAACATTGTATTGCAGTTTGTCTTTTTTAATTGTGCGGTGAAGATAATATTGTGGTCTTTGGTCTTTTTTCTAGTTTTGTCGATTGAATGTATTAAATAATTTAACAACTATATATAAACTTTTTTATGATTTTAATGAAATAATCCAGTGTAGTAGAAGAAGAAGAAGAAAAAAAGTTGTTGACTTTCGCTTTAGAGAAATGGGCAGAAATGTTCCAATACATTTTTGTAGCATATTTTTGATATTAAAATATAACTCTCTAAATCTAAATTAGTAGAAAGTTACTAATCAGGGTACTAACCTGGAAAACTTGGAAATGGCAGGAAATTTTATAAAAATGGAAAAATCCTGGAATAATCACGGAATTTTGATCGAAATCCAGGAAAATTTATTTTTTAAATCTAATTTTACTTAAATATTTCGAAATGAATCAATTTTAAAAGAATTGCAATTGCCCTCTAAATCTGAGTTAGTAAAAATATTTACTAATTTGAATTAGTGACTGACTTTTTGCTTTTGAATTAGTATACTTTACTAAAAAATTAGTAAAAATTACTATTTATTTAGTGAAATTTACTAATTCAAAAGCAAAAAGTCAGTTACTAATTCAAATTATAGTAAACATTTTTAATAATTCAGATCTAGAGAGTACAATTTTTATAAGTAGATGAACTTGAAAAAATTTTAATTGAAAATTTTGTAAAACTTCAATTTTAAATGAATTTCATTAAAAAATTTAAAAACCTAGATTTTTAAAAAACCTTAATAACTACAATTCTTCTAAAATTATTAAAAAATGTTTATATATATATATATTTAATTGATTATTTAAAAATAACGGATTTATAGAAAAATTTTAGTTAAAACACTAAAATAAAATGGAATTTTGAAGCAAATACATATTATTGGAGAAATTCCATTATTTTAGAAACATAATTAGATTTTTGTGAATAATTATGTTACTTTAAAAAATAATCAAATTCTTGAGATTTTCGATAATTTTTTTTATTAATAATAAACGTAGTTTTAAAAATCTGGAAAATTTCCGTTTTTTAACCTGGAAAACTTGGAAAAGTCAGGAAAATTTGAAAAGGATACCGTAAGAGAGACTATAATTCGCTCAATAGATATCTATTTTTTAAAATTCGATTAAGATACTTTTTAGACAAAAATATTTAAGCACAAAACTGAAAGCAATAAATAGATTCTGGAAAAAAATCAATTTATAAAAAAAATTCAAATTTGTAGTGTAAATTTGCTCAGGAAATAAGTCAACAAAAAAGATGTTTGGACCTGGATATTATCAGAATGTTAATTATTTTAATTATTATAATTCGCTTTTTTTAATAATAGTATAGGTACTCTTATAACTGAAAATTAAACGATGTAAGACGGTTTAAGCACTAAATTGTCAAACTAAACTTTATTCTTTATGGTTATGAGTTAATAGAATTATTGAATATTGACATAACAATATTAAACATTTTTTCCAATAACTTTGGACATTGTTCTTAATTGTTTTCTTTATTGATTCTAAAGAATATTTAGTTTCATTTTTGCAGATTTATAATATATTTTGCCAGAATAATAATGGTGAGCGAATTTACCCTCATTTAAAGGAAAAGTCGCTCACAACAAAGCGGCTTATAAATAATTTTCTGTTACATTTTTTAATTTCTTTATGGAGTAATAGGTAAAAGAAGGGGTTAGAGATGATATATTTTCATTTATTGCTTCCTCATACTGAGGAAGTATTGTAATACCAAAATTTTTCAGGTTCGATTTTTTAACATATCTTTATGTTATTTGACCTCAGGAGTTCGAAAATGACATTTTTACAAAATGTAATTCCGTGTGTGGGTGTAAACATCACATTTTCATAAATATCTCCAAATTATAAAGAGCTTTTGGGCTGAATTTTTTTTAAATTAAAGGTCTCATCTGCGGACATAAAATGAGAGTACTTTGAGATAGATTAATAAAGTTTAACTATATATTTTTTTGATTTTCAATTTTTCAAAAAAACGTTTTTTGCCCATAACTTTGAAAAAATGTTAGGACACCTATAAATGTTTTTCTCTAATTTTTTAGAGTGTTTTTAGACGCATCTTTTGAGCCCTTACTGAGAATGTTTCGTTCATATTCACCAGAGATATTAAACTTTTAAAAATCAAAAATTTTGGAAAATAAGACTTTTTTGAGAATTTTGTTGAAAAATGTAGAAATAACATTAAAACCATAGTTACCAACTTGAAGAGCATTAAAAAACCCTTAGATTGACCTATTTTTGAAGCTATTTCGATTAGAAATAAACAAGTTATTGATATTTTAAAAAACAGAAATTGTGAAAAAAAATTTTTTATCTGAAAGTATTAAATAAAGAGAAAAAAATATTACAGCACTTAAGAATAATTGTTCAAAATTTGTACTTTATTGTTATTAACATCTCTATGGGGAAGCAAAGTGTTCATGAAATAAACACAACAAGATTTACGAAAACGAATGAAATGAGTACCAAAAGTATAACAAAAATTTATAACTTGGCAGCGGTTTTTTCATCGTTTCCCAAAGTTATTTAAAAAAAAGAATTGAAAAATTGAGCGAAATTAGTCTCCTTTACGGTAGTTTATAAAAAATTTGTAAAAATTAGTTAAAAGTTTACTATTTCTTATGTAGAATTCTACTAATTCTACTAATTCTACTAATTCTACTAATTCTACTAATATAGAAAGTAGTCGGTAGTTCTTAGAGCTTAGTTTGTACACCCTTTGTGTAGCTTATTAATAAATTGCAGGGACCGCCACGGAATCAAAACAAAATTGAAAAATACTTTTGTTTTGATTCGAATATGGGTATCAGAATCAAAATTCCACTCTATTTCGTTTTGGTATTTCAATATCCAAATCAAAATTCAACTGTGTTTCGTTTTGGTTCCAATATCAAAATTCCACTCTATTTCGTTTTGGTTCCAATATCAAAATCCAAATTCTTTCTTGTTTTAATTTTGATAAAATAATACTGCGCATGTAGAAGTGTGATTGAACCTAAATTTTGTTGCGAATGTCAAATATATCAGAAGATAATATCGTTTTTACATACGAAATCTGAAGTAGAATTCGAACAACTTCTGTTTCTATAAGAAAACCGAATTGCAGTATTACAGTATTAGAATCAAAATAGGCAGTAAATTTTGTTTCGTTACAGAATCAAAATCAAAATACATTAATAATTTCGTTTTGTTTTAGAATATCGTAACGAAATCAAAATTTGATTTCCGTGAAGGTCCCTGATAAATTGTGACATTTTAATAGTCACCAGGATAAAATATTGTTATTGGAATATTCCGCATACAGTTCGGGATGTTAAGAAACTACTTTTATTTTTCTTGCGGGAAAATAAAATGCGAATAAGTGATAAGAAAATTGTCAGCTATATATATATATATATATATAAAGTATATTTGCTGTTTATCATAAAGAGCTTGTGCGAAATTTGAAGAATTCGGTAGACCGTTTTCTGAAAAAGAAAAATGAGATGAAGTAGTCGAGGACTTATGTATATTTGAGTAGAGGGTGTTGGGTTGTATTCGACAATTGCGTGAGACGTGGGGGGGTTGTGCGTTTCGAAACGCATTCGCAAAGGATGCCTGGGGCAATGTGGTAGTGGCGGCGACAACGTTAGGATAGAAATAGTGAGTGAGAAAGAGAGAGAGAGAGAGAGAGAGAGAGAGTAGGAGGACAGAAAGAGGAGTGTGGGGGTGGCGGCGGCGGCAGCAGTGGCGGACACATCAATAATTACCCACGGCATGGCAGGCAGGCAGGCAGGGATGGCAAGACGCAGAGAGCGTTAGGGGTGGTTGGGAAGTGGATGAGGTGATGTCGGCCGGGTGGAGGAAGAGGAAAGAGGAGTCTCGGGTCAACCGGGGTCAAGTCGCGCCACCAGACGCAACCCACCCCTACAGACGAATCTCCTTCCCCCTCTTCAGGCCCGTTTTCCACCCCTGCCAGATTCTCTCTCTCAAATGTTGTCGTAGTGGGGGCGGCGAGAGTCTACAACTTCCATCAACCTTCTCGCTTCTCCCCTCCGCAAAGTGTTCCACACGCACGCACACCGAATATGCGTGCGTGTCTGGCTACTCGACTTTTAGGTGAATTTTTTACACAGAGTTCGTTCACATCGACTGCTAAACCGGCAGAGATCTTAAATCGAATTTTTCTCCATTCTTAAACCCTGAGACCGCATCTCACCGCACTGTAGAAGATAGAAATCTTTTAGGAAGACAACATGGAAAAGTTTTTCGACTTTTTTTTCTTTTTGAGTTTTATTATTATTTAGTATTTATTTTACTCTCTTTTGCCAAGTCCAAGTGACTTGGTATATAATTAAATGATACACTGGAAAAAAATTTATGATCAGAATTCAAGTACAGACCCTTAGTAGAGTGAAAAACAGTCAAAATTAGTAGATTTGTAATTAAAATAACTACTGTTACTTATTGTTAGTAAAAACTACTACCAATATGTGATTAAAAATTATTCATTGAATTAACTACACTGTATGGTAATTTTTCAACTACATGATCTGTAGTAGAATTAAATACAGGAGATAAGAAGAATTACTGTGTAATATAGTGTAAACAATATTCCGATATTAGTCAAAGTAATGAACATCTTGTAGCTTAATTGTCACAGTTGATACTACTGAGAATTAAAGTTGGATCAAAATTAGAAAATAGTAAAATCTACTCTTTAGTACTTTACTTTTCAATAATAGTCACACTGAGAAAAATTCAGGAGACATTTTCAATTACATCCCCTGAGTAGAGTAAAAATGAATAAAAAGAACCACTTTTTTTTAGTTAGTCTGACTATTTTTGATACTTGTTTTAACTGTTTTATGTGGTTAAAAAATATTAATTAAATTAATGCAAATTTGGAAATAAATTTTTAACAGGCAGGTATATGTTACATAAATAGCTACAGAAAGTTTTCATAAATAATAATTACATTATGTAAATGTAAGGATCAGAGAGTTATTTTTGGATGTTGATGAAAGATTGAGTACTATTGGGATTGGATGTCATTACATGTCTTTGTGGTGAATTTTTTTTCATTTTAGGGGAAAAAAAAGATAGAGAGATATCATCGAAAAGTTTAATAGTGGGAAGTTGCATGGAGCATAAGAATTTTATATTGCAATAAAGTGTACGACGGCCTTTGGGTAATAAAAGAAGACTACGTCTGGGAGTTATCGCTTGACGACAGTCGAAATTGCAGGCGATTTTGGCGACTTGTCTTTACACACAAGTGCACGGGCCACAACCCTCTCTCTAACTTGAAACTTGTTCACGCACGAAATTCGTCTGGTCATCCGACTTTTGTCATAGGCAAGCGGGTGGAGAGGGTGCTTCCATACTCTCATCCCCCTGGGCCATCGGAGTTCGTTCACACTAAATATACTCTCGTCAGATAATTCCAAACTCCAAACACTAAAATCTATATAGATATAGGATTAAAGGGAAATTTACTTAGTTTCCACTTGGGGAAAGTTTCCCCGCAGGGATCCTATCGGGATTCTTCGAATTGCACATTCACAGTAAAAAGTAAATCTTAATTTAAGATTGGCCTTAAATTCAGCTTTGTCTGGAATAATGTTAAAGGATACAAAATACGTGCGTAAATTCAACATGGCCTGTCCTAAAAATGTTGCCTCTTAATTTAAGACTCACAGGTAAATCGTTAGCTATTAAAAAGTGTTGCAGATTAAATTAACACCAAAAAAGATTTAAATAATCAATTTTGGTGTTATTTTTTACAATTAATGAAATTTTAGTTTATTCAATTTTTTTTATAACTATAAAACATAAAGATATCGATAACTCGATAACTGATCGATTTCTTCATATTTTATAATAATTCAAGATGACCGAGTAATAAAATCATTATTTTATATTATAAGAATATTATACTTCGTCAAAATTATTTTCATTATTTCAATTCAAGTATGTTTTTCAAAACTTTTTAATTACAATTTTACTTTACATCTATTATTTTTAATAAACAGTAATTAGTCAATTTCACGAAATTTCAATTAATCCTAAATTCTTTAATTAAATGCATATTAGAAAATAAAAACATCAAATAATATTTTTAAAAATTCAATTCAACTTTTTAAAAATATTAATTTCAAAGTTCAATTATTTTCAAAAAGTTCACTCTATATTTCTTTTAATATTCAATTGTAATCTAAAATTTTAACTAAAATTCATTTTAAAGAAACGAAAATCCATTTTTATTAAAAAATTCTACAAGAATTTAATTCTTTAAAAGCAAAAATAAATAATTTATTGAATAATTGAATGTTTCTGAAAATTCAATTTTCATAAAGAATTTTAGTAACAAATTGTTTAATAATTCAATTCTTTTGTCAAATTTTATTAAAACTTGCATGAACATAATTACTTTTTTCAAGGAATTCAATTATAATTGTATGAAAAATAATTGATAAGCTGCGATGAGTTTTATGAGAATTTTCAAATTTATTCCTTTACAATTCAATTTTACAAAATTTCAATTATTGGGAAATTCTGAAATTAAATATATGTGCCCTGACGCGATGAAAGGGACCTTACGTTCCAAAAAATTAATTTTGAGTTATTGATACCATTCTATCCAGATTTTTTCAATCGATATAATGGCATTAATAACTAAAAATTAATTTTTTTGGAAGGTCCCTTTCACCGCGTCTGGACACATATATTAAAAAATAAAAACTTGAAATAATTTCAATAAAAATCCTATTAAACTTTTAAAAAGAATTAATTCTACAGAACTTTTTGTAAAAAAAATTAAAAATTAAAAATTTCAATGATTTTAGTTTGAAACTTTTTTAAAATTTAATTATTTCTAAAAATCCACGATATAATGCTTTTAATACTCAAGTATCATCTAAAATTTTAACTGAAATTTATTTTTAAAACTATTTTTATTAGTAAATTCTACGAGAATTCAATTATTTCAATAATTTCAATTTATATAATTTCAATTATTATAATTTATTAATTTCATATTTCTTGAAATTAAATTCTCATAAAAAATGTTATCAACAAATTTTTTAAATCATTAAATTCTTTGGACGAATTTGAATAAGATTTTTAAGAATAATTACATTTTTAGGAATGTAATTAAAATTGCATTTTGAAATAATTGAATTCCTAAAAGAATTTCGTTATTTATAAAAATAATTGAATCCCTGTAGAAATGTTAATATTTATGAAAATAATTAAATTATTGCGAAGAAATTTATAAAAATATTTGTAAGTAATTGAATTCCTGTAAACAATTTTATTATTTATGAATATAATTGAATGTTTGCGTAGAATTATTGTATTGAAATTTTTTTTTAATAATGGAATTCTTTTGGAAAATTATATTAAAATAGTTGATATTGAAAATTATGGAATTTTAGAAAATTTTTGCAAATAATTGAATGACAAGAATTTGATTAAAATTTTGTAAAATAATTGAATATCAAAGAAGAATTTTATTAATTACAAAGAGAATGGAAATTTTAACGATAATTTTTTTTGAATTTTTGAATACAATTGAATTTAGTAACTATGTTTTACTAAGCGAGTTAGTAGTAACAAAGTTAGTTACTAACTTACTATCTCTCTGGAGAAGCTAAATTTGTTAAATTTTGACATGTCGTTGACATTGGTGCGATTTATTTAAAATAAAATTTCATTTATAGTTAAAAATAACACCAAAATAGATTATTTTAATCCTTTTTTGGTGGAAATTTAATCCTAGAGGGATTAAACTGTTGCAGATTATATTATTCCATTCTGGTGTTATTTTAACACCTCACGTTTTTACTGTGGCTGCTTTCTTGCCTTAAAATATGACTTTCTTTTCACTGTGTTTCTACCTAAAATACAGGCTTATTGAGAAATCATTTTTGGTTTTTGGAAATCTTTTGCCTGTCAGAAATTTGATCCTGGTGAGTTATCCCGAGAAGCGTTGTACGGGTAGCAGGGAAAACTAGAGGGAACCTTATCAGGCCCCAGGAGTAGAATGTGGGCATAATGAAAATAGAATAAATCAGGAAATTGGAAAGTCGTGTTTCCATATATATATGCAGTGAAAGGTACGTGGAATTTGTCATCATCATCATTTTAATTAAGATAAAGAAAGTTTTGGATATTTTGAGACTGTGTGATGGGCAGGATCTAGGAATGGGTGAGGGATTATTGCAAAACTGTATAGGGCGAACAAAGAGGCGCGGTGGAGGGTCAGAGGGGTTGAATCGTTGGTTTTGAACAGGGTCGTTGCCCGAAAACGCAGCTCTGTTATTGTCGTCCCCTCCTCCCTCCCAATTCTCCTCCTCTCTTTCTCTCTGTCATCTGAGCGCAAATACAACTACACTGATATAAATGATACGCACATATTCGCGGTCCTAGCATCTGTATTTCTTCTCTCTCTCTCTTTCTCTCTTTCTACACAAACATACACGCCTATAATAATACAGGCGATTTGTAATTTTCTGTTTTGTAAAATGGTGGATTTTATATATATATATATATATATACATATACAAATTCAGAATGGAGATAAATCTCGTTGGTTTTTTCAACTCTGGCATGTGTGACTTGGCCGACAGAACTCACGCATTCTTGTCAAGCATGTATGAAATATCTAGCAGCTTTGACGAATTCTCTCTCGTGAACTAAAATACAATAAAAACAAAGAGAAGGAAGGGAAAAAACTAATGCCAGGCAACTCGTGGGTGCAAAGCTCTTTAGTTTTTTGGAAGCCGCGATTCTACAGAGACTTTTTCCCTTATCCGTATACTATTATCGTATATATATATAGCAACGACCCATGCAGGAGAACTAGTTTGTTTTCTTTTTTGCAATATACACTGCGTTGGTATTTTTCCCACCTTTATGTGAATGAGTGGAGAAAATAAAGAAATAATCCGTTTTTTCTTTTTCGGGGAAATTATTTTTTGTAGAATGCGAAAACTCATATGGAGAGTGAAATTTTTTGACAATGAATTTTTACAACGTCTCGAGTTTTTTTTATTTAGTATAGTGAAAATTCTTTTTTGTTACATTTTTCGTTTGGTAAACAAAGGTTTTTAATTTTCAAAAATCAGTGTTTTTAGTCAGGAAATTTTATAAAAATTGAAAATCAGTGAATCTTGATCGATTACCTGGGAAATTGTCGTTTTCTAATTGCATTTATTTTTAAAATATAATTTTTCTTAAATTAATTAATTAATTTAATTTTAAAAGAGTTGTGCTTACGATTTTTATAAATAAATGAACTTGAAAAGAAATTCATTTGAAATTTTGTTAAATTTCAATTTTCAATTAATTTGATTAGAAGTTTTAAAAAACCTAGAGTTTTAAAAAAATTTAATAACTAAAATAGTTCTGTAATTAGTCAACTTTTTTAATATATATTTAAATGATTTTTTAAAATAATGGCTCTATAGAAGAATTTTAGTTAAAAACACTAAAACCAATTGAATTTCTAAAGTAATTAGACATATTACTGCAGAAATTCAATTATTTCTTGTTTATTTCTTCTTCAAAGAATTAAATGAGGTATTTTCAAAAATTTTAATGAAATTCTTTTGTCACAATTCAATTTTTTTCATAATAATTATAATAAAATTCTGCGTAGACATTTATCTAATTACAAAAATTTGTTAAAATTCAATTATTTTTAATGTCTGCTATTTTAAAAAAATTTTAACAAAAGAATTCAATTATTTAAAAAGAAATTTTAATAAAATTCTTTGAAACAATTCAATTATTTTCAAAAGTAGTAAATTTTTCGCAAAAATCAAATTATGTTAAAAAATTTACAAAAATTTTCGTCATAATTTCAATTATATTTATTTTTAGAATTTTTAACTAAAATTCTTGTTTAAAACAATTAATTTTAATTATTTTGGGAAATGTTTCAAAATAATTTTAGTAAAATTCTTTGTAGAAATTTAATTAATTTCAAAAATTTGTCAAAATTCAATTATTTTCAACATTAAATAATAAAATTTCACAAAAGACTTTTAATTTTTTTATAAGTAGTAAATTCTTGGCAAAAATCAAATTATCTTCAAAAAATTTATAAAAATTTTAGTCAAAATTTTAATTATTATCTTTAAAAATAATACAATTTTTTCCCTAAATTCAAATATTTAGAAAAATCTTAATAATGTTATTTAACAATTTTCAAAACCATTTGTTTACAATATTCAATTTTACGAAACTTTAATTATTCGTAAATTCTTCAATTTAATATATTTGTAAGGAAATGAAACCTTTAAATTTTATCTAAAATTTTAACTGAAATTTATTTTAAAAATCAATTATTATTAGAACATTCTACGAGAATTCAATTATTTAAATACAAACAAAGATAATTTATTGACTAATTCAATTTTTCTTAAAATTTAATTCTGGTAAAGAATTTAATCACCAAATTAAAAAAAAATTCTTTTGACGAATTTTAATAAAATACTAAAAAGTATTACATTTTTGAGAAATTCGATTAGAATTGTACTAAAACCACTACTTTCATATTTTGAGTAATCAACTCTGTAACAATTTAGGGCTCAAATAGGGCTGTTCAACGCTTAAAAATAAATAGTCAGACAAAATAAAAAAGTAGTTCCTTTACGTCAATTTTACTCTACTAAGGGAATATAATTGAAAATGTCTCATGAATTTTTCTCAGTGTGACTATTATTGAAAAGTAAAGTACTAAAGAGTACATTTTACTAAATGTGTGGAGTTAAATCCTTCCACAATTATGTTGATATTATTTTAAATAAATGATCATGGGAAGGTGGAATATTGAATAAAAAATCCAATGTGTATCGTCAATATAGCGACGTTTCGTTGTCTAAGGTTTGCCAACCTCATCAGGCTGAATTTATTAAACAGAAAACAATTTAATATTTATAAAGATCTAAAGCACTATCTCCACAAAAGTAATAACAATGATAATATCCTACCTAAGTCATTAAAACATGAAGACACGTTTTCATTTGTCAAGAAGTAAAAAGCAATATATAAATAAACAAAATACAACACATGTTCCACATAAAGTAATTAAAAAGAGAGTTAAAATTTAAAAAGGAAGACATCTCTTCACACTGTCTCAGTGTCAACTGAAATAAAATTAAAATTTCACCGATATAAGAAAGTCAAATTGATAGAAACGAAAAGAGTCATCGAACTGATATATAAACACTAGTTATGTTATTGTATTTTCATTATAGGCAAGAGTCTATACGCCTGAGAAGAGGAAAGAAAGTTTTATTTAGAGTGATAACATATCTTCCTTTCTGTTAATAGTGGAACGATTAGTTTCAATATGGATCATTTCAGATATTCGTCGTTTTGTAAAATTCTTTTCATTGTCCAATATTTTTGTGTTTTCCCAGTCAAAGTCATGATTAAAATTAGTGCGGTGTCGATAAACTACAGAGTTATCATTTACCTTGTGTTTATTTGTGCGAGTTAATAATGATCGTTTCGTCTCGCCAATATATGTTGCAGAACAGTTTTTACAATTAACTCTATGTACAACATTGGTTCTATCCCATTTTTTCGTCGAATTCTTACCCAGTCTAATGATGGAATTAGAGTTTTTATTAATAAGGGGGATAGAAGTGCAGTGAAACTCTTTAAGAATATTTGACAACTTGAAAAAACATTTCTCATTAAAAGGTAAAGAAACTTTAGGAATTTGACTATATACATTATTTTTATTACAAAATTTTTTATTTTTTTTAAGTTATCAAATTAGAATTTTTTATTGGACAATGAAATCGCTCTGTCAACAAGATTGTATACAATATTCTTTTTTTGTTGAATTGGATGATCTGAAAAGTAGTTAATAAGTCTTTCTGATGAAGTCGGTTTTTGATACCAATTTGTAATAATTTTATTGTTATCTCTAACAAGATTTAAGTCAAGAAATTTAATAGAGTTTTCTTTTTCTACGGTGAATTGTAGTTTATGATTATAAGAGTTAAAGGTATCAACGACCAAATCGATGTGCTCTTTTTTGACTGCTAAGATTGTGTCATCCACGTATCTAAAATAGAACAGGGGAATACAATCATGCTTTACTTTTAATTCTTTTAAACATTCAGTTTCTAGATCATCCATAACAATGTCTGAGACAAAAGCTGAAATTTATAAGTTTTAATGACTTAGGTAAGATATTGAAAAATGATCATACAGTGTAGTTAATTTAATGAATAATTTTTAATCGTATATTGGTAGTAGTTTTTATTAACAATAAGTAACAGTAGTTATTTTATTAACAAATGTACTAATTTTGACTGTTTTTCACTCTACTAAGGGTCTGTACTTGAATTCTGATCATAAATTTTTTTCAGTATACGCATCAGTTATAATTTTTAGCCATTTACAGTGAGGATAGTAAAGAGAGTATTTTTGCAAAATTCTAATTTTAGTACCTAGACAGCAGACTCGATATCCGGCAATATCGACGAGCTTCGTCACGGTGGAGCGGCTCGTTATCTGCGGTACGAGGGCGTTAGAAACGAATAAACCGTGAACATTTATGCGTCCCATGGACGGACGCATGGGTCAGCATAACCTGTCATAAATCGGGAGGGGACACACGTGAGCGAGAGAAGTGCATGGATGATGTGAAATGAGGTAGGTGTGGAGAGGCGCAAAAGAGAGGAAGAGAGAGAGTGAGTGAGTTTGTTAGAGAAGGATGAAACGAAAACATGAGATCGTCTGGCTCCTAGACTGCTGGGTAAAAAGGGGATGGAGACTACTAACAAACCCCTCGGGTTGAGGGACGAAGTGAATCTCGCGTTACATATATAGTAGCAACACTTTGTATTGTTAGCTGCATTGCACGCGTGTTGAAACATTTACTGCCGTAGACGTGTCAATCCGTGTATACTCGATTTTACGAGCTCTGCGTAAATTCCCGCTGCTTGTTCGTCAGTGCCCGAGCATTGCCAAGCATAATGCATTTAGGCTCCTGCAGAAGCACCGCCCCTCTCTGTTGCTGTCTGGCATTGTAGACTGAAGACAGACGATTTTCTACCTTCATTGCGTGTCTTCAAGCCATCAACGATTTTGGCTTGGTACGTTAAATAACCATCAGAAGGGGTGAAAAGTGCAAAGTCATAAAATAAATTTATGCCTTTTTTTAACCCAAACGATCATTAAATGTTTACTGAAAAAAGAATTTTTTAAATTGCAATTCTGTTTGACAGAAAGTGGAGAAAAGCCTCTCTCCATACCTGTATATATATAGTCAAAATTCGTAGTGTTACGTCATCGTAACGTATTTTTTAATATTAATAATAATATAAATAATAATAATAATAATAATAATAATGGGAATAACAATAAATAATTGTTATTAACATATTATTAACAATTATAAACAATTATTAATTAATGAAAATAGTAATAATAAGAATAATAAAATAATAACTAAATTTAAACAATAATAACGTTTAAAAACGAATAATTATTTATAATAACAAAATAGTAATAATTAATGTAACAATAATAACAAAATAAAAATAATAAGCAATTGTAATAATAACAAGATAGTAATGAAAGTAACAACAATAATAGTTATTAATAACAAGATAATAACAATTTGTAGCAATAAATAATAATAATTAATGATAACAATAATATCAAAATAAAAATAGTTAATTGTAACATTAATAACAAATAATAATAATTAATTGTAACAAGATAGTAATAAAATGTAACAACAAAATAATAATTAATAATAATAAGTTAATAATAATTTGTAACAACAAAATAACATCAAATAATAGTTAATAATAACAAGATAATAATAAATTGTAACAAAATATTAATTAACAACAAGTTATAATAATGTAAACAATCATAACAAATTGTAATAACAAGTTAATAACAAATTGTATTAACTATAAATAATTAACAATAACATAAAAACTACAATATTAAATTGTAAAAACATATGACTAAGAGGATGTGAACACGTGCGATCTAAAAGCTGAGTCAACGCAAGTGTTTCTCTAACAATGGTTTCTCAAATGCATGGCAAAAGGTATCGATGCTTCAAATACATGGCAAAAGGTTTCGATGCTTCAAATGCATGGCAAAAGGTATCAATGCTCCAAATACACAGGGAAATTTTGGTATAAAAAGAGCCAGACTATCAAACGATCTTCAGTCTTAAAAATGTAGTCAACAGAAGAAGTTACCAAATGGCAGTCTTAAAATGTAATCGTCAGTAGTAGTCACCTGGACTACTAGTCTTAATCTTTTAATCATAACAAGTGGTTCTCTTCGTGATAGTGCTCTCAACCCCAGTATAGTAGTTGTCCTGATCTTTACGTGAATTTCTAAATTCAGTGAATCTTGAAGTCAAATTTGGTGTTTCGAAATATCGTTCGAGTTGTGACAAAAGCATAAAATATAGAGACCTGAAAGATGAAATTAAAATAAATTCATCTTTGATATGCCACTTTTCAATGCGTGTGAATTATAACAAATAAAAAAGGTTAAATCTTAATGCATGATTGATTTTTATTAGCCGGGGGATTGTTTTTTATTTATTTTTCGAAAGAAGTAAAAAGCAGGGTACAAATAGTACCATAGTATCAGGATATTATACTGTTAGAATCTTTTAAAAGTGGCGGAAACGCGGTGAAAAACTCGAATCACTAAAAGAGACCTGTAATTACGCCCTCGGAGGAAAAATACGTCCGACATTAATAGACCTTTTAAAAGGCTCTCGACTTGTGTTTTTTTTCATCGTTTACCCACCAGCTTCTGTGTAACAAACAACTGTGAGCTACTTTCAGTTTTATCCGCAACTATCGACGAAATCATGTTCGCTTGGTTTTTATCCCTTTAAGCGCAATCATTTATTTCGTTTCAGAGAATTTTAGTTTTCCAAAGTTAGTTCTCTAAAGTAAAATGTCGACAAAATTTAATATTCTTGCCAAATTTATATGTTTTTTTTGGGAAATGCTCCCTTTTTGAATGTAAAATTACGAAAAAATAATTGTTCTGTTTGCGTAGTGGTGGACAGAAAAGGAGGCAATCTCAGGGTTAAGGTTACTTCTTCTTCTTCTTCTTCTCATCCTTGTTTCCCATTGCGATTGCGAATGAGGTTGGTGACCTTACGCTGCTGACTAAGGATACCACCAAGAGTTGTTTACAGTCTTTGGCGTCGTGGCATGTTCCGCCACGCAAATTACAGTCAATTAAAGTCCTTTGCTTCCAACGTGATGTCGAATCCACCAGCAGGAGGGTCCTTTCGATAGAATAGAGTAGACAGTGCGGACATATGCGTAGCGAGGTCACGTCGCTCGAGGTTCGAACTAGATTGAATGTTCTATTCAAACATCAAGAGATCTCTCCGAGAAAATCTCTAGATCTTGTTGATTTCCCCAGTGCGACAATCTTCACCGAGTCAAATAAGAAATTGATTTATTTTCACTCTATTCATTGGAGGAGGTGTATTTGACATTTTGCTGAATCCTCATTATAAAGTACTTGGCAAAAATTTTCTAATTTTTTCATTCAATTTTTATGCATATATCATCTCTGGTGTTGTGACCCATTAAGAACGGGAAATAATGTTATATTACTTTTTATACAAATATTTCAATATTAAATATGGCTATTAGGTGTACAAATTTTTTCCTGGATGATCAGTTTCAAAAGAAGATGACTGCATTTTGAAAATTTCTCGTCTGCAATAGTGAATTTTTAAAGAATGTCTTATTTGTCGTCGTTCCGCTTTTTAACGGAAATTTACAGGATTATATGAATAAATTACGAGTCTAACACCTAAAACACAAATTATTGTTCAAGAACTAACCAAAATGTGTACTTTAAGAATTCACTGGGTATAACAAATTACACTTTAGACGTAAATGGGTGATTTTCCGCAAACTGTGATATTTCAAATGCTAAATTATTTTTTTTTACTTTCGAATAAAAAATTGGTAATAACTGTATTCTACTTGTATTTCTTAGTAGAATGAGTAGTAAAAGTGATTCTACTACAAATGTAAAATTTTCAAAGATATTCTAGAAATAGTCGATTAGTGATGCCACGGCAATGACAACACAATGTTTAGAGAAACATTTCGTAACATTTTGCACTTATCAAGCAGGAAATGTTGCACTCTTAAGGATTTTGCATTAAAAAGTATATTTGGCAGAAATAATATTTATTTATAATTAATAATTATTTTTATTTAAATCAAAGACAGTTGTTATTTATCAACTTTTTACAGAATGCACCTAGAAAGTTGCAGTTTTTTCCTAATTTTGAAATCTAGTAAAACTTATATTATTACATTTTACAATTTATACACAAATTATTAATTTGTCTAAAAATTGTTTAAATAATAATTCAATTTTTATTTTATATCTGTAATTTAGTAAATTGCAAAATTAAAAAAAAACTGCAACTTTCTAGGTGCAATCTGTAAAAAGTTGGTAAACAGCAACAATAATCTGTAAATTGCAAAATTTAAAAAAACTATAATTTTCTAGGTGCATTCTGTAAAAAGTTGGTAAATAACAACAATAATTTGTTTAAATAATTTTTGTAATAATACTTATGACTCGTTTCAGTAAATATTATCTTTAATTTATTGTATTCTTATTGTATTTTCCAAAAACTAAAGAAAATTAATTTTTACACTTTTTGAATTTTTTTGTCATGAGTAGGTTTTATATGCTTTAAAGATAAAAATCTGAGTTGCGCAAAATTAATTTTCAAAAATAAGCCTTCCAGCATCATTTTAATATTAAGTGTTTTTAACGTTAAATTTACTGTAATCAATATTGGGGTTTTTGTAAAAAAATTCCTTTTAAATTTAATTTCTTTAATTTATTAAACTTTTAACATTATTCATTTATAGTTTAATGAATTGTGTATTTATTCATTTATTTATAACTATTTTATCTTTTCAAAAATAAATAATATATATTTTTTATATTGAACGGAATAAAATTGTAATGAATTTATTAATTTATCATTTTAAGTTCAAAATTGATATTTTTTGTAAAAAAAATTGTTATTTTTAATTATAATTTTGTTATTTATCTAACTTTCTACTTAATATGTTATATTTTACAAAATTTAAAATATTTTATTTTAAATAAAACGGAAAATTTTTTTATAGTTCAAGCGTTAGGTATTTGAAAATAATGATTAAAAAATTGAAAACAAATCAATAACGCTTATCAAATATGAAAAAAGCTTCGGAGCTGAATAGTTTGTCAAATAAAAAATTCACGTTTTTATTAAATTTAAAAATTTTGAAACATAATTTAACAAATTTTTTGGGCTACAAATTCAAATATCTATATATAGATTACGTTTAATTAAGAAACAGTTTAATAATATGATTAACTGAAAAACGAGGCTTCGGAGCTTAACATGAAAATCATTAATTTTATCATTTTTTACTTGTACATGTATTTATTAAAACTTCATTTAGAAGAGTAATGTTATAAAGATGCGACATCCATGAAGTGCCACGGTAGTGAAAATTCCTTTTTAATTTTGTGTATTACTCATAACCATTTTATTTTCAAAAAGTTTCATTCAAAATATATTTACAATGTTGCTAACTATGTCTATCTCAGGAAAGAATAACTTTCATATAGAAAAATTCTTACTTCTGAAAACAGAATACGACGGTAGTGACACTATAATTTGTGACAACGACAATTTTTCACTTTACTAAAGGATATTACTTTAATATGTCTTTAAAACCTTTATTATTTTATTTACATCTATTTGTTATGTTCTTTTGATGCAAAATTAGTTGTTGTTTCCGTATTATTTTCAATATTGTGAATATGCAAAGTCAAAAAGATCGTAATTGTAAAAATGACACAAATATGGGGACAAAGTTTGAAGACGTTTTGTAAACAAAGAATAAACAATGTAATATAAAATAATACGCGTATAAATGCAGTGAGTCTAATCATATTCAAGATTATACTAGCAGATTTCTGCTTTTTTGGTAATTGTTTTCTAAAAACAGATGGAATGTTGTAAATGCTGGGTAGGGGACATGCCACGTTAGTGATATTTTAGAAGTGTTTCATGTCATTACATCAATATGGGTCAAAATAAACAACTTTTCTTGTGGGTCCACTTAGAATTGTGAATCCCAAATATAATTTATAAGAAGCAGATTCTTAATTCATTAATATGCAGTTAAAACTCGTTAGGGACATACATAAATATCACTATTTGCCGAAAATCACCCGAATCAGAAGAAGAACATTAAATTCACTGTGTATATCACAAGTGGAACCTGAAACAAATTAAAATTTTTGAACAGGAAATAACATTATGTAAGAGAATTTTTATCATGTCTTCTCTCTCACAGTGTGATAGACAGAATGTTGTTGTATTCTTGTATCTAATACGAAAAGGCAATAAGAATAATTTATTTTTTCAAAATCCTCAGTAGACATAGAACTACTTAATTCTAAAGTTCTACTATTGAGGCAAATTTTCTTTCTTGTCGAAATGATGTTTTGGTGAATCTAATTGGAACGGTTGATGAAAGTGGAAAAAAAGGAGAAGAAGAAGAAGAAGAAAGATTTAGATCCTTGAGAAGTTCGCCGAGAGTTTAAAGGTCCGTTTAATCTGATCTCAATACGTACGCGGATGTTGGTTGCGTTGAATAATGCCTAGAAGGGACGAAGTAAAGTGCTTCAATGCTTACGTATACACGTTGTCCGTAGGTAAGGTATGATACTAGAGGTACCGATCGGTCCCGGGGTGGGGATATAATTGCGAAGGGCCGAGAGATGCGTGGTGATGTTCCTCGCCGGGTCAGCGTGGAGGTCACGCTTGGAATCCAGAGCAAACTATCCCCCCTGCCCTTACTCTCCTCTTCCACCTTTCTTTAACTGTAGCTCCTTCTTTTCCTTCTTTTTCTTCTGCAGCTCTTCTTCTCCTTCTGTTTCTTCTTTCTTCTTTTCCTCCTTTTTCTTCTGGATCTCTTCTTCTTTTTCGTTTGCATCTCTTCTTCTTCTTCTTCTTCTTCTTCGAAGGCAGGCTCCTCTGACTGCTCGAACACAACTTAAAAGACCACCACCGTGCATAGAAGTTTACTTTTCTATACTTGTATGCACCTTACTGGCGCTGCGCAAAACGCGTTCCTACCAATACTTACTTACTACTCGTTACTTCCTTCCAAGGATTTTGCCTCATGCTGGAGAGAGAGGGAGAGGGTATAGGGCCACGTGAAGACCTCATCTGCAGCATCATCACGGCACGATCTTCGTGGTGTAGATTCTACCGCCATAAATCGGAACGGTCCGGTAACCTCTCTTTTAGTATTTTTCTACGAAATGACCCAACGATTCCAAGGGATTCAATGCTGATGTTGAAGATTTCTTCACGATCTTTTACATTCGATGGGCATTTTTTTCTTCTTACTTTATTCCTCATTAGCGTAGAAGGAAAATATGTTTTTTCTCGTTGTTGCTTGTTTCTTATTTCGTGAGTCAAGTTTGTTTAATTTTTGGTTTTATTCCGTTTTTTCGAAGTACGAAAGTAGTCAGCAGAAGCTATAGTGAAAACTGATTTGGTAGGTATCGCATTTTTGATTCTTCGGAAATTAAGGATGAATTTGGTGAGGGAGACATTTAGTTGCAATGTGTGGAGAGCTAATAAAGCCGCCACCACCACCACCGCCGCTATTTGAAGAAAGAATTGAAGGTCAAGTTGGTCGTATCTTTACGAAGTAAAACCTTGGAAGGGTTTAGTGCCATTAATGTTCCATACAGTACACGCGAGATAGGCAAAAGAGAGTGAGTTAGTGAGCTGGAAAGCAACCGAATGTATATCCGTATGGAAAGGAGACCCCGTATCTCACCGGTCAGAGCCACTTAATTGACACGCGGCGCGTCCCTAACACGCGGCGACCCCCCTGCAACCTGGTTCCGCATGTGGAATCACGGATCTCCATCTGTCGTCGCCGTCTCTTGCTGCTACGATGCCTAGCACCGCACACGTCTCTTATATATACAGTACTCCTCACTTCTTCTTTTCAGCAATTAACTCGATTCTCCTCTTCATTTCAATTTTTTTCAATTATAGTCATCGAAAAGTAAATTCACAGAAAGAACTTCGTCTCAAAATGAGTAGCTTATGATACTTACAATGAGTTGCAACAAAAATAAGACTCCTTGTCGTATTTTGAGCTTACATAAAACTTACTCAAAATGAGACCAATCACACTGAAAAAAATTTATGATCAGAATTCAAGTACAGACCCTTAGTGGAGTGAAAAACAGTCAAAATTAGTAGATTTGTAATTAGAATAACTACTTTTACTTATTGTTAGTAAAAACTACTACTAATATGTGATTAAAAATTATTCATTCAATTAACTACACTGTATGATCATTTTTCAACTACATGATCTGTAGTAGAATTAAATACAGGAGATAATAAGAATTACTGTGTAATATAGTGTAATCAATAGTCCGATATTAGGCAAAGTAATGAACATCTTGTAGCTTAATTGTCACAGTTGATACTACTGAGAATTAAACTTTGGATCAAAATTAGAAAATAGTAAAATTTACTCTTTAGTACTTTACTTTTCAATAATAGTCACACTGAGAAAAATCCATGAGACATTTCCAATTACATCCCCTTGGTAGAGTAAAAATGAATAAAAAGAACCACTTTTTTAGTTAGTCTGACTATTTTTGATACTTGTTTTAACTGTTTTCATGTAGTTAAAAAATATTAACTAAATTAATGCAAATTTGGAAATAAATTTTTAATAGCAGGTACATGTTACATAAATAACTACAAAAGGTAGTGGATTCTACTACTTGAAGTAGTTCGATAGGCTAATTTTGCAGTAGATTTGACTTCTTTTAGCAGTTGAATACTTTTCCATGAATTTTTTGTTATAGACTCTTATAGAAAAGTATCAACTCTGAAAAGTTATAAATGCTTTAAATATTTGATGTAGTAAAATGAACTACAGTCATCAGTTGAACTGTGGCAGGAATGCCCTCAAGTATTAAGCAAGTCTTCGTAGCGGGCGAGCGTGGTTAGGTGGTTAGGTGATCGGTTTAAGAATATTAGGGTCGAGCGTTCAACTCCCGTCGTTTGGAGATTTTTCTCCGTTAGATATATGAAAATTAAATATATGACATATGTAAACAAAAATAGGTAGGGGAAAATATAAAAAAATTCAACTTAATAATATTTCTAATAAATTATAAATAATTTTATTTGACCATTTGAAATAGTTATTTTTACTACTGAGTTATCTTAGTAACTTTAACCACAAATAAGTAGTTAATTTTACTGCAAAACTGTCATTGGTTAAATTAATAAATTTATTTCTAAGTAAAAGGACATTAAATGTTTTCAAATTAATAAAAAGTAATATTTTTCAGAGTAAATGTATGAAGTAGCAAAATATGACAAAACTGCAAATGTTACCAACCCAATATTCTGAAAATATTTATCGACAGGTAATACTCGTTTTGAGCAACTTGAAGTTATTTTGATCTCGTAATTATGGAAAATTGTTGTTTAAAATTTCTAATCAAATTTATTTAAAATTGAAATTTTACAAAATTTCAAATGAATAGCTTTTCAAGTTCATTTAATTATGAAAATCGTAAACGCAACTCTTTTTAAAATTGAATTAATTTTAAAAAATTCAAGACAAACTAGATTTCAAGAATCAATACAATAAAATCTAGTTTGACTTGAAAATTTCAAAATTAATTTAATTTTAAAAGAGTAGCGTTTATGATTCTTCAAATAAAATAAACTTTATAAGATTTTCATTCGAAATTTTGTAAAATTTCAATTTTAAAAACCCTAGATTTAAAAAAAAATTTAGCACCTAAAATTAGAAGAATTTTAGTTAAAAAACTACAATAAATTGAATTGCAGTAACTAAATATTTCTGCAGAAATTCAATTATTTTTAAAAGTAGTAAAATTTTTTTCACAAATTCAATTCTTTTATTTTTTATTTCTTCTTCATAAAATTAAGTTATTTTCAAAAATTTTAACGAAGTTCTTTTCTAGCAATTAAATTTATTGGAAAATAATTGTAATAGTTTTTAATTTTTTTTAAACAAATTTCAAAAATTTAACAAAATTATTTTCAACATTAAATAGTAAAATTTTTCAAAAGACTAAGTTTTTTTTAAAGTAATAAATAGTTAGTAATAAATTCTTGGCAAAAAACAAATTATCTTAAAAAATTTACAAAAATTTTAGTCAAAATTTCAATTATCTTTAAAAATAAAACAATTTTTTCTAAAATTCAACGATTTAGAAAAATTTTAATAAAGTTCTTTCACAATTTTCAAATCCAATATTCCCAAAATTCAAAATTCCACTATATTCAATTTTACGAAATTTTAATTATTCGTACATTCTTCAATTAAATACATGTATTGAAATAAAAACGTCATGTTTAACTAAAATTTTAACTGAAATTCATTTTAAAAATCAATGAATATTTTATTAAATAATTTAATATTTCTTAAAATAAATTATCATAAAGAATTTTATCAACAAATTTTTAAATAATTGAATTCTCTTAACAAATTTAACTAAAATTTTTAAAAATAATTTCGTTCTTCGATAAATTTGAGAAAAATTGTACATATATTAAAAATAATTGAAATCCGACAAAGAATTTTATTAAAATTTTTCAGATATTTTTGAATGTCGAAGAAACATTTTATCATTTATAAAAGTAATTGAATATTGGCAAGAATTTTTGTAAATTTTTGAACATAATTGAATTTTTGCAAAGAATTATATTATACTTTTGAAAATAATTAAATTCTTACGACGAATTTTATTTAAATTTCATTTTAAATAATTGAATTCTTTTGTTACAATTTTTTGAAATAGTAAAAATTGAAAATTAAATATTTATTGAAAAATAAAGTTAAAGCCTAAAAATTATTTAGAAATTATTGATTATTCGAAATTCCAATTCTGAGTTTATGAATTAATTCTCTTTCCGTAATAATTTAATTTAAAAGGAATTTTATTGAGGGAGCATTATATTGAACAGTTTGACGTTATTCTTTAGGAGTTGAGTGAGAATTATCGAGATTTAAAAATAACTACGTTTGATCGTAAAAAAAGCTTACTCTAATTTTCATAAAATTATATCCACTTTTGCCGAGAGTTGAAATTGACATTTAAGTATTATGGAGGACAAATCAAAATTCTAAAATAAGACGTTTCAATTATTACAAAAAGGTTTCTCCAAAGAGATATATAATTTAAAATTACGGTCAAACGACTGACTGACTGACTGACTGACTGACTTTTATGGATTTATTAATAAATTAGTAAGTGTCCTTCTACTGAATCTCAGTGTGTCTGGAGGGTATAGGATTTATAAATGAAATTAGACATTTAGCTTGAAAATAATTGGTAATCTTTTTATACTTTGTCCACTTTGAGAATTTTACCAAAGGCAAAGCTTACGTGAGTGACAGTTGTTTACAAGTATTTCATTTTTCTATGTAATAAGTAGGTAAATTTTCTAGAAATCTGCAATTTAGCTGCTACTTTAAATATTTTATTGATTTCAACACTTTATTTAATTGCATTTCCTGTTGTCGCTTGAATTTTTAACAATTGTACGGCGGAGTGTAATTAAATTTCTCAATGAGCTTGGTTGGGTTAATAATCGATTGGTGATTATTTTTACTGAATTCGAGAAGCATTAAATATTTTATATGTTCCCTTCTTTGTGCGGTTATAATTGATAAGTTTTTTTAAATGATGTTTCATATTTCTCGCAGTAAGTTTCTAAAAATAATAAATCTTTTGATTTTTGACAATATTTTTTTCACTATTCAATACACATCATTGTCTATAAAGTGAAATGTTTAATAAGAATAATTCGGTAAATTCGGAAATTATCAATTATAATTCTACAATAGTGTCCATTTTCATTAAAATTGTCAATGCTTCGCAATTCCCTGTACTATATGCCTGCGGTAATGATTTTCATAATCCGAATGTCATTAATAAAATTCTCTTTTGTGTCTTTCACTTTTGATTTTCGTTTAATTCTTATTATATATAGACATTTCGGTGCTCCGAGGAAATTAGATTTTAAATATCGACAGAATAGAAAATTCATCAAGCGGTTACATCCATTGTTAGACAGTTGATAATCAACTTTTTCTGGAATGCTTATGGGAATAAACGGAGATAAAATGTAAATAATAAAAAATAAAGGAGAAATAGCAGGCTTCGCACTCCATTATGAGTTTTAGAAAAAGTAGGAAAAAGTAGCTTCGATGACAAAAAAAAGTAGGAAATAGTAGTCTCGATGACAAAAAAAGGAATTAAGGAATTTCATTAAAAACAATTTTAAAATTTGAATTTTCAAAGTATTTTACTTTAATAAATGATAAATAATTAAAGTTTATAAGAAGTCATATTCTAATGTATTCACGTTTTTTATTGCGAAGATTAATAATTAAAATTTTTATTAGTTAATTTAAAAAAAATACACACTTCAAATTTTTAATAAAATTGAATTTTCGCAGATTTTTTGAAAATTTTGAAAAATAAAATTTTTTAATTCTGTTATTTCAAGATGATTGAATTTTTATAAATAAATTATTGAAAATTTTTGATGTAATTGAAATTTCTTTACATTCTATTAAAAATAATTTACTTCTTTTAAATAATTTTTTTTTAATTTTTCTAAATAATCAAGGAAAGTTAGTCACCGTATAATTAAAATTTTATTTTTAATAATTTACTCACAACAGATTCAATTATTTTCTTAAATAGTAAAACTTGGACCAAATTAAATTACTTTGAGGAATTTTATTAAAATTCATTCTAAAAGTTCAATTATTTCTATAAATAACAAAAGTTCCTTTATATTCACCACAAGAATTCAATTATTTTCAAAAAATTTTCTGAATTCAATAATTTTTATGTCTACTATTTTAATAAAATTTCCAAAAAGTATTCAATTATTTTCTAAAAGAATGAAACTTTCGTAGGAATTGAATTATTAAAAATAGAGTTTATCTAAATTTTTTTTTTAAATCAAGTATTTGAAACTTTTTATATAAAATCCTCGCAATAATTCAATTACTTTCATAAATAATAAAACTCATTGCAGAAATGGAATTATGTTTAATACAATTTTAATCAAATTTGTCGAAAAATGCAATTAGTTTTAAAAATTGGGTTAAATTTTGTCTAAGGAATTTAATTATTTCAATTATTTCCATAAATAGAAGAATTTTTTCGATTTACTAAATTTTTTTAAATATTATTTTTTGAAAAATATTCTTCACAAGAATTCAATTATTTTCATAAATTTCCATAAAATTAAAAAAAACAATTCAATTATTTTCAAAAGTAATAAACATCTCCGCAGAAATGCAATTATGTTTAACATTTTTTTATTAATTCTCCGAAATTTCAATTATCTTTATAAATAATTAAATTCTTCTCTACAATTGAATTATTTTCAAAAATTTTAATAAAATTCTACACAAACATTTAATTATTTTCATAATTATGTAATAACATTCTTTTGAAGGATTCAATTACCTTTATAAATAGTAAAATTCTTTGCAGAAATTCAATTAGTATCAATAAATTTTAATTAAATTCAATTAATTAAATTTTTAATAATAATTATGATCAGACAAGATTTTTTTTGGAAAATTAAAACAGTTTTTGGTTTATAATTAAATTATTTTCAAATTGTAGATTTATGTTCGAAATGAAATAAATAAAAATTTGATGAGAAAATAAAACCGGGAAAAACGGGGAATTTAAGGGTTAAACACAATTTATAATCAGTCACTATTGATAGAGTAAATGTCGGTAAAATTATTTCCTATTATCTTATTGGCGGTCGTTTTTCATTAACGATTTTAGTTTTTAACACTTTTTTTAAATGGAAATGTGAAAACTAAAAATCTAAATTTGACTATTTGTTGAGAAAGGTAGCTTTTAGTAGCATTAGGTTAAAAAAAATTAGCCAAAAAGTAGCAAATAGTAGCTTTTAGTAGAAGAGTGCGAAGTCTGAAATAGGGTAAAAATATGAAATTTGGTGAGAAAAAAATTTTATTATTTTTTAAAAGCAGATCGTGCAGGTGGAATAAAAAAGGAGGGATTTGTGGGGTGCGTGCACTCGTGACTTGGGCCCGCACGGTCCCAGAAATGGTTCCAGTCACGGAGCCACCCTCCTCGAACTCAACACAAAGTGGGACGCGCGGTGGGATGTTGGAGCATGAAAAGTTTTATAGGAATAGGGGAGAGTTGGGGGAGGGAATGTCGAGCGGTAAGTGGCGAGTGGGAGGGGGGGGGAGAAGGAGGCTTAGACTTTGCAGGTCGATACCATCGCCAAGAGCCACTAAGTTCAGGCCTCCCGCTGCCTCTCCGTATACCTTACCCGTAATTATTCAGCAAGGAGGACCCCAGTGCGCGGCGGGTCAAGTCAGGTTATCTTTGCACTAGGATGCAGGGTTATCGCTACCCTACTATACGTCCCCCACTCTTTCTCTTCTTACTCTTTCTCTCACTGTCTTCTTCCCCCCCCTCTCTCTCTCTCTCTCCTTCTTCTTCTTTCTCACATCTCGTCTAATCTATTTTT
Organism: Leptopilina myrica (nomen nudum); assembly: GCA_032872475.1. NCBI lineage: Eukaryota > Metazoa > Arthropoda > Insecta > Hymenoptera > Figitidae > Leptopilina > Leptopilina myrica (nomen nudum). Next base: position 12,870,138 of record CM065464.1, on the reverse strand, counting down.
CTTTCCTCATTGTTGTAAAAAATTGCTCTTGTTTGGTTTATTTAAGATTTGGTCAAGTTCACAGTAAATAGTTCGAGGTATTAAAAATTGTTGCAGATTAAATTAACTTCAAAAAAGATTAAAATAATCAATTTTGGTGTTATTTTTTACAATTAATGAAATTTTAGTTTATTAAAATTTTTTATAACTATAAAACATGAAGATATCGATAACTCCGAGTCTATAGAATATTTATATAGAAATAAATTTTTGTCTGTTTCTTTAATTTTGTTCAATTCAAAGATAATTGACTGTATAACAAAGATAATTAGGTTTGATTCAAATATATTGTTTTTGGTAGTGTGCTATCCTCATCTGAAACAAAAATTTTTTTAATTTTAATTTTTTTTTTAGTTTAAAAGCTACTTTTTCAAAATTAATTAGTCGGATTTTTTTGGGAAAACAGGCAAAAAGGGAAGAATTGTTTTTAATTTTAATTATTTGTTACGATATTCAAATATCAATGTGTGATGAAATTGCTATGGACTGCGTCCAAATGGGGGAAACATTTAGTACCTGGAGTCATGTACTTTACGAGCACTTCGGTAGAGAAAAAAAAACTAAAAAATTGTTCAACCCTTCGTCCGTCTCTATTTTCTATTGTTGCGGATACTTGTCTCGTTCCTCGGCACGCATATAATCCGATGATGGTTGTTTGTATCTCATCACATTTTGCCAGCATTCACGATTATCACGATGCACTCCTTCGGAGTTAAGAAATAAATCAGGCCAACGGTTTGGCATTAATTGAGCCGCATTGTATAACCTTGCCATGGTGAAATACGCCGCGGCATCGATTTACGGTAGATAAAATGTACTTTATGGGGATGTTTCCGAGGGCACATGGACCATAAGTTGTTTACAACAGTTGGTTGCGATACTGCTGCCCCGTTTCAAAAAGAGGAAAACAAGATGTGCGCGCGGCAGAAAATGATGTGTGCGAGAAATAGAACAAGAAAGATGAGTGCGCGAGTGGGAGTATCTTTTCATTGCGTATATATACATGCGCCTAATGATCCATATATACCTTTCTCACCGCAGACTCATCGTATTTCCAGCGTCTAATTAATGCTACACGTAATTGCTGCCTATCGCAAAATGCGTCCAAAAGAGAAAAATAAAATGCAAATTATCTCTCTTCACATTTAATTGCTCGAGATTTTGTGAAACATTACAAAAACTTTAGATTTTTCCACGGGGAAAAAATAATGATCACCAGTTTTTTCTATTTAGGCTTCAAAGCGATAGGGAAACTAAGCATATACCTATAATGAAAATTTAGCAGGCTTCGCACTCTTCTATTAAAAGCTATTTGCTACTTTTTGGCTACTTTTTTGAGCCTAATGCTACTGAAAGCTACTTTTCTGAACAAATAGTCAAATTTAGATTTTTAGTTTTCATATTTCCATTAAAAAACAGTGTTAAAAACTAAAATTGTTAATGAAAAACGACCGCCAATAAGATAATAAGAAATAATTTTACCGACATTTACTCTATCAATAGTGACTGATTATAAATTGTCTTTAACCTTTAAATTCCCCGTTTTTCCCGGTTTTATTTTCTCATCAAATTTTTATTTATTTCATTTCAAACATAAATCTAAAATTGAAAAACAAATTTAAAGCCATGAAAAAATAAGGGACTAACTCTGCTGGGGCTTACTAATGAGTAATCTTACTAATAAGTTGACAATTGTTTCGTGAAAAATTCTGGGATAAAAGTTAAATAAATCTACAATTTGGAAAATAATTTAATTATAAACAAAGAATTTTTCAATTTTCCAAAAAAATCTTGTCTGATCATAATTATAATTAAAAATTTAATTAATTGAATTTAATTAAAATTTATTGATACTAATTGAATTTCTGCAAAGAATTTTACTATTTATAAAAGTAATTGAATCCTTCAAAAGAATGTTATTACATATTTATGAAAATAATTAAATGTTTGCGTAGAATTTTATTAAAATTTTTGAAAATAATTGAATTGTATAGAGAACAATTTAATTATTTATAAAGACAATTGAAATTTCGGAGAATTAAAAAAAATGTTAAACGTAATTGAATTTCTGCGGAGAATTTTATTACTTTTGAAAATAATTGAATTGTTTTTTTTAAATTTTATGGAAATTTATGAAAATAATTGAATTCTTGTGAGGAATATTTTTCAAAAATAATATTTAAAAGAATTCAGTAAATCGGAAAAATTTTGCTATTTATGAAAATAATTGAAATAATTGAATTTCTTAGACAAAATTTAATCAAAATTTTTAAAAATAGTTTCATTTTTCAACAAATTGGATTAAAATTGTATTAAACATAATTCCATTTCTGCAATGAGTTTTATTATTTATGAAAGTAATTAAATTATTGCGAGGATTTTCTATGAAAAGTTTCAAATAATTGATTTTTAAAAAAAAAATTTAGATAAACTCTATTTTTAATAATTTAATTCCTATGAAATTTTCATTCTTTTAGAAAAGAATTGAATACTTTTTGGAAATTTTATTAAAATAGTAGACTTACAAATTATTAAATTACGAAAAATTTTTAAAAATAATTGAATTCTTGTAGTGAATGTATAAATGAATTTTTGTTATTTATAGAAATAATTGAACTTTTATAATGAATTTTAATAAAATTCCTAAAAGTAATTTAATTTTGTCCAAGTTTTACTATTTAAGAAAATAATTGAATGTATTGCGAATAAATTTTTAAAAATAAAATTATAATTATACGGCGGCGAACTTCCCTTGATTATTTAGAAAAATTAAAAAAAATTCTTCAAAAGAAGTAAATTATTTTTAATGGAATGTAAAGAAATTTCAATTACATCAAAAATTTTCAATAATTTATTTATAAAAATTCAATCATCTTGAAATAACAGGATTAAAAAATCTTATTTATCAAAATTTTCCAAAAAAACTGCTAAAATTCAATTTTATTAAAAAATTTGAAGTGTGTATTTTTTTAAATCAAGTTATAAAAATTTTAATTATTAATCTTCGCACTAAAAAAAGGGAATACATTAGAATATCGACTCCTTATAAAATTTAATTATTTATCAATTATTAAATTAAAATACTTTGAAAATTCGATTTTTAAAAAGTTTTAAATGAAATTCTTTGATTCTTTTTTTTTGTCATCAAGACTACTATTTCCTACTTTTTTTTGTCCTCAAGGCTACTTTTTCCTACTTTTTTAAACTCATAATGCAGTGCGAAGCCTGATTTAGGAATTCTGCAAGCTTTCTGTAAAATTAAAAACATACTTGAAATGTTCTTTCAGATTCAAATGGTTTGTAAAAAATAGTTACCACTGCGATATTAATTTCAATTTTGAAAACAATGAAATTTTGGCCCATCTGCCATGCAACGAGATACTTTTGTCATTTGTCTAAGCTGCATTCTTAAAAATAGCGCTCTTAAAAGCAAGAAGCATCGCGTTCGCGAAACATGAGGCTGTATTTTATACTTTGCGAAAGCTCCAAGCTTCGGGTTTCAATTTCGTAGAATTTAACGAACAATAGTTTTACAATATAAAGGAATATTTCCTTTCTCTCCCCTCTCTCTTTCTCTTTCTCTCCCTAGAAGTATTCTAATTAATTTTTTTCCTTAAAGAGAACAGATAAAAGAAACATCTATAAAACGTTTGGAATATCTTCTAAAATGTACATATAGATTACTTTTGACTTTATGCTTTTTTTGCAAAAATTTCTTATTGATAAGAAAATTTGTACAATATAATTAAAAATATCCCCAATATAGTGTTGATTTATGAAAGGTTTGCATAAAAAGGGAATTGAAAAAAGTAATAAATAAAGGACGATCCCACGCAGGCACTTCGATATCCCGCTGTTGCTGTACGCCTCGAAGGTGTACGCTCGAGCGTGAAATCGGACCAGCCGGTGCGATATCCGCATTTTCAGTAAAGACGTAATCCTCATCTGTTCAACTTCTAACAACTTCAAACATCAACGATTCTCTCTTCCTCATTCTCCCCTCCTACCTCCGTTTTGTTTTCATTTCTTCTCTACTTCACTCTTCTACAAAATTCGGAAAAATGATTTTTTTTTATTAAATATGGTTTCTATTAGATGTATTTAAAATTGAGAGACCTAAGCATTATAGTTGAACGACTTGAGTATTGAAGGTAAAAGACTGAAGCATTAAAATTAAATGACTTAAGTATTGAAATTAAAGGACTTAACCATTAAAGGTAAAAGACTTAAGCATTAAAATTAACAGACCTAAGCACTGAAATTAATAGACCTAAGCACTAAAATTAACAAACCTAAGCATTGAAGTTAAAAGACCTAAGCATTAAAGTTAAAAGACTCAAGCATTAAAATTAAAAAACTTAAGCATTGAAATTAATGTTAAGCATTAAAAAATAATGTTCTACCTAGAGTTAAAATTACAACACAAGGTGGTAATAAAACTAGAAAGAGTAAAAAAATAAAACTACTACAAAGCTTAAAAGTTGGAGAAATTGAGGCAAATTAACTTTGTGAAGCACGCATGTTAAAAAAAAGGAAGTCACGCAGGTGAAATATGGAATTAATTTTGGAATTGGTATGAAAAAAATTTACTGCACTTTCTGTTTGCGGAAACATGGCATTTTGATTTTATCGAGTCGCGTGCTCTCGAGATTATATGGAATATATGGTAGCGTGCGCTACGTGCGCGAAAGCTACGTATATATATATACATACACACTGTGAGTGAAGTTTATAAAGAAAACAAAATAAAAAAAAAATGGGAAGGAGAAAAAAAAGGCTTGAGCGCATCTTTAGTTGAACATTCCCGGTATGACGAGGCGACGTCACGTTTACTGCAAACGATGCACATTGCGCAGCTGGAGCCCCCCGAAGCACAGAGGTAGTACCTACTACGTGCTCTCTATCGTCATGTGCGTTTTACATTGTGTCCCCACGCCCTTCTGGCCCTCGTAAACCACATAATGTTATCTCCCATTCCAAGAGGACCATCGAACATTCAAATTATACCAATGGCACATGCTCTCTCGGGTCTGGATTCGTTATGAATTCTTCCCCAGTAATGAAAGTGTTTGATGGGAAAAATTAGGAGTGAGGATGTTGACCCACTTGCTCTAGTTGAGGGCCGTACTGGTCAGGACCAGTAACTTGAAGGATTTAAGTCTTTTACAGGCTTCGCACTCCATTATGAGTTTAAAAAAGTAGGAAAAAGTAGCCTTGATGACAAAAAAAAGTAGGAAATAGTAGCCTCGAAGACAAAAGAAAGAATCAAAGAATTTCATTAAAAACTTTATCGAATTTTCAAAGTATTTTAATTTAATTATAGATAAATAATTAAATTTTATAAGGAGTCATATTCTAATGTATTCACGTTTCTTAGCGCGAAGATTAATAATTAAAATTTTTATTAGTTAATTTAAAAAAAAAATACACACTTCAAACTTTTTAATAAAACTGAATTTTCGCAGTTTTTTTGAAAAATTTTGATCAATAAGATTTTTTAATCCTGTTATTTCAAGATGATTGAATTTTTATAAATAAATTATTGAAAATTTTTGATGTAATTGAAGTTCCTTCACATTCTATTAAAAATAATTTACTTCTTTTAAAGAATTTTTTTTTAATTTTTCTAAATAATCAAGGAAAGTTAGTCACCGTATAATTATAATTTTATTTTTAATAATTTATTCGCAATACATTCAATTATTTTCTTAAATAGTAAAACTTGGACAAAATTAAATTACTTTTAGGAATTTTATTAAAATTCATTGTAAAATTTCAATTATTTCTATAAATAACAAAAATTCATTTATACATTCACTACAAGAATTCAATTATTTTCTAAAAGAATCAAAATTTCATAGGAATTGAATTTTTAAAAATAGAGTTTATCTAAATTTTTTTTTTTTAAATCAATTATTTGAAACTTTTTTTTATAAAATCCTCGCAATAATTCAATTATTTTTATAAATAATAAAACTTATTGCAGAAATGGAATTATGTTTAATACAATTTTATTCAAATTCGTCGAAAAATGCAATTATTTTTAAAAATTTAGTTAAATTTTGTCTAAGAAATTCAATTATTTCAATTATTTTCATAAATAACAAAATTTTTCCGATTTACTAAATTCTTTTTAAATATTAGTTTTTGAAAAATATTCCTCACAAGAATTCAATTATTTTCATAAATTTCCATAAAATTAAAAAAAAACAATTCAATTATTTTCAAAAGTAATAAAATTCTCCGCAGAAATTCAATTATGTTTAACATTTTTTTTTAATTCTCCGAAATTTCAATTATCTTTATAAATAATTAAATTCTTCTCTACAATTCAATTATTTTCAAAAATTTTAATAAAATTCTACACAAACATTTAATTATTTTCATAAATGTGTAATAACATTCTTTTGAAGGATTCAATTGCTTTAATAAATAGTAAAATTCTTTGCAGAAATTCAATTAGTATCAATAAATTTTAATTAAATTCAATTAATTAAATTTTTAATTATAATTATGATCAGACAAGACTTTTTTTGGAAAATTGAAAAATTCTTTGTTTATAATTAAATTATTTTCCAAATTGTAGATTTATTTAACTTTTATCCCAGAATTTTTCACGAAACAATTGTCAACTTATTAGTAAGATTACTCATTAGTAAGCCCCAGCAGAGTTAGTCCCCCATTTTTTTATGGCTTTAAATTTGTTTTTCAATTGTAGATTTATGTTCGAAATGAAATAAATAAAAATTTGATGAGAAAATAAAACCGGGAAAAACGGGGAATTTAAGGGTTAAACACAATTTATAATCAGTCACTATTGATAGAGTAAATGTCGGTAAAATTATTTCCTATTATCTTATTGGCGGTCGTTTTTCATTAACGATTTTAGTTTTAACACTGTTTTTAAATGGAAATGTGAAAAATAAAAATCTAAATTTGACTATTTGTTCAGAAAAGTAGCTTTTAGTAGCATTAGGCTAAAAAAAAGTAGCCAAAAAATAAATCCCACTTTTGCTTCCTTTTTTACTAAAACCGTTCACATCACTTATTTTAAAACTCAGTATTTAGGGTATTATTTCAGGTCCCAAAGTCATGACTGAAACCAAAGTTTTAGATTTAAAAATAGGCCATTTTTCCATTATTTTTGGTTCCAAAATGCAAACGTTTGCAGACTTTGCTTTTTCTCTGATCCTAATGTAAAAATCCAGAAGAGATTAGGCAAAAATGGGTTGAAATGTGGACCTAATGCGATTTCGTCCGGAACTTCTGGTCAAATAATACTCGAAACGAAACTCTGCTTCGATAAATAACTATCAATTAGGGAAACAATCAGTTGTTTAGGAAAACAATCAATTATTTACGCAAGCAATTAAAAATAAAGTTTTATTTCTTTTAAAATCATACAGGAAGAATATTTTTCTATGCACAAAAGTATTGAAAGCCAAGCCTATAGTGTATATACGTGTGCAATATGATTTCTCAAATACACGTCTCTCGACAAGGTAAATGCGCGCACCAGAACCCGATCGCATTTATCATTTTCCTTCGAACGAACAAAGCGCTTACGCGTAATAAGAGAAATGCAATTTGCATACGCAAACGCATTTGCGCGCGCCTCAACTTCAAACAATGAGCAGATTAAAAACGAATATAAATCGTATCTATGAATTGAAACCGCGTGTACAATTGAACATTCATATCTGCCAACTGACAAAGTGCTTCGGAAGCAAAAGAAGAAGAAGAAGAAGAGCCGACATATATATAGTGTTATGTTTAATGATTATAGAAACTATTATAAGAAAACTTTTTTCCCTTCTGGGTCTGTGAAAAATTAAAATTGTATTCTTGCATGAGTGCGGAAAGTTTTCGGGAAATTGGCAAAAAGAGAAGAGTAATTAGAAAATTTATCAAGAGGGAAGAAAAATTAAGGGGGAACAATTAAGGGAGGAGAAAAATTAAGAGGAGTGTATAATTTAGTAAGGATGAGATGGATGGTAAGGTATGAGGCGACGATCCGTGGAAAAGCAGACGCAAGACGGCAACATCGTGCTGTGATCAGGTGCGGGGGAGTTGAAGAAAGGATTCTCAGCAACTGCAACTCCCCAGAAAGTCATGGTGCGTGCAATGCGAAACGTGACAGAACCCGCCCGCCCTTCGTCCGCCCTCTTAACAATACCCTCGTCTTGAACTGCTTCTTATTCTTCTCCTCTGCTTCTCTGCAGTTTTCTTCTGCTTTGTCTTAAACCTTCTTCTTCTTCTTCTTCTTCTTCTTCTTCTTATTCTTATTCATTTTTTTACATCTTCTCTTCCACTTTTTTTTCTTGTACTTTCCTCTTTTTTCTCCACTCTCTACCTTTTCTTCTTTTACTATTATATTATTACTACTCCTACAAGGATATTTAAAACATTTAAATTCAGAATACAGTAAAACGTGGGGGTGTTACAATAACATCAGAATGGATTAAAATAATCTGCAACAGTTTAATCCCTCTAGGATTAAATTAACACCAATAAGGATTAAAATAATCTATTGTAATACCAAAATTTTTCAAGTTCGATTTTTTAACATATCTTTATGTTATTTGATCTCAGAAGTTTAAAAATGACATCTTTAAAAAATGTCATTCCGTGTCTGTGTGTAAACATCATATTTTCACAAATATCTCCAAAGTATAAAGAGCTTTTGAGCTGAATTTTTTTTAAATAGTAGGTCTCACCTGCAGGCATAACATGAGAGTACTTTGAGATAGATTAATAAAGTTTAACTATTTATTTTTTTGATTTTTAATTTTCCAAAAAAACGTTTTTTGCCCATAACTTTAAAAAAATGTTTGGACACCTATAAATGTTTTTCTCTAATTTTGTAGAGTTTTTTTAGACACATCTTTTGAGCCCTGAATGAACATTTTTCGTTCATATTCACCGGAGATATTAAACTTTTAAAAATCAAAAATTTTGAAAAATAAGACTTTTTTGAAAATTTTGTTGATAAATGTAGAAATAACATTAAAACCATAGTTACCAACTTGTAGAGCATTAAAAAACAACCAAAAATGTATAACTTGGCAGTGGTTTTTTGCTGTTATTTTTAACTATGAATAAAATTTTATTTTAATTTTTTTTTATTTTAATTTCATTTTACCAAAGTCAACGATTTGTAAAAATTCAACGAATTTAGCTTCTCCAGGGAGAATAGTATGTTAGTTACTAACTTAGTTCCTAATTGACTTAGTAACATAGTTACTAAAATCAATTGTGTTCAAAAATTCTCGTAAAAATTCAAATTCTCTTTATAAATAATAAAATTCTTCTCTGATATTTAATTATTTTACAAAATTTTAATCAAATTCTTGTCGAAATTTCAATTATTTTCAAAAGTTTTCTAAAATTGCAATATTTTCAATATCTACTATTTCAATAAAATTTTCCAAAAGAATTCCATTATTAAAAAACATTTAAATACAATTCGACACAAACATTCAATTATTTTCATAAATAATAAAACTCATTGCCGAATTTCAATTATTTTTAATGCAATTTTAATCAAATTCCTCGAAAAATGTAATTATTCTGAAAAATCTTATTAAAATTTGTCCAAAGAATTTAATAATTTAAAAAATTTGTTGATAACATTTTTTATGAGAATTTAATTTCAAGAAACATGAAATTAATAAATTATTTATTTTTGTATTTAAATAATTGAATTCTCGTAGAATTTAATAATAAAAATGGTTTTAAAAATGAATTTCAGTTAAAATTTTACATTAAACTTAAATATTAAAAGCATTATAACGTGGATTTTTAGAAATAATTAAATTTTGAAAAAGTTTCAAACTAAAATCATTGAAATTTTTTATTTTTCATGCATTTTTGACAAAAAATTCTGCAGAATTAATTCTTTTTAAAAGTTTAATACGATTTTTATTTAAATTATTTCAAGTTTTTATTTTTCAATATATATGTAATTGCAGAACTTCAGAATAATTGAAATTTTGTAAAATTGAATTGTAAAGGAATAAATTTGAAAATTCTCATAACACTCATCGCAGCGTTTCAATTATTTTTCATACAATTATAATTGAATTCCTTGAAAAAAGTTATTATGTTTATGCAAGTTTGAATAAAATTCGACAAAAGAATTGAATTATTAAACAATTTGTTACTAAAATTCTTTATGAAAATTGAATTTTCAGAAACATTCAATTCTTCAATAAATTATTTACTTTTAGAATTAAATTCTTGTAGGATTTTTTAATAAAAATTGATTTTCATTTCTTTAAAATGAATTTTAGTTAAAATTTTAGATTACAATTGAATATTAAAAGAAATATAGAGTGAACTTTTTGGAAATAATTGAATTTTGAAATTAATATTTTTGAAAAAGTTGAATTGAATTTTTAAAAATATTATTTGATGTTTTTATTTTCTAATATGCATTTAATTAAAGAATTTAGGAATAACTGAAATTTCGTGTAATTGATTAATTAATTTTTATTAAAAATAATAGATTTAAAGGTAAAATTGTAGTTAAAAATTGCTGAAAGTAATAATTCAATTGAAATAATGAAAATAATTTTGAAGAAGGAATAATATTCTTATAATATAAAATAATTATTTTATTACTTGGTCATCTTTAATTATTATAAAATATGAAGAAATAGATCAGTTATCGAGTTATCGATATCTTCATATTTTATAGTTTTAAAGAAATTTAATGAACTAAAATTTCATTCATTGTAGAAAATAATACCAAAATTGATTATTTTAATCTTTTTTAGTGTTAATTTAATCTGTAACACTTTTTCATACCTCACTATTTACTTGCTTGTGAAGTTGAATTTTGAGTGTCCAGGAGACTTCGATTTCGGCCGAGAAAAATTTTTACGTGCTGTCCTAGGATCCAGCGGCTCAATTCCATTTTTTAACCTGGATGATCTGGAAAAGTCAGGAAGAGTTCCTTTATACACTTTGTAGACTCGGATTCATAATGTATTCCTCCGATGCCAATGGGAATAAAATGACCTGTAATACAAGTTGGAGAACAAGTTGACGTGACTACTCGTCGAATCTTCCGTGAATAACGAGGCAGAGATGGACGGTCAGAGAGAGCGGTGAACATATCTCTTATTGATAATAATTGTATCCCAAGAAAAATTTGCATCTTTAGCCAGACATTGGGAAAAATGTTTTACATTACCTGCGAATAAGTTCATTATTCAGATTGAAAAATTGTTTTTTGCCCCATTTTTGAGAAGGTGCGACTATGATTTGAAAATGGATTTGGTATAAATTTGCCTTTGAACTGAATTTAAAGAGGAGAAAATTTATACTTGAGGACATTTTGGACCACCCTGTAGTATCCGCGAGGCGTATGATGGCGACTTGGCTATCTTGCATCACGATCCTGATCACGATCACGCACACGGTGCCGCCCACTGCGTTCTCTTCTACCGTTTCTACTTTGTTTCAACCTTCGCTGCTCTTTTTTTCCCGCAAAACTTTGACGCACGTGCGTATAACAACCGAAACGAAAAAAAAAATAAAATAAAATTCAACCGGAGAAAAATATTCCCATAGACATACCAATGAGTTTCTTTTCAACGAAATTCTTGTTATATCCAAAATCCTCAGAATAATTAGCAAAAAAAAAACAGCTTGTTGCTTATAGATACACTTTTTCCACAGTAATAGATACAAAGGGAAAAAATAGATGACTCCTTTTACTGTATGTTTTAAGTAAAGCGATGTTGCGATTTTTATTATGGCAAGCAAAGTTGTTATAGCTTCTAAAACGCGGAAACATTGTTATGTGCCCTATTTGAAAAACGAATTGGAGGTTATTATCGTTGATTTATGTCGGTGCTTCGACGGTCCGTATTAATTGCCAGTGCATTCGATACAAGTGCTTCTCTCTCGTTAGAATGTCACGTTGACAATACGTGATTGATGTTGAATAATAAAATGTCGAAACGATCACTTCAACAATTGGTGCACTGTTTTTTTTTTATTCTTTTAGTCCTGCTCTTATAATTTCTTTATAAACTGTACGGCAATTATTTTGTCAAGTATAATTTTGAGAAAATTCATCGAGGTGCAAAAACAATGTTTTTACTTTTTACAAATATATGAACATATCCGTGGGAAAGCAATTTTCCAAACAAATTCTTTCGAACATAATAAAGATTTTCTATAAATGTGTTATTGTTGAACTTGCGTCTTTATGTCAACAGTTGATTGTAACCTTTTTGTTAATTTTGTTCTTATGCCAAAAAATGCTTGCAAAGATCTTTTAATTTCATTATGGTTTGAATGTGCGGGTGTATAGGAAAGAGAGGCCGTGTGTAAGTTATCTGAAAAATTCCGCATGGTACGGTTTGTAATGGTAAGTTAAATTATCTGCATAGATGTATAGTTGACCACTTGTGAGAGAGAGAGAGAGAGAAAGAGTATTTAAGGGGATTGTAAAATTGCAGTATGAATGTGCAAACGATTCATGCGTGAACAGTATAATGGGCCAATCTTTCTTTACCGGATATACGCGTGCCTTTAATCGATGCAGATTCCATGAATGTGAATTGCCATTTAAAGAGATACTAATGTCTCGACCTAAAATTCATTTCCAATATCTCCCCCATCGTCTTTTGCGTTAAAGGAAGATCGCACCGATATCAAGAGACAATCACATATACAATCACGATAGGAAATCTAATGTTTTCTTCTTCTTTTTTTAATATTTTTTTGCGCAATAAACTGTAATTTATTGATTCCAGAACAAATACATAGTAGAGAGCGATACAAATGTATATATATATATATATCTAGGTTACGGAGCTTGAAGATAATTGTTTTTGGTAATTTGCCTATTTGGTTGATTGCGGAAACAAATCAATTAATCAAGTTCCATTAATTTGTCTCTTCATCGTTTATGTGAAATATCAGCGCGAGAGAGCGGGAAAATGCATTTTGCTCATTACATAATAAATTTCTAAATGAAATAACTTTACGGTGAATTTGTGATGAATAATTTAAATGCGCTTAACGCATTCGTAATTCGTTATTATTCTTCTTTATTGAAATCAGGTTGAAAATAATTCATTTCTTTCACTGAAAAAAATTCTTAGTAAATTTGACTAGTTTTTAACTGCTTTCCTTAGTTCAATAGGTCCCCAAAAATATTTTTGAACTTAAATTAATTATTAGATATGTTAGTTGAATGAAGTGATGATACAGTTGCATTAATTACTTTTCTTAGTTAAATAGGAACCAATGACAGTTTTCAGGTAAAATTAACTACTTATTTGTGGTTAAAGTTACTAAGATAACTCAGTAGTAAAAATAACTATTTCAAATGGTAAAATAACATTATTTTCAATTTATTAGAAATATTATTAAGTTGAATTTTTTTATATTTTCCCCTACCTATTTTTGTTTACATATGCCTCATATATTTAAATTCCATATATCTAACGGAGAAAAATCTCCAAACGTCGGGAGTTGAACGCTCGACCCTAATATTCTTAAACCGATAACCTAACCACCTAACCACGCTCGCCCGCTACGAAGACTTGCTTAATACTTGAGGGCATTCCTGCCACAATTTAACTGATGACTGCAGTTAATTTTACTACTTCAAATATTTAAAGCATTTATAACTTTTCACAGTTGATACTTTTCTATCAGAGTCTATAACAAAAAATACATGGAAAATTATTCAACTGCTAAAAGAAGTAAAATCTACTGCAAAATTAGCCTATCGAACTACTTCAAGTAGTAGAATCTACTACCTTTTGTAGTTATTTATGGAACATGTACCTGCTGTTAAAAATTTATTTCCAAATTTGCATTAATTTAATTAATATTTTTTAACTACATAAAACAGTTAAAACAAGTATCAAAAATAGTCAGACTAACTAAAAAAGTGGTTCTTTTTATTCATTTTTACTCTACTAAGGAGATGTAATTGGAAATGTCTCATGAATTTTTCTCAGTGTGACTATTATTGAAAAGTAAAGTACTAAAGAGTAGATTTTAGTATTTTCTAATTTTGATCCAAAGTTTAATTCTCAGTAGTATTAACTGTGAAAATTAAGCTACAAGATGTTCATTACTTTGACTAATATCGGACTATTGATTACACTATATTACACAGTAATTCTTCTTATCTCCTGTATTTAATTTACTACAGATCATGTAGTTGAAAAATGATCATACAGTGTAGTTAATTTATTCAATAATTTTTAATCACATATTGGCAGTAGTTTTTACTACGTAACAGCAAGCTTCGCACTCCATTATGAGTTTTAAAAAAAAAGAAAAAAAAAGAATTAAAGAATTTCATTAAAAACTTTTGAAAAAATCGAATTTTTAAAGTATTTTAATTTAATAATTGATAAATGGTTAAATTTTAAAATAAGTCATATTCTAATGTATTTACGTTTCTTAGTGCGAAGATTAATAATAAAAAATTTTATTAGTTATTAAAAAAAAATACACACTTCAAATTTTTTAATAAAATTGAATTTTCGCAGTTTTTATTTTGAAAATTTTGATAAATAAGATTTTTTTATTCTGTTATTTCAAGATAATTGAATTTTTATAAACAAATAATTGAAATTATTTGAAGTAATTGAAATTTCTTTACATTCTATTAAAAATAATTTACTTCTTTTAAAGAATTTTTTTTTAATTTTTCTAAATAATCAAGGGAAGTTAGTCACCGTATAATTATAATATTATTTTTTAAAATTTATTCGCAATACATTCAATTACTTTCTTAAATAGTAAAACTTGGATTCATTGTAAAAGTTCAATTATTTCTATAAATAACAAAAGTTCATTTATATTCACCACAAGAATTCAATTATTTTCAAAAATTGTTCCTAATTTAATAATTTGTATGTCTACTATTTTAATAAAATTTCCAAAAAGTATTCAAATATTTTGTAAAAGAATCAAAATTTCATAGAAATTGAATTATTAAAAATAGAGTTTATCTAAATTCTTTTTTTTAAATCAATTATTTGAAACTTTTTTTATAAAATCCTCTCAATAATTCAATTACTTTCATAAATAATAAAACTCAT
Source organism: Leptopilina myrica (nomen nudum) (assembly GCA_032872475.1). Classification (NCBI taxonomy): domain Eukaryota; kingdom Metazoa; phylum Arthropoda; class Insecta; order Hymenoptera; family Figitidae; genus Leptopilina; species Leptopilina myrica (nomen nudum). Next base: position 12,855,016 of record CM065464.1, on the reverse strand, counting down.
TGCAGAAATGGAAATATGTTTAATACAATTTTAATCAAATTTGTCGAAAAATGCAATTAGTTTTAAAAATTGGGTTAAATTTTGTCTAAGGAATTTAATTATTTCAATTATTTCCATAAATAGAAGAATTTTTTCGATTTACTAAATTCTTTTAAATATTATTTTTTGAAAAATATTCTTTACAAGAATTCAATTATTTTCATAAATTTCCATAAAATTAAAAAAAAACAATTCAATTATTTTCAAAAGTAATAAAATTCTCTGCAGAAATTCAATTATGTTTAACATTTTTTTGAAATTCATCCGAAATTTCAATTGTTTTTATAAATAATGAAATTGTTCTCTACAATAGAATTATTTTCATAAATATGTAATAACATTCTTTTGAAGGATTCAATTACTTTTAAAAATAGTAAAATTCTTTGCAGAAATTCAATTAGTATCTATTAATATTAATGAAATTGAATTAATCAAATTTGCAATTATAATTATGAACAGACAAGATTTTTTTTGAAAAATTAAAACAGTTTTTGGTTTATAATTAAATTATTTTCCAAATTGTAGATTTATGTTCGAAATGAAATAAATAAAAATTTGATGAGAAAATAAAACCGGGAAAAACGGAGAATTTAAAGGTTAAACACAATTTATAATCAGTCACTATTGATAGAGTAAATGTCGGTAAAATTATTTCCTATTATCTTATTGGCGGTCGTTTTTCATTAACGATTTTAGTTTTTAACACTGTTTCTAAATGGAAATGTGAAAACTAAAAATTTAAATTTGACTATTTGTTGAGAAAAGTAGCTGTTGGTAGCATTAGGCTAAAAAAAGTAGCAAAAAAGTAGTCTCGCATCAAAAAAGTAGCAAATAGTAGCTTTTAGTAGAAGAGTGCGAAACCTGTAACAGTAGTTATTTTAATTACAAATGTACTAATTTGGACTGTTTTCCACTCTACTAACGGTCTGTACTTGAATTCTGATCATAAATTTTTTTCAGTGTTCCTATTGATAAACAAATATTTGAGTAATTTTTCAGTTCAGTTTGAATCTATTTTTAATTTTCCGGTTTTATGGAGTACAGAAAAAGGGTAAAGCATGGGTAAACGAACTTAATTTTTGAGGTTATGTAGTGTTTTAGGTTTTTGTTCATCTTGCGAGACCTGTAATTTACGTTACGATTCATTTTAGATTTAAACCGCGTCTTTGGATTTTTTAAAATATCTTTTCTCTATAGTAGAATACGTATAGGGATATTTAAAAGAAAGTCGTGTAAATATTTCTAGAGTATATAGGTATTATTAGCGTGTTAAAGATGATTGCTAGAAATGCATTGCACAGTAATTTAGAATTGAGAATTGTTAAAGATTCTTACGCGTAGTAAAGAGAATTACACAAATTATACACAACATGTAATTTACATATTATACTTTAACAATTTGTATATATATATATAACTAACTATTCGTACATATTTATTTCTATGGGTGTAAGTTCTTGTTATGGTGAGATTCTGTGCGTCTAAATTAAAATACATAAAAGAAAACTCGTTCATACAATTTATACACTATAAATATATAGTTAAATAAAGGAATCTGTAAAATTTCCAAAAGAGTTTGTTAGTAATACTGTAAATATTGCAGAAATATTACGTCACGTAGTGTGCTATATGTTATATTGAAGCGGACACTTCCCACGCACGCTCACGGGGATTTTTTTCCCCGCCATTCGACATGATTACTTCAATAGAGCGGGAATTCGCTGTTTCGTGTTAGGAGGCGCGCAATGGGTCCTTTGTATAAGGGAACAAATTCATTGTCTCCTCGCTGTTGCTGCGATCGTGTGCATACTTCTTCGCGAACAAGTATTTTGCCTCTATACGCACATTTTCAAGGTATTTCAAGAGCGTAGCGAGACACTGAACTCTTGACAATAAGTTTCGCGTCTTTACGACTTTACGAATACACGCCCCTCTCTCTTCTTCGAGTCAAACAGGTCACATAATAAGTTTTGCGCTGTTGCTAATAATATATACCATATCTTGAAAATCGTATTAGAATCGCCATTTTGAATGGCATGCCTATATTAAATTCAACTGAAGATTAGGTTTCTTAGGTTAGCTAAAAATATATTAATAGATAGTCCATAAAAGTCAATTTTATTGTGGTACTCATTAGCCTCTCTAGTTAATCTAGCCATTACCATGTTATCGCTAAAATTAGTTCTATGCAATGACTGCTTAAGCAATATATGATTTCTAGAAGGCCTAAAAGGAACTGAAAAATTGAATAGTGCCAAAAGTGGTGGACAATTAATAATGCCATTGATTAGTTTAAACAAAAAAAAGCAAATCAGAAAATAAAAATCTACTTTTTAATAAAGGAATTCCAAGAATCCGTCTCAGCTCGGAATAATCATGGCTGTATCTATCGAATGGTATCCCAGTCCGTCTAGCAACAAATCGCATAAATTTATTCTGAACACGTTCAAGTTCAGTAAGTAAGTACTCCTGGCAAGGAACCCAAAGTCCCAAAGTAGTGAAACAAATTCTAGAATTGGCCGAACCATTGAAAAATATAAAATTTTGAATGTCAAAATGTTTTTAAAACGTGATGCATTCCTGGTAACAAAGCCCAAAACCCTGGTGTGAATTATAACTTAAAGAGGAATCGAGTAGAATACCAAGGTCTCGAACACAAGATACTCTGGAAATAGTATCACTACCAATACTATAATGGTATTGTTTGATAGCTCTTTGCTTGCTGAATGAGATGATATTACACTTTTTTATGTTAAGAAAAAAAATATTTATAATCATTATTTATTTTCTCGTACAGAAATGAGGATTTTCGAAAAAATCAATTTTTTTTATTTATTCTTCAAAGAATTAAATTATTTTTTCGCTTAATTTGAAATAAAAAATTGTTTCTTTCCGAATTTAAAGAAGTTTTTTAATGATATTCACTTTAATATAGTGCTCAGGAGGTGTATGGGAATCGATGGGTCAATCCAGTTCTTGTCTAGCTAGAACTTGTCCCGTGTGTTCCGTTCTCTCGCACGAGTTACGGGCCAGGAGGTTACGGCCACGAATTATATAGCTTGAAAGGCGCAACTAGTATACGATATACGATACACTTGAAGAAAACCCACACCATGAAACAGGGATCTATAGGAGGGCACTATTGCGTTAGTAGTATAACTCAGCGTATAACGGTCGCGCGGTTATATCCAACGCATTGCGTTGCGTAGGCGAAATCGTTGCGTTACTTTGACCCCGAGACTGAACTCGATGGGCCCCAACGATAATGTACATTTTATTGTATATATCTATACACGTTGAAGATCGACGAATTGATCTGGAATTTCTGTTTAGATATTCCAATCGAGAACGATCTCTCTCTCTCACTCTCTCTCACTCTCTTGCTTTTCCCTTGCGTATATTCACTGTCAATAATCATTCTCTGTCCGCTAATCAGATTCAAAGAAATTGCGCCAACATTTTTAACCTGAATAACCTGGAAAAGTCGTAGGGAACTTGAAAAGACACTGTTTACTTAAAAGTAGTATCAAATGGCAACGAATTTATACCAAAAATGTGGATCAAATAAAAAATTGATCCAGATTTTTGGCATCAATTTCATACTTTAAAGAAAGCTGTGGATTAAAAGTGTGGCAATCCGGAAAATATAAATGGAACCATTCTTAAATACTTTTTTTGTCTAGAGAAAATATTTTGCAACAAAGTAAAACGTGAGGTGTTAAAATAACACCAGAATGGATTAAAATAATCTGCAACAGTTTAATACCTCTAGGATTAAATTAACATCAAAAAGGATTAAAATAATATATTTCGGTGTTATTTTTAACTATGAATGAAATTTTATTTAAATAAAACACAGTCAGCGATTTGTAAAAATTCAACGAATTGAGCTTCTCCAGGGAGATAGTAAAATTCAACGAATTTAGCTTCTCCAAGGAAATAGTAAAATTCAACGAATTTAGCTTCTCCAGGGAGATAGTAAGTTAGTTACTATCTTATGAAACATACACTACGAAAAAATTATACTCGTTTCAAGTAAAAAAATAATTTTAAGTGATTTTGTTTAATTGAAATTAATTTGTAAGCTGAATTCCAATATATAGAGAATATCTACTACTTTGATTTAAAAATAATTTTTGTTTGAATAATTATGTTTAATTCAAACATATTTTCTGTTTTGGTTTAAACAAAAAATACGTTTAAAAATGTTGTTTGATTCAAACATAAAAGTTGATGATAAATAATTTAAAATCAACTATAAATTATATTTTAATTAAATATATTATTTCTGTAAATGAACCAAAAAATATGTTTTGAATTAATCTTAAATTTCTTTGACTGTATAGCAAATATATTTTAAGTTTGATTTAAACAAAATATGTCTGAATCAAATAAATCGTTTTCTCAGTGTAGTTACTAAATTCAATTATTGTGTTCAAAATTTTTTTTAAATTCTCGTCAAAATTTGAATTTTCTTTATAAATAATAAGATTCTTTTGTGATATTAAATTATTTTACAAAATTTTAATCAAATTCTTCTCAAAATTTCCATTATTTTCAAAAGTTTTCTAAAAATTCCATAATTTTCAATATCTACTATTTCAATAAAATTTTCCAAAAGAATTCCATTGCAAAAAAAACAATTACATATACAATTCTACGCAAACATTCAATTATTTTCATAAATAATAAAAATTTTAATAGAAATTCAATTATTTACAAATTTTTTTATAAATTTCTTCACAATAATTCAATTATTTTCATAAATAATATTTCTGCAGGGATTCAATTATTTTTATAAATAATAAAATTCTTTTGGGAATTCAATTATTTTCATAAATAACAAAACTCTTTGCAGAATTTTAATTATTTTTAATGCAATTTTAATCAAATTTCTCGAAAAATGTAATTATTCTGAAAAATCTTATTAAAATTGGTCCAAAGAATTTATTGATTTAAAAAATTTGTTGATAACATTTTTAAAGAAAATTTAACTTTAACAAATATGAAATTAATAAATTATTTATTTTTGTATTTAAATAATTGAATTCTCGTAGAAGTTACTAATAAAAATGGTTTTAAAAATGTATTTCAGTTAAAATTTTAGATTATACTTAAGTATTAAAAGCATTGTAACGTGGATTTTTAGAAATAATTAAATTTTGAAAAAGTTTCAAACTAAAATCATTGAAATTTGTTATTTTTCATGCATTTTTGACAAAAAATTCTGTAGAATTAATTCTTTTTAAATGTTTAAGAGAATTTTTATTGAAATTATTTCAAGTTTTTATTTTTCAATATATATGTAATTGCAGAATTTCGAAATAATTGAAATTTTGTAAAATTGAATTGTAAAGGAATAAATTTGAAAATTCTCATAAAACTCATCGCAGCGTTTCAATTATTTGTCATACAATTATAATTGAATTCCTTGAAAAAAGTAATTATGTTCATGCAAGTTTTAATAAAATTCGACAAAAGAATTGAATTATTGAAAAATTTGTTACTAAAATTCTTTATGAGAATTTAATTTTGAGAAACATTCAATTCTTCAATAAATTATTTACTTTTGCATTTAAAGAATTACATTCTTGTAGAATTTTTTAATAAAAATTGATTTTCATTTCTTTAAAATGAATTTTAGTTAAAATTTTAGATTACAATTGAATATTAAAAGAAATATAGAGTGAACTTTTTGGAAATAATTGAATTTTGAAATTAATATTTTTGAAAAAGTTTCATTGAATTTTTAAAAATATTATTTGATGTTTTTATTTTCTAATATGCATTTAATTAAAGAATTTTGGAATAACTGAAATTTCGTGTAATTGGTTAATTAATTATTATTAAAAATAATAGATTTAAAGGTAAAATTGTAGTTAAAAATTTTAGAAAATAATAATTGAATTGAAATAATGTAAATAATTTTAAAGAAGTATTCTTTTAATATAAAATAATTATTTTATTACTTAGTCTTCTTTAGTTATAATATAAAATATGAAGAAATCGATCAGTTATCGAGTTATCTATATTTTCATGTTTCTATAAGTTATAAAAAAATTTAATACCTCTAAAATTTCATTAATTGTAAAAAATAACACCAAAATTGTTGATTTTAATCATTTTTGGTGTTAGGGTAAGTCCGGGGGAGATGGCCATACGGGAGAGTTGGCCAGTTGAAATATTTTACAGAATTTCTAAAGAAATATCACTTATTATGGGGTATTCTTCAACCTTCTGTGATTCATATTAAATCTAAACAATAAATTGATGAAAAATAATAAAACTGTAAGTGTAATCCTTGTTTATTTTTTTTGCACGGGTCTAAAATAAGTTGAAAATTTTTGATTTCTTGTCACCATATTGTTATTTTTTAATATAATTTAAAATTTTAAATCTTAATGCGTAGTGCATAACCCACGCTTCGATATAAACAAAAAATGAAAGGGAAAATTATTTTATTTATTTAATATTTTTATGTTTACTTTTATCATTAATTATTGGGTAAGATAACCACTGATGACTTTTATTAAAAATTTTTGATGTTAATGTTATATACTTAAGAAATATTAATGAAAAACAAATTAAAAATGTCTGAGAATAAAATAATTGATCCAATAGACACCAGAGATGGAGATTTATTTGTAGGTTGACGCAAAAGTTACAATCAAACAACGTTAATTGAAGATTGGATTAAGTGCAATATTTGAAATTTTTGGGTACATAAGAACTGTACTGAATGTCATGAAAAATGTTCAAAATACGACCAGAAAAAGAGGAAAGTAATGTGGACGATTAGAAATTAAATTTAAGTTAAAATTAAAAAATTATAGATAGTGGCCATCTCTCCCGCACACATGTGGCCATCTCACCCGAATGCACTTTTTCGAAAATGTAAATTTTAAGATTCTAGCTATGAAAATATTTTATTTTATGTTTCGTTTTTTTAAAGTGAAGTGTTCAATATTCAATTACCAATAAAAGTTTAGACAAAAAACGCTTTTTCATAATTTTTACAGTACTTTGAAAAAATTATGGCCATCTACCCCGGACTTACCCTAATTTAATCTGCAACACTTATAAATACCTCACGATTTACTGTGAATCTTTGCGTAGTAGATTATGAACGTAACGTTACGTCTTTGTTGAAAAAAAAGAATGGTGCATATTTGATTGAAAAAGTTATTGTACGTTATATAAGAAAAGATGATTCACGCAGTGTTCGGAATTGAAAAATGAGGACAAATGAGGTGGAGGAAATTAAATTCGTCTTCTTTTTTGCCCCATCAGGAAGGTAATGATCATCATCCCTCCCCCCCTCCACCCCATTGTTATAGGGGCTTGAGTGTCAGTTGATAATGACAAGTATTACGAAGGGCCAATGCGGCAGGAGTAGAACACTTTTGCAATGTCGTATATATATATATATATATATATACGTATATATATATATATATATATATATATATATATATAGTTATGTGAGATGCTTGCACGTTTGACTAAGGAGGGCCTAAGGATCGAGCTTGGCCGGTACTCTTGGTGAGTTGGCAAGGGGCATGGTAGGGAACCGGGTAGATCATTAGCCATGATTTGTTGTCGAGCAGGCTTCCCAATGACCTCACGGCCCGGAGCGCGCGAACTCTGGGGCCAGTCAAGATCCTTTGCACGATGATCTCCTCTATATATATATATATATATATACAAGTGTATCTATATATAGGCAGAGAGTATATTTAAAAAATTTTTTAAATTTAAAAAATTTGTAATCAGTGCGCGATCAATTTTCTCTGATAAGATTGTAATTTTGTTTCGAATTTGCAAAGAAAGAGAGAGAAAGAAAGAGAGAAAAAAAATGGAAAACCCGGGTGGAATCGAACGCCTAGAAGTTCATTGACTGTTGGCGCCTTAACGACCGCGACCACTGACAACTTTTTGCCTCGATGGCATATTCCTAACCCTCTGACTGAATAATATCAATTTCTTGTCATTTCTTTCGATCTTTTTGAAATGTTCTCTTTAAAAATAAATATATGTGTATATAATTGAGAGATGAAATATGCGCAGATGATGAGAATTTGGATCAGGAATGCAGTGATAGTACTCCGGAAGAGAAGAGAGGTAGGAGAAGAAGGATCGATGTTCGCACAATGGAAACCTGAACGAATTAAGCATCCTGCGCACGAAGCAATTAATTGCTGCTATTTAAATTAATTGATGCAGTTTGGTTTGGGATCTTGGAGAATACGCGCAACCATTATAATTTGTCCTATCAACTCTTCCTTCCAGAATGTATATCTATAGGAGTCTGTATAGAGAGAGAGAGAGAGAGAGAGAGTGGACTAATTAATTGGAATTTAGGGTCTCGTCAAAAGTCCAACAATCACACCATCTAATGACGTTTCGATGCCGTTATATGATGAAGCAAATGCAATTAAATAAACAGATATTTTCTGCTCTCTCAACCAGATAGAGTTTATAACGAGCTTATGTATATATACTGTTAATAATAAATATCCGTCCAATAATTGTGACACGACCCTTAGGCAATGCTAGTGAGTTTATTTCAAGAACAAAAGAATTATTCTCATCGTTATTTTCATAAATATTCAATTTTCTTTTAGTTTTTCATTTTTTTTCTCTCTACGTATATATATATATAAGTTGGAAGAAGATCAGTTTTTAATTTGTAATTTATTTTTAAACTATTTGACAGCTGTAGGGTGGCTATGAAAAATTAATTTTCTTTTTCTGTACTTTCTTAATTTGAATCAGTTAACAATTATTATGATTTTTACTGAAAAACAGTGTTTGACTTTTTGCTTCTGAATCAGTTGGAAAAATTACTTATTTTCAGTAAAAAATAAAAGAAATGATTAAACTTGACTAATTGAATCAGTCAACAACAATGAAAAATTTACCAAAACATCTGTAATTTTTAATAACTGATTCTAATTTAGAAAGGAAATTTTGACTTCTTCTCTGACTCTAAATCAATTTTCTGATTCACTGTTCAAAACATCAGTAACTTTCTTTTTTAAATAAATATTCAATTGTTATTATTTTTCAGGATAGAAACTAAGATTTTAGAAAGTTCTTATTCAAATCTTTTGAAATTTAACAACTTATTAAATAAAAATTCCTCTTTAAATAAATTATTTTGGATAATTTTTGAAAAAGAACTTCTTCGAGGATTTTTAAATCTTGTTGTACAATTTAATTGAATCGCGAAATTCGAAAGGGGCTCAACTCTAAAAACCGTAAGTGTCATTTTTCTATAACAAAAGACAGTGAAAGTGACTCTTACGATTTTCAGAGTTGAGAAATTTCAATTATTCGGAAATTTTTCAATTAAATATACTTTAAAAAATAAAAATTCAAAATAATTACAAAAAAATTCAATCAAACTTTTGGAAAAAAAATTAATATTGTACGAAACTTTAAATATTATTATTATTTATTTAAATTTAAATATCATTATTTATTTTAAACTTTTATTTTTTTATTTAAAATTTTTAAATATATGAAAAATTTAGATTGGCAAAGATTTTAATTTTGAAAAACTTTACAAAATTAAATTATTTCTTTATTAAATTTGAAATAAAATAAACTTGTAAAAAAATGCAATTATTATCTAAAACTTACAATCAGGAAATTAATTTTCAAATATATGTTGTTAATAGAAAATTCAACAAGAATTCAATTATGTCAGATTATGAACAAATTTTTAAATATAATTGAATTGAATTTTAGGAAATTTTTATTTGGATAATTAAAATATTGGAAGTCCTTGTGAATTTGAAAAGAAATTGTTGAAAAGAATTTGTCAATTTTTTAAAATAATTGAATTACTTTAAAAGAATTTAGTGACAAATTTTTAAACATTTGAATTTTTCAAAAAAATTCATACAAATTTTATTTTACATAGCTGAATTTTTAAAATGTTTAATTTTTAATTTAAAAATTTTTAAAAACTGAATTTTTTTTGTAAATAATGGAATTCTTCTGTGAAAATTTTTAATTAAAATAGAATATTGAAAATCATTGAATTAGAAGGAGAAATTATTATTAATTATTGAAAATAATTGAAATTTTGTTCCATGAATTTTTGTAATGAACATTGTTATTTATGAAAATAAGAAAATTTTGCAATGAAATTTATGAAAATTTCTAAAAATAATCGAATTTTGCTATTTATTTATAAAGATAATTGAAATGTTGACAATTTTTTGTAGATGTTTTAAAATTATTTGATTTTTTGCATAATGAATTTATTTAATTTCAAAAAAATTGAATTCTTCTGTGAATTAAAAAAAAATACTTGGACGTAATTAAATTATATTCAGAAATTTTTATAAAATTCATTTTAAATTTATATTATTTTTTAAAATATCAAATACTTAGTAAAAATATTTTAAATTTAGAATGAATTTTATAAAAATTTCTTAATAATAATCGAATTTTTCTGATGAATTCAAAACAGAGAAAAAATACTTGGACAAAATTCAATTATATATTCAGAAATTTTTTTATAAAATTCATTGTAAATTAAAATTATTTTTATAAATTGCAAATACTTAATTTTTCATTTTTATAATTACTAATACGAACGAGTGATAAAATCATATTACTATTTTAATAATTAATAATATTTAAAATAATTTAAATTTACAAATGAATTTTATAAAACTTTCTTAATTTTGTCCAAGTATTTTTTTATTTATAAAAATGAATTAAATGTTTATTTATTTATTTAAACAATGTACGGGCATTCAAAGAAAAAATGTTGACGTGAATTTATAGTTTTTTTAAGAAGAATATAAAAATATAAAAATTTTACACCTAATTAATTTCATTTAGCGGCAAATGTTAGAAATTTTGAAACTTTTAGGTTAGATGACATTAGGTCAAATATCAAATACACCAAAATTAAAATGTAAAAAATATTTGGGTCAGAATTTGTGAAATTTTCACAGAAAACAAAAAGTATTCTTTTAAAAATCATAATGAAGAAAAGACATTTTTATTTGGTCTTAGAAATGTGTCCACCAAAGAAGAGAAAAAAAATTATTTTTTATAAAAGTTATTGCAAAATTAATTTTTTTGCAATTTTTTAAACAAAATTTTATTTCTCCAAAATGAATGAGCCGATTTAAATGAAACCAAGGGAATGAAAAATATTTTCGTTCAGAATTAGAAAATTTTTAAAAAGTTTTATTTTAATAATTATTTAAGAAATTTTTTATAAACAATTAATTTTTTTTAAGTTCTGCGCCTTTTAAAAATTTTGAAATATATTAACATACACTTAAAACTATAAGAAATCAAACTCCGTTGAGAAAATTTAGGAGCGACAATTATTTTAAAAGTTATAATTTTGATTCTGAAAATCATCAAAATCGCATGTCTGTTGAATTTAATTTCCATTATAACTTTTAAAATAATTGTCGCTCCTAAATTTTTTCAACGGATTATGATTTCTTATTGTTTTAAGTGTATGTAGATATTTTTTTTAAATTTTTAAAAGGCGCAGAACATTAAAAATAAATTAATTGTTTATAAAAAATTTATTAAATAATTATTAAAATATTAAACTTTTTGAAAATTTTCTAATTCTGAACGAAAGTATATTTTTCATTCCCTTTATATTCCCGCTTGGTTCACTTAAATCAGTTCATTCATTTAGGAGAAATAACATTTTGTTTAAAAAGTTGCAAGAAAATTAATTTTGCAATAACTTTAAAAAAAATATATTTTTTTCTGTTCTTTGGTGGACACATTCCTAAGACCAAATAGAAATGTTTTTTCAACATTTAGATTTTAAAAAACTACTTTTTGTATTCTGTAAAAATTTTACAAATTGACCCATTTTTAAAAAAATTTGTAATTTTTTTTTCTGTATAAAATGAAGAGAAAAAAAATAAAAATCTTGTATATCTTAACTGTATATATGGTTGTTCTGATTGATGACTGTAATACTTTGCTATCAGGAATTCAATTAAAATATATACGTGTCTTCAAGTCGAGTAGAGGAAATAGTTTTCGCTGAAGCTTTTCGAAGATCATTATTAATGACGAAGCGGCAGAACGCTGTTCGACAAGATTATCCCAGTAGCAATGAGTATATTGAGAAAGGTCAAGGTTCACGTTACAACGCTATATACGAGATTCAAGACCAGTGGCGATGTTTGACGAGTAATTGCCTCTCTTACTATTCTGCGACCATTCTCGAAATGATTGATTTTCTTTGTCTTCTCCACCATCGAATGCCACTACATCGTTAACAATTTGCGAAAATAGTGTGAAATTAAAAATAAAAAAAATCCTCCACCACTTCCGGAAGTAATGTTCAATTTTATTATTAAATTTTTTATTTTCTATTTCTTCCTCTTGGAGTTTGTCCATTAAAAAAAAAAATACAAAAACAAAAGAAAGGGTGAATTTTTATGTCACTGAGCGCTTTGATATAGTTACTTTGTTTTTGTAAAAAATAATTTTTTCCCGTAGTTATTTATTTATTTAGTGTTGAAAGAAAAAGACATCTTGTATGTGTACTTTAGAAGAGTCTTTTTGTTTTCGATGTGTCTTTTCTATTAAAATGAGATGTACACAAAAAACAAGATAAAATTGTGCTATAACAGTGTACTTTTTACTTGAGCCCTTTGATAATTTTTTGCGCCCACAGTAATGATTTCCTTTTTTACTTTTAGTTTGGTCAGCTCTTGTCTCTTTCACGAATCAATAGAGCTTGATGAAGACTGGGAATATTATTTTTGTTTCTAAAAGGAAGGAAAAATTTTCTTTTCTTTCTATGTCTGTGTTTATTAATCTTTTTCTTTTAAATATATATATATATATGAAAGGTCTTTGACCATATACTCTTCTCCTTTTCTTCTTCTTCTTTGGGTTTCTTTTGCTGAACATTTTTTTCCATCTTTCTCATTGGTTTATTTTTGAAAATTTTCATTCAAAAGCGAATTTTTCTCTATGTCGTGATAAATTTTTTTAGTATTAAGATTAGTTAAATTTTTTAATTACGAACAGTTTTTTTCTACAACTAATTTGTTTATTTACTTGGTATTAACGAATAATTTGTTTATTTACTTTCTATACACAAATAATTTGTTTACTTAATGTTTATTAAATTGTTAAAAAATTACTTGTTTATAAAAAGTAAATAACCAAAAAAAAATAATAATAAATAATAAAATAATAATAAAAAATAATTTGTATTACATTTCATAAACAATTAATTTGTTTATTTACTTTCTATAAACAAATAATTTGATTATTTACTGCTTATAAACAAATAATTTCATTAGTTACTGTTTCTAAATAAATAACTTGTTTAAAAATAAATTATTTATTTACTCAGTATATAATAATATAATTTGTCTATTTACTCTTATAAGAAAATAATTAGTTTATTTACTTATTATAAAATTATTAATAAGTTATATGTTAATAAAAAGGAAATATATAGATAATTTGTTTATTTACATTTTATAAACAATTAATTTGTTTATTTACTGTTTATACATTAATAATTTGTTTATTGACTTTCTATAAACGAATACTTTGTTTATTTACCTATTATAAGCAAGTAATTTGTTTAATTACTTTCTATAAACAAATGATTTGTTTATTGACTGTTTATAAAATTATTAACAAATTATCTGTTTATAAAAAGTAAATAAACATATTATTTGGTTAATTCACCTATTATGACAAGTAATATGTTTACTTACTTTCTATAAACAAATAATTTGTTTATTTACTGTTTCAAAATGAATAATTTGTTTATTTACTTTCTATAAACAAAAAATTTGATTATTTCCTGCTTATAAACAAATAATTTCTTTATATGGAAATCATTTGTTTACTTAATTATTATAGAATTATTAATAAATTATTTGTTTATAAACAGTAAATAAATAATTTGTTTATTTCCTCATTATAATAATATAATTTGTCTATTTACTCTTTATATGAAAATATTTGGTTTATTTACTTATTACAAAATTATTAACAAATTAATTATTAATAAATTATTTGTTAATAAAAAGGAAATAAACATATAATTTGTAAAATTTACTGTTTATAAATGAATAGTTTATTTATTTACTGTTTATTAATGAATAATTTGTTTTTTTACTATCTATAAGCAAATAATTTGTTTATTTACCTATTATAAGCAAGTAATTGGTTTATTTACTTTCTATAAAAAATAAATAATTTATTTACTCATTACAATAAAATAATTTTATTATTTACTCTTTATAAGAAAATATTTGCTTTATTTATATATGTTATAAATTATTAACAAATTATTCGTTTATAATCAGTTAATTTACTTTTTATTAACAAATAATTTGTTTATTCACTCTTTATATAAAAATAATTTTGTTACTTACTATAAATATATTAACATATTTTTGGTTTGTAAACAGAATATAAATAAATAATTTGTTAACTTAGTTATTATGAAATTATTAATAAATTATTTGTTTTTAAAAAGTAATTGAGCAGATAATAATTGGTTTATTTACTTATTATAAAATTATTAACAAATTCTTTATTAATAAATTATTTGTTAATAAAAAGGAAATAATCAAAAAATTTGTTTATTTACATTTTATGAACAATTAATTTGTTTATTTTCTGTTTATAAATAAATAGTTTGTATGTTTGTTGTTTATAAATGAATAATTTGTTTATATAAAGTAAATAAACAAATAATTTGTTTATTTACCTATTATAAGCAAGTAATTGGTTTATTTACTTTCTATAAAAAATAAATAATTTATTTACTCATTACAATAAAATAATTTTATTATTTACTCTTTATAAGAAAATATTTGCTCTATTTATATATGTTATAAATTATTAACAAATTATTCGTTTATAATCAGTTAATTTACTTTTTATTAACAAATAATTTGTTTATTCACTCATTATATAAAAATAATTTTGTTACTTACTATAAATATATTAACATATTTTTGGTTTGTAAACAGAATATAAATAAATAATTTGTTAACTTAGTTATTATGAAATTATTAACAAATTATTTGTTTTTAAAAAGTAATTGAGCAGATAATAATTGGTTTATTTACTTATTATAAAATTATTAACAAATTCTTTATCAATAAATTATTTGTTAATAAAAAGGAAATAATCAAAAAATTTGTTAATTTACATTTTATGAACAATTAATTTGTTTATTTTCTGTTTATAAATAAATAGTTTGTATTCACTTGTAAGATAATGTTGTATGTTTGCTGTTTATAAATGAATAATTTGTTTATTTACTTTCTATAAACAAATAATTTGTTTATTTACCTATTATTAGCTAGTTATTTGTTTATTAACTTTCTATAAACAAATTATTTGTTTATTTACTTTATATAAACAAATAACATGTTTATTTACATCTTATAAACAATTAACTTGGTTTAATTATTGTGAAGTTATTAACAAATTATTTGTTATTAAAAAATAAATAAACAGATAATTTGTTTACTTACACTTTATAAACAATTAATTTGTTTATTTGCTGTTTGTAAATGAATAATTTGTTTATTTTCTTTCTATAAACAAATAATTTGTTTATTTGCTTTCTGTAAACAAATAATTTGTTTATAAAAATTGTTAATAAACAAATTATTTGTTTTTTTAACCTAATATGAGCATGTAAGTGGTTTTTTTAGTTTCTATAAACAAATAATTTGTTTATTGAAGACATTGTATATAATTGGGTGCAGGGCAGCGAAAAGCGCCTTTGAGAAACTGTGGGAGAGAAAAAGAGAGAGAGAGAGAGAGAGTGAGATCGAAATCGCATCACTCGTGATCGTTTGGAGTGTTCTCAGTAACTAGCGAATGAGGCAAAAGAACGTCACGAGAGTGCGTGAGTAGATATGGGGTCTCGTTCAAAGGGCGAAGGAGCGTAGGAGCGAACTCGGTGGCCTCGAGGGTGGCAGCGGATGGTTCACGGTGGTCAGGTACTGTAAAGCAAGGAGGGGGGCAAAGAAACGAGAAAGAGAGAGAGAGAGAAAGAAAGACCCCCTTTGCTCGCGATACGCGCTCTCGATGGGACCAGAACTCCACGGTTCTTTGGCTCGCGCAGGACGCTGATCTATGACCCGGATCCTCCCTACTTCAACCTCGTTCCGTTTCGCCATAACTCGCCTCTTCCTTTCTCTCTCTCTCTCTCTCGCACTTCTTTTTTCTTTCACATTTATTTTTTTGTTTACTCTCCCCCCTCTTTGGAGAAAAGAGAAAAATTTGTACTTGTTTTTTTTATGGTAAGGTGAATTTTTTTAGGGTCCTTACTTTGGAGCGAAGCTATTTTGACCTAGAGAGTGGAAAATTGGTACTATTTCGAAAATAATAGTAATAATAATAAAAGAATTGTTAACATTTTCAATTTATTTTTTTAATACTTTTTATTATTAAATAAAAATGGCGAATTCTTTAAATTGACAATTTTCGTAAAGTATTCATAGTTATTAATAAGTAGAAAATATTTTTTCATAACAAAAGAGTTTATTTAATAATAAAAAATATTTAAAAAATAAACTGAAAATGTTAACAATTTTATTATTATTACTATTATTTTTGAAATAGTACCAATTTTCCACTCTCTAGGTCAAAATAGCTCCGCTCCCAAGTGGGGACCTCTAAAAATTCGGGTTTATTTCTGTTTTAAAACTCTCATTTCATTGATAATCAGGTCAACCTTTGTTCCTATCGAAACGTAAACAGAAATAATATTTACCTTAACAACAAATTAGTCTTTGAAGTATTGGACAATTGTCTCTTTCCCTCCCTCTCTCTCTCTCTCACACACACACTTTCATACTCAATTTTCTAACTTTACGATTTAAGATGATTCATTTTATTTTTCTTTCATGTGAAAAATTTTAATTTTATAAAACTTTAATTTTTGTATATTAAAATTTGATCTCAAATTAAATTACTACTTTACATAAGTAGTAAATCAAAAAAATATATATATTTTTTTAAATAAATTTCTTAAATTTTATTTAATTGAGTGACGTTAAATTAATTTCAGAAAGAATATCTAGAAAAAGTAGTAAATTTTAAATGTTAAAGTTGCGCGTCTCTTTCGTCCACTTTTTTTCTAAAATAAATATTATCAATTCTATTAATATTAATTATTGTACTTAAAATTTTATTTGACTAATGAATAAATATAATGATATTATAAAAAATATAATAAAATATTAACTAGATTATTTAAATTTAAATAAATAAATTTACTTTTTACAGTGAGTGCCAATTTCGGGAGTACGTTTCAAAATAAACCACGTGTTTCTAAAATCGTCCTGAATTTTTGAAAATTTTTTCCACTGTTAGTCCCGGGTGTGCGTAAATATTTCTTAAAACCGCGATCGAAGTAGAAAGTTGAATTTTGACTAAAATGTAAATTTCGAAAATTTTGAAAAATAAATCCACAATGGAATAATATTTAAAATAGCTATTACTTTTTTGAAAAATGTTTGTCCCTGCCCAGTTTGTTGACACGTGGTTCGGGAGTGTACGATAATTTTTAAAATCGCGAGTGAATGTTGTTTTATGCTTCCAAAAATCATGAGATGCCAGAGACAGATTCTACAAACGCTGAAAATCATCAATGTAAGTTTGAATTTTTTTTCAATTATATGTTTATTTACTTCGCTATAAAATCAGGGATGACACGCAACATGGGAACCTGGAAATGTTAGAGAATTTAATAAAAATTGGAAAAATCAGGAAAGGTCATCGAATTTTGATCGAAACCCTGGAAAATTGTTGTTTTCTAATTGTATTTAGTCTTGAAATCTATTTTATTCAAATATTTCAAAATTAATTCAATTTTAAAAGAGTTGAGTTTAAGATTTTCATAATTAAATGAACTTGTAGAGATTTTTATTTGAAATTTTATAAAATTTCAATTTTTAATTAATTTCATTTGGAATTTTATAAAATTTCAATTTTAAATTAATTTCATTTGGAATTTTATAAAAATTCAATTTTAAATTAATTTCATTTGGAATTTTATAAAATTTTAATTTTAAATTAATTTCATTTGGAATGTTGTAAAATTTCAATTTTAAATTAATTTCATTTGAAATGTTGTAAAATTTTAATTTTAAATTAATTTCATTTGGAATGTTGTAAAATTTCAATTTTAAATTAATTTCATTTGGAATTTTATAAAAATTCAATTTTAAATTAATTTCATTTGGAATTTTATAAAATTTTAATTTAAAATTAATTTCATTTGGAATTTTATAAAAATTCAATTTTAAATTAATTTCATTTGGAATGTTGTAAAATTTCAATTTTAAATTAATTTCATTTGGAATTTTATAAAAATTCAATTTTAAATTAATTTCATTTGGAATTTTATAAAATTTTAATTTTAAATTAATTTCATTTGGAATGTTGTAAAATTTCAATTTTAAATTAATTTCATTTGAGATTTTGTCATATTTCAATTTTAAATTAATTTCATTGGAAATTTTAAATGCCTAGATTTAAAAAAAATTAATAACTTAAAATGTTTTGAAATTAGTTAAATTTTTTAATATACATTTAATTGATTTTTTTAAAATAATAGATTTACGAAGATAATTTAGTTAAAAAACTAAAATAAATTGAATTTCTGCAGTAATGAGATATTCCTGCAGAAATTCAATTATTTTTTTATTTATTCTACAAAGAATTAAATTAGTTTCAAAAATTCTAATGAAATTCTTTTGTAAGAATTCAATTTCTTTAAGAATAATATTAATAAAACTCTGCGTATAAATTTAAATCAAATTATGTTGAAAAATATACGAAATTTTTTGTAATAATTTCAATTATCTTTACAAATAATACAATTTGTCTCCGAAATTCAATTTTGGTACAGAATTTTATCAATAAATTATTTAAATAATGCAATTCTTTCGACGAATTTTTATAAAAATTCAAGAGAATAATTATACATTTTCTGAAAAATTCGATTGAAATTGTACTAAAAATAATTGAAATTCGGCAATGATTTTAAAATTTGGAATTTTTACTTTTTAGAAGAATAATTGAATTTTCGTGTAGAATATTATAAAAATTTTTGTTGAATAAATAAATTTTTCACGATAAAAATAAATATTTTATTAAATAATTGAATGTTTCTTAAAATTAAAATTTTCATAAAGAATTTTATCAACAAATTTTTAAATAGTTGAATATCTCTTAACAAATTTTAATAAAATTTTTAGGAATAATTTGATTTATCGATAAATTTGAGAATAGTTGCTCTTATATTTAAAAATATTTGAAATTCTGCCTAGAATTTTATAAAAAATTTTCAGAAATGTTTGACTGTCGGAGAAAAATTTTATTGTTTACCAAAGTATTTGAAAATTGACGAGAATTTTTGTAACTTTCTCAGCATAATTAAATTTTTGCAAAAAATTATACTACTTATGAAAATAATTTTTTTCATGAGACGAATTTTATTAAAATTTCTTTTTAAATATTTGAATTCTTTCCTTAAAATTTTGTGTTCCTTTAACTGGAACAGCGATAACTTTCGCTAAAAATAGCGAGAAAATATTCGTTAAAATAGCGAAAGTATTTGCTGTAGTAACTCAAAATTTCGTTAATATAGTGATATTTGTAATTGTTCCAGGTGAAGAATTTTTTCCGAGAAAATAATTGAATTTTGACAAATTATTTTTAAAAAAATGTAGAAAAATTAAAAATTTTTGAACTGTCAGCTTTGGAGTTTTTAAACTCTTTCTTTATTGATTTTGACAAATTATTTTTTAAAAAATGTAGAAAAATTAAAATTTTTTGAACAGTCACCTTTGGAGTTTTGAAACTCTTTCTTTATTGACTCGTGTGTTCTCACCCTCTCTCTCTGATTTTCCTCATATACCTTTTTTTTGCAGCTTCTACACGCACTTGAATTTTTTTTTTGTTTTAATTCTCCAAGAATCCGCAGAGCTTAATTGCGAAAAAAGAACGAGTTTTACCGAATACGTAATTCTCCGGTCAGGGTTCAGGCAATAATCTGGTTTATTCCAGCAAGAGAGAGAGAGAGAAAGAGAAGCGTAGCGTAGGAATGGGAAGGACTATCGAACGAGAATCTTTGTACGTTGTAATCTATGCCTCCGAGGCGAAGTACAAAACGAACGTCTTTTCTCTTCCTTCTCCTTTGATCGTACATCCACCCTCTTTATTTTCTGATAGCGCACGAGAGAATCTCTTCTCTCTTCCCTTGGATAGTTTCGCTTGCAAAACGCCGATTTCAAACCATCCACGTTCGTAATTGTGGGTAACCTAGTGTGTGCATAATTGCCCCCATGTCTTGTTTCCTAGTCGTGAGACCCGCCATGGGGATACATGATGCGGATCGTCGTCGTGACGACTAGCTCTCTTCAATTTTTTTTATATTCCGTTTTTCTGCTCTAGAAGCAGGTTATTCTTCTTCTGCTTCTTCTTCTACTATTAGAATCGCACGCAGTATTTTCTTGTGTAACATTTTAACCTTTAGATCATTTTATTAAAGCCGGGTGTTATTACATATTTCTCTAATTGCAGTATTCAATTATATGATGCTTTTATGGAAAAATAGCCTTTTCTCGATACATTGTTGGAGGTATGTTTGGAATTTTCAATAACCTTTTGTGGAAGGTTTAATTTTTTCTAACCTTTCAGTTTTCCGTTGGCTGAAAGTTGCTTTATGTCTCTTAATTAATGTGATATTATGTTTATGTTCATTTCTCTTTTAATTGTGCAGACAATCTGATGTGTAGTCTGTTGGAATTGCAACAGTACTACACTCAATATGGCAAATAGGCAAGCAGAGGTACACATAAATTTTTGGTACCTGAACCTGAGGACCTTTTTGCAGCAAGTACCTGAAGGCAATCAGTCCGGCACTAACCGCCTAAGGGTGAACCGCTGTCGCGTTACACCAATTATGTTCATTAACCAATTATTACATTATATCGAGTAATAATCTTATTAACATACTAAAGCTTGTAAAGATACGTGATCATTTAATAAACGTGTGTATTCCCTGTGTTTGATTGTGTTTATTCCTTTATAATAAATTACAATTAATATAAAGTCCAACATAGTCTTCAGGTGACTATCTTCTGATCTAGCCTTGCTGCTATTTAGGCTTTAGTTACTGAATACGTCTGATGTTGATTTTAGTTGACGTTTCGCCTAGTTGAATCCTTTACAATTAGAATCAGAGAAAAAGAGTAGATCCAGATGTCTTCAGGGACACTCAAACAAAATTTAGAACTTTGTGGAATCAATAGGAACCAAATTTTAGAGTATTAATAACTTGTTTCAATATTCTTGGAGCTATCATTCGTAGACCCATGGAGTGGTAGCTTCCCTTCTGTGTGAGATCGAAGAAATGACGTTGTCTACCGGAAACAGGGAATGCAATATCCCTTGAATTGTTTTCGGATCGACCGAAGTGAACGGTTTGGAGTTTAGGTGTCGAAATAGAAGTCTTAAAAAAATTTATTGATCTGTTGGGAAAATTTACGATCTGCTTGGTTAGGATTTCTCGGATATTATAATAATCTAAGAAATGTGGAAAAATGTTAAACGTTACAATTAAGAACAATTTTTTTCAAAAGAAAGAGTCTGTAGGAAAACTTCTCGAGGAATGTCTGGGGTGCGTATCTGAAGTTTGTAACGCGTGCGTTAAAAGTGGCTCGGAATTCAGATAAGAGCGACTACTTGTTAGCAGACCGTATATCTCAACAGGCTATATATGTGCGAGCCTTCATCGGCATAGGTGGTTATCGCTCCTGTTATTCACAGACGTATTGAATACCACCTTCCTATGTTGGAACACGCATTTGCATATGATCTGTGATAATAATCAACCATAGTTGGGGTTGAAGAGAATCCCTCTTCAAGTTGTTAATACACGACCATATGTATAGAATCACTAATGTGATAAAATCACTAAACACTACTATTGAAACTAAATTCTTTTTTCTATGTGAGAAAAAATCATTCTTTCCGAGTCAAATAGAAAGAGAAGTAACTTCTTTTTTTGACGTTTCAACGATAATAATTGTCCTCAAACAGAAACTAAAATTTATTTAGAAAAAATTATTTTTTAATACATTTCTTATGTATAATCAAAAGAACATTGGATAATTAATAGCAATATAAATCGAAAACATGACCTTGTTCGGCACTGTGTAATGCAAGTGCGTTATCTCTAGAGTTTTTATGTTCGTATACACGTTTTTTATAATGTGTTTTGAATCACCTACATAAGAGACGGGGCAGTTTTTGCAATTAATTCTATAGACAGAGTTCACAATTTCATTTTTGTGTTTTATATTTACCTTTCTTAATAAAATTATTAATATAATTACCAAGGGGAAGAGAATGAATGTTGTATTTTCTTAGGTTAGACTTTGTTCTTTCATAGAAGCCTTTTATGTATGGTAAACATATTTTTGGTATTAAAAAACCATTTAATTAGACACTTTTTAGAACTCTCCTGTTTTGATTTCCGAATACGCTTTGATTTTAGAACGTTTGAGTTAAATGAATTCTCAACATTGTTTTTATTCTTAAAAATCATAGATATAGTTGGAATGTCCAACACTAAATTCTTTTGCAAGTGATGAGTTAGATTCTCCATTTTCCAATCTGCATATAATGGCACCTTTTCTTCAGTTGTGAAAGCTCTGCGATAATGGGTCATTTTTGTGTAAAACTAACGAATGATTATACTGATCGAATGTAGAGCTAAATCGTTACTGAGATTTTCAAACCGAGATTTTGCATTGTCAATAAAGTAAGACATTTTTATAATAAAATGAATTTGAAAACAAATAAGCAATTATGGCTTTGTCATTATAAGCAGTGTGGTTAACAAAAATATTTCAATATAAACTTCAATCTAAATGGTATGTCACTAGAAGCAATGTCATTATAAGCAGACCTAAATACATTAAAATAGTTATCAGACCAAATTTTTCATCAACATGTTGTCGCTTTAAGCGGTTCATCAATGTAAGTGGAGTCATTTTAAACGGATTCTACTGTATACACTTTTTTCTACTGCATTGAGTGTCTGAAGTAGTGGAGTTTCTATACTTTTACAGACATATTTTTGTTATCACTTTGATTATACTTTATATTTCAATTTAATTATTGTTAAAGAACTCTTAATTGAATTGTATAATGAATTTGTATATTTTTGAATTTATCGTATTTTTATGGTTGTTCTCATAATTTCCTGGAACAAAATGAAGAAATCTAATCCAATATTTTCCCCTGCGTTGAAATTGAAAATTGCAATATATATATTTTTTGGGTTAAAATCAAAATCTCTCATAAAAGAGATGGGAGGTCTGTCTCTTCCCAACTACTCATGCGGATTTATATCTTTTGTTCCGTTGGGGGTAAAAAAAAAATTTTTTCTCTACTAAGATGAAAAACATGAAGTGAGCCTCGCGGCCCGCTGGAGTTTCGCCAAATAATATACTATACTACTATTCTATATATTCATTCCGAATCACGTAGAGACTTTTATATTTATTACAAAGTATAGAGACTGGAGATTGCAAAACTACAAAACTGTGAAACGTTGAAGTGGAATTCAACCTATTTTTTTTTGTCTTTTGTCATTAGAAGAATTCACATTCGGGGGAGTTGTGCACGTGTTTGGCACAATCACCATAAGGACTAATTTTTGCAAACAAGCACTTTTGTTTGGCTTTTCGTGAGCAATTTTAATTGCTGTCCTTTTCCCCTCTCTTTTTCTACTTTTGTTCACTCTTAATCAGTTTTTCACTTTACATTTTTGTCATTTAAATCATTTTGTTAATTTGAATAATTTTAGTCATTGTAAGAGTGTATCTTTTGGAACGAGTTTATTAAGTGACAGGGGACAATAAGGGTTTTAAGTCCGCATGATTGATGGGACCACTTTAGTTTGAAAGTTAAATGAGGAAAAAATTTGCTCTGGGAAGAGCCACGTCGAATGAGCAGAGTTATTATCTTCTGATTTTGCAAGAAAATTAAAGGGTTTATCTACATGCCACACCCAGGAATTAAGATAATTCCTATGCTACTGTTTTCACTTTACCTCGTTTCGAACCAAATGATAGTTTTTAATTTCATGTTGACAATGAAATTGCCAATGAAATCAGTGACAATTGACAATTTTGAATGATTTGAAAAGATTATATCTAGAAAGTTCCGGTTCTGTTGAATATTCTCCAAAGTTAGATTCAAGTTTGTTCCTAGTAAAGATGGGAAATTTAAAAGACGGGAAATTTAGAGAAAAAGTAGTGGAATAAGTAGCTGATCATTTAGAGGAGGCAGCAGCGAAGGGAATAGATAGTAGTAAAGTCACGTCGACGGCATTAAGGCCATTAATCGTTGCCATATTGCCCACCTCGTCTAGTCAGCCCTTACTATCAAACATCCAGCTTCTTCGTGTCCCAAAGTACTCGTCTCGGAGTAACCCTTGGTACCTGAAGTCACTAGTCCGGGCATCTGCCTCGTCAAGTCTCCAACTTGGAAATTGCTTCCCTCATTTATAACCAGGCCACTGTCTGACCCTCGCTCTTATGTCGCTCGTTTCCGAGATCTCACACTCCCGCACACCCTCTTCTTCTTCTTCTTCTACCTCGGCTCCTCCACACTCTAGGTTATCGACCTCGTA
The DNA here is from genome assembly GCA_032872475.1 of Leptopilina myrica (nomen nudum). NCBI lineage: Eukaryota > Metazoa > Arthropoda > Insecta > Hymenoptera > Figitidae > Leptopilina > Leptopilina myrica (nomen nudum). The sequence goes on along the minus strand of CM065464.1, from coordinate 12,830,259 downwards.
ATCTATAGATCTTTCGCCACCCTACTCTGTCCCCTTCTATTTAACTCGATCACTCCAGATTCTACCTTCTCGATATATTCCCTTCATTCTCTCAAGTCCTACCATTTGCTTGTCAAATCCAAAGAGATAGCTTGTCCAAAAGAATTTCGTCTTCCGCCAAAATGGTGATCGGAAAACTTTTCTGAAACGTTCACTACAATAGAAAAATCTGATTGGTTTTTAGTTAAATAAATTTCAACAGGGGTTAGTAGAATTCTTTTTAATACAAGGTTGAATAAGTTGGTAGGATCCAAAAGTGTGTTAGGAAGGAATAATCTAGGCTTATAAAGAGGGGAAAGGTTCATCAGCAAATGTTTATGACTGTTTGTGTATTTTACTACATACACTGTGTATTTATTTATACATATAAACGGGCAGTGCCCTTTCGTACATATAGTACTAAAAGTTAAAAATTAAATGAAAAGTAATATTATGCGAAGTGATAATTTAATTAGCGTTGGCGGAAAGTGGTCTACGTAGATTAATAATGAATTTATTTAATGATATACCATAGAAATTAATCATATTATTGATTTGCCTCTCTACACAGTCTTATCAATATCGAATTAGCGCAAGAGTCAGTTCGATAGCAGTACTGTTTGAACACAGATGGGTTTCTTACTGGTTTAAAAGGAACAAAAAACTGCAATAGAGACAAAATCGATGGGCAATTAATAATCTCATTTATTATCTTAAATATAAAAACTAAATCTGCATATAGGAATCCTTGTTTAATTAAGGGGATGTTCAAAAACCTTCTAAGCTAAAAGTAGTCGTGGCTAAAGAAATCAAAAGGTAACCTTAATTGTCTCACAACAAAACGCATAAATCTATTTTGAACACGTTCCAACATTATTATAAAACATTTTTTTTACTTATAGTAAACTTCTAGTACTTATAGCAATTTAAAACATTTAAATAACAATTGATTTTTATACAGAAAATATAATGATGTAGAAATGAGCCCAACCAACACAGTCCTCCCATGGATTTACGGATTACCCAAATTCTACAAAAACGATAACCCTTTAAGACCTGTAGTTTTCACTATTGGTTCTCTAACATCTTTTTTATCCAAACAATTGTTCGAAATACTTGATAAATCCATGATAAAACCTAAATCTATCAATCAAACGTTATAGAAATATTTTGATAATACATTTTTGAAATTTAATTTATAAATACTACCAACAAATTTATGGTACACCCATGGGATCATCAATTTCTGGTCTTTTTGCTGATATTGTCATGGAAGACCTTGAGACGTATTGTAATGCTCAATTGTCTTTTAAACCACTTTTTTCTATAGATACGTTGATGATATAATTACTTGCATACAAAAAGATCAAATTGGCGAAATTATTAATACTTTTAACAGCTATGACGAAAAATTACAATTTACTTTTGAAATACAAAACAATAATACTATTAATTTTTTAGATTTTCTTATTATTGACGAAAAAAATCAACTCATTACTGACTGGTATTAAAAACCTACATTTTCTGGGCGAACTATTAATTACCATTCTAAACATCCTTTAGCTAAAAAAATTGCTATAATTTTTAACTTAATTAATTGAGCTATAAAACTCTCGGACAAGCAATTCCACTCAAAAAATATAGAATTTGTCAAAGAAATTTTATTAAACAATAATTATCCATTAGACAGGCTTCGCACTTTTCTACTTAAAGCTACTATTTGTTACTTTTTTTATACCAAGTTACTTTTTGGCTTCTTTTTTTAGTCCAATGCTACAAAAAGCTACTTTTCTAGACAAATAGTCAAATTTAGATTTTTAGTTTCACATTTCCATTTAAAAACAGAGTTAAAAACTAAAATCGTTAATGAAAAACGACCGCCATTAAGATAATAGGAAATAATTTTACCGACATTTACTCTATCAATAGTGACTGATTATAATTTGTGTTAAATCTTTAAATTCTTCGTTTTTCCCGGTTTTATTTTCTCATCAAATTTTTATTTATTTTATTTCGAACATAAATTTACAATTTGGTAAATAATTTATTATAAACAAAGAATTTTTTCAATTTTCCAAAAAAATCTTGTCTGTTCATAATTATAATTAAAAATTTCATTAATTCAATTTCATCAATATTTATTGATACTAATTGAATTTCTGAAAAGAATTTTACTTTTTATAAAAGTAATTAAATCCTTCAAAAGAATGTTATTACATATTTATGAAAATAATTAAATGTTTGCGTAGAATGTTATTAAAAGTTTTGAAAACAATTCAATTGTAGAGAACAATTTAATTATTTATCAAGATAATTGAAATTTCGGAGAATTTAAAAAAAATGTTAAACATAATTGAATTTCTGCGGAGAATTTTATTACTTTTGAAAATAATTGAATTGTTTTTTTTTAATTTTATTGAAATTTATGAAAATAATTGAATTATTGCGGGGATTTTATATAAAAAGTTTCAAATAATTAATTTTTTTTAATTTCGATAAACTCTATTTTTAATAATTCAATTCCTATGAAATTTATATTCTTTCAGAAAATAATTGAATACTTTTTGGAAATTTTATTAAAATAGTAGACATACAAATTATGGAATTAAGAAAAATTTTTGAAAATAATTGAATTGTTGTAGTTAATATAAATGAATTTTTGTTATTTATAGAAATAATTGAACTTTTACAATGAATTTTAATAAAATTCCTAAAAGTAATTGAATTTTGTCCAAGTTTTACTATTTAAGAAAATAATTGAATGTATTGCGAATAAATTTTTAAAAATAAAATTATAATTATACGGTGACTAACTTCCCTTGATTATTTAGAAAAAATGTTAAAAAATTCTTTAAAAGAAGTAAATTATGTTTATTAGAATGTAAAAAAATTTCAATTTCATAAAAAATTTTTAATTATTTGTTTATAAAAATTCAATTATCTTGAAATAACAGAATTAAAAAATTTTATTTTTCAAAATTTTCAAAAAATTGCAAAAATTCAATTTTATTAAAAAATTTGAAGTGTGTATATTTTTTAAAATAAGGTATTAAAAATTTGAATTATTAATCTTTGCAATAAGAAACGTGAATACATATAGAATATGACTCCTTATAAAATTTAATTATTTATCAATTATTAAATTAAAATTCTTTGAAAATTCGATTTTTTAAAAAGTTTTTAATGAAATTCTTTAATTCTTTTTTGTTGGCATCGAAGCTACTATTTCCTACTTTTTTGTCATCAAGGCTACTTTTTCCTACTTTTTTTAAACTCATAATGTAGTGTGAAGCCTGATTAGAATTTATAGACAAGCACATAATGAAACGTATGTTAAAAATTAAATACTTTACATAAAGTCACCAAAAATATTCTTGCCCTATGTTCCAAACCTTTTTGAAAAAACTTCCTCAATTCTCAATATAATACTGTTTATAAAATTAATTGTGAGAATTGCTCTATATGTTATGTGGGACAATCTAAAAAAATGGTAGGTGTTCGTATTAAAGAGCATAAAAATTATATTTCTAATGTAATTGCTACTCATAATGACTTTTTAGATACAAATTCGATTGGGAAAATTTTATCATATTAGACAAAGAAACAAACTACAAAAAAGGTTTAATATCAGAAATGATCCATATTAATTTACAAAAAAATCCGGTTAATAAAAAGGAAGATGTACAAAGTCTTAATAATTACTATAATCACTTTATAAATGAAATGAAATATTCTTAATCTATTTTGATTTACCATGACATTTCCTGAATTTTGTTTACTGACACGGTCATTCACCTCACGTCAGTTAATTATACTTTGAAAATTATATGCACCAGTGTCAAATTGTAATCGCCACGACAAAGACGTTCCTTTGGAACATTTTTCAAATTTCATTTATTTTTTCCGTATTAACTACTTAAATTAATGTTTGCCGATGAATTATTATTCCTTCCTAAAGAATTCGAACCTTTATATATGAGCCTAATCTTTGCTGTTTTAAGTCGATTGTTACTTTTCGGTATGTTACAAACCAAGTTATCATTCACGATCAAAATCCCAACAAGAGATGGTAGAATTCTTTTCATTGCACTCGATAAAGTCCTGATTAGTTGGTACACGTGTATATATACAGACATCAAGAAATGTGAGTGAGGATACATCAAGTTCAGAAACTCGGGAAAGCAGCAGGGATTAGTGGTTAATTTTCTGCGCTAAATTCGCGCGAAAGCTAGATGCGATCTGGCTCAGCACAATTCGGAGCTTCACTTTTCATACCTTATAGCTATATTGCCTCGAGAATCACTCGTTACTCGGGATTTACGCAATCTGCACTGGCACCGCGAACTAGATTTCAGATTTGGACAGCAATTAGAGTGTCAGCTGACAAGTGTTGAAATGTGGAAACAAGAAAGAGTTTTTTTTTTTAGAAAAAACGAAATTCGGATAAGCAATTGGAAATTTTGTGTTTCTACAATTATAGGGGAGTGAAATTCACTTTAATTTAAAGTTAACCTAACACACTTGCGGGGCACGAAAGGTCCCTCTGGAATATCGCAAGTTAAAAATTCTAAAAATGTAGCCATCGAAGGAAAGATCGTTAACGTGTCCGCATTTCGATACATGATCTAAGTTCACAAATCCTTATACTTATTGCATCGTTTCAACGGCAACATTCGCGATGGATATCGTGTTACGAGCTCTTTATCGAAGCGCTGTCGATTTTATCGAAAAGTTATACTTAGAAGATTTCGCATGTCGAGTGATTTTCAGGGAAGACATTTCCCATGAAATTTTCCCAATCCTGTTTTGGATGAATCCGTTAGGTAATGTCATGTCCGAGTGGCCTTAGTAGAAATAATACAATTAAATTAATATAAATTTTCTAATTTCAAATTCCCTGATTTTTCCAGGTTATTCATGTTAAAAAATGGAATTTTGCAAGGTTTTTAAAACTACATTTATTTTAAATTAGAAACTTATTCGAAAACATTGATAACTTCATTTTTCAATTATTTAAAAATTATTATTATTTAAAATTTTTTTCTTTTTAAAATTTTGGCAAAATTCGATTATTTTTGATGTCTACTATTGCAGAAAATTTTAATAAAAGAATTCAATTATTTAAAAAGAAATTTTAATAAAATTCGCCTCAAGAAATCAATTATTTTTAAAAGTAACAAATTCTTCGCAAAAATCAAATTATGTTGAAAAGTTTACAAAAATTTTAGTCCAAATTTTTAATCATCCTTATAAATAATAAAATATTTCTCCGACATTCAAACATTTTAACCAAAAAAATTTTAATAAAATTCTTGGCAGAATTGCAATTATTTTTAATATATGTTCAATTATTATATCAAATTTCTCGAAAAATGAATTGATTCCTAAAATTTTATTAAAATTTGTCAAGAGAATTTAATTATTTAAAATTCATTAATAAAATTCTTCACCAGAATTGAATTTTAATAAAAATTGAATTATTCAATAAATTATCATAGTTTGTATTTAAGTAATTTAATTTTTGATGAATTTTCTTATAATAATTGATTTTTAAAATGAATTTTAATAATAATTTCAGATAAAATTTAAAGTTTTTATTTCCTGATCTAGATTTAATTGAGAAAAAAAGAATTTTTCATAATAATTGAATTTCGGAGAAAAAAATTGTATTATTTATAAAGGCAATTGAAATTTTGACTAAAATTTTTGTAAATTTCTGAACATAATTTGATTTTTGCATAGAATTTATTACTTTTGTAAATAATTGAATTCTTGAGACTTATTTTATTATAATTTGTTTTAAATAATTGAATTCTTGAGACTAGTTTTATTAAACTTCGTTTTAAATAATTCAATTCTTTTGTGAAATTTTCATAAAATTGTTTACTATTTTTATATATTGAATTTTGACAAATTTTTGAAATTAATTAAATTTTTACGAACAATTTTATTAAAATTTCGTAAAATTGAATATTGTTAACAAATGGATATGAAAATTGTCAAAGAACTTTTTCTGAAAATCGTTTAAATTAATTGATTTAAAGAAGAATTTTAGTTAAAAATTCTCAAAATAATAATAGTAATGATTAAAATAATTTTTTAAAAATTACGGAAAAAATAGCAAGTAAACTTTTTTTAAAAAATTAATTCTACAGAATTGTTCGTTAAAAGTATAAAAAATTCAAATTTTCCAAGATTTTATTAAAACATCTCTTGAAAATTAAATTATTTCTAAAAATTTAAATATTAATTGAATTCTCTTGACAAATTATAATAAAATTTTTAGGAATAATTCCATTTTTCGAGAAATTTGATAAAAATTGTACAAATATTAAAAATAATTCAAATTTTGCCAAGAATGTTATTAAAATTTCTCTGTATAATTGAATTTCAGAGAAAAATTGTATTATTTATAAAGATGATTGAAATTCTAGCTAAAAGTTTTGTAAATTTTTTAACATAATTTAAATGTTTGCAAAGAATTCATTACTTTGGAAAATATTTGAATTCTTGAGACTAATTTTTTCCAAATTCGTTTTAAATAATTGAATTCTTTTCTAAACTTTTATAAAAATAGTAAACTTTGAAAATAATTGAATTTTGACACATTTTTGTAATCAATTAAATTTCTACGAAGAATTTTATCAAAATTATTTTAAAAAAAAATTGAATTGTTACGCAAAGGAATATCGTTAAAATTTTTGAAAATAATTTATTTTTTTAAAGAATAAATAAAAAAAAGGAATAATTGACTTTTTGGAAAGAATTTTACTACTTTTAAACATAATGTCTGCAATAAAATCTAATAACTGGAAAAATTCAATTCGTTTTAGTGTGTTTAACTAAAATTCTTCCTATAATTCCATTATTTACAAAAATCAATTAAATATATTTTAAAAACTTGAACTAATTTCAGAACAATTTTAGTTATTAAATTTTTTTATAAAAAAAATCTCAATTTTTAATAGACTACATAGAGAGGCAAATAATATATCTTGTAATGTTGATTTTTTTGAAATTAATCTTTTGAAATTTACCTCTCAGCTGCGACAAAATCAATTGTACTTAAATTTGTAACGCACGCCTATCTTTCATAATGCCAATTTTGTATAATTAGTTGCTGGTTGCAACTTAGATTTAAATTATAGGGCTTGACCCGTATGTAAATAAATAAATAAATAAATAAATAAATAAAAATCTAGGTTTTTAAAAATTTTTAATCAAATTCACAGATATGGGAAAAGACATGTTCACACATAACCTCAAATTTGTAGATTACAAAAGTTAGCACCTGAGATATTAAACCATAACATCTAGATCCCAGCTGAAAAAGTTCCATAGAATTTCACTAGAATCATTCTATAGAATCGTTCTATATGAATTCTAGTGAATATTCTATAGAATTTCACTAGAATGATTCTATAGAATTTCTACATAAATACTATTGAATTTTAGTGATTTTTAATTAGAAAAACTTTAAATTTGTAAAATAATATTTTTCAATAAATTTTAGGCCAAAATAATTGTTTATATCCTTTAAATATATAAAATTCATTGAACTTCGTAACCATACACAACTATAATGTTAAAAAAATTATTTTACGAAATTTATATTTCTTCTAATTAAAAACCACTAAAATTTAGTAGAATTCACGTAGAAATTCTATAGAATCATTCTATTGAAATTCTATAGAATATTCTCTAGAATTTATATAGAATGATTCCAGTGAAATTCTATAGAACTTTTTCAGCTGGGATGTTATGAAATACCATCTTTTCTTAATATCTAGTATATTAAGATTTTTAACATCCAATTTTTTTAGTGTAGATACTTAAAGAAAACGATTAAAAAATTTTCTCTTTGGTAAAAAAAAAATCTTTACACCCAGCTGAAAAAGTTCTATAGAATTTCACTAGAATCGTTCTATAGAATCATTCTATATAAATTCTAGAAAATATTCTATAGAATTTCAATAGAATGATTCTATAGAATTTCTACGTGAATTCTACTAAATTTTAGTGGTTTTTAATTAGAAGGAATATAAATTTCGTAAAATAATTTTTTTAACATTATAGTTATGTATGGTTACGAAGTTCAATGAATTTTATATATTTAAAGGATATAAACAATTATTTTGGCCTAAAATTTGTTGAAAAATATTATTTTACAAATTTAAAGCTTTTTCTAATTAAAAATCACTAAAATTCAATAGTATTTATGTAGAAATTCTATAGAATTATTCTATTGAAATTCTATAGAATATTCACTAGAATTCCTATAGAACGATTCTATAGAATGATTCTAGTGAAATTCTATAGAACTTTTTCAGCTGGGCATGGAAAGAATTATGATATTTGGTAAGCTTTTTGTATATTTGTGTGAAAATTGAACATTATGGGGGAGTATAATCGAGATAGTGAACTTGAACACGCTCTTTCCGGGTTCAGTCTTCTGCCTTAAGGTTAGCCAGGTGCTCCCTGCTTGTCCAATGCGTACTCCGGTTGCATACACTGCGCATAAATACTCTCCAGTAGTATGACCATTCTACATCTCTCTGCGCTCCACACGTTTCGAGAAAGGGTTTTATGTGTGAGCAAATACGACTCTCTCACACACACACACAAACATTTAGTGGAAATGTACGTGGCGTGTGGGAACTGGAGCATTCTGCATGTACGAAGACCCCCGCTAGGCAACACGTACCTGCATATCTTCTATATGTACACACACTCGAAATGCTCTCTATATGTGCCCATGGAAATACTTGAAAATAAAAAATTTCTTTCCATATAAATCATATAGAGAAATGTTTAGAAATAAACAAATAGACCTGTTTCTTCGTGTCTGCGTCTGGTCCAGGGAACAATACAGTTTTAGGTGTTCTGAATCTCTGTGTGAGAAACGTCAGCAACATTTGAATCTGCTCTGTATGAATTTTTATTTTTTGCTGCATTCATTCATCAATAGAGAATAAGAGAATGGAATTTTTTTTGGGGGAAGAATTTATTTATTGGAATGTAAATATTGTGGTAGGGTTGCTAGAGGGGCAGAATGGGTTTGACACTAGTTCGGATTAGACACTGGCAGTTATGGTGAAGTAAAAGTAATTATGATAATTTTTTTGCATACGCCTAATTTTGGTAATTAAATTTTTGATGTTAAATATTTATTTTCAAGTTGAACCTCCCGTGTAGAAAATTGTAATGGCGCTACCTAGTTTCTATCTAGTTTGTCTAGATGCTATACTGGTCCAGTATAGCTTTCCAATCTAGTATCTAGACCGAAATGTAACGCTCGCATCCTTTAAGCGCGAGATAGTCATGTCAAGACTGGCGCTACATAGTCTCACTGGATAAATTTTTTAATTGTTACTGCGATCCAGAAACTAGTTAGAAAAGTCTGTTTAACGAAACAAATTAGAAAGTTATTTAAGGAGGATGGTGACCGTAACATAACCTCAAAATCTGTAAAAAATTAAGATTATATTCTAACGCAAAGAAAAATAAAATAAATATATCAATTACAAACAAATGTAAAAGAACTAGTTTTACTACTTTCGAAAAAAAATATTTTTAGACAAAATAGTTTGTCAACATATATTTTTTTAACTCATTTAATTTTTTTTTCTTTCAGATCAGACAAAATTGCAATTTTTAACTAGTTTTTATAAACAATACCTCATTTTAATCAGTAAAACATTCTCCAAAATCGTTATCTTGTTAATATTGTTAAAAGTATGTTATTAAAAAATTACAAAGAAAACATTGTTTATTTAATAAATAATTTTTAATAACATACTTTTGACAATATTAAAAAAATAACGATTGTAGAGAATGTTTCACTGAATTAAATGAGCTATTGTTTATAAAAAATTGGTTGAAAATTGCAATTTTTGTCTGATCTGAAAAGAACAAATACTGAAAAAAAATTTATTTGATTCAAATAATCGATTATTTGATTATTATCAAATAAATATTTACAAATCAAATAATTTGTATTTGAATCAATTAAATAATATTTGCTTCAAATACTGAAATATTTGATTCAAATACAAATTATTTGATTCAAATAAAAATTATTTGTTTCAAATAAAAATTATTTGTTTCAAATAAATATTTTTTTGATAATAGTCAAATAATCGGTTATTAGAATCAAATAAATTTGTTTTTCAGTGTAATGTTTATAACCCAGAATAAACAGAAACCTATTTCTAAATAAAATTTGACACTGCGGGGAATCGAACCTATGACCTACGGATTTCTAGCCCAACACTCTAACCACTACCCTATCGACATTACATGACAATAAATTTTAATTTTCTACACCTTTTACACTTACAATTATTGAAAAGGGTTTAACTATGTAATATAGTTAAATTATTATTTAACTGAATCATAGAAAATTTACCGTAAATTACCTAATAAATATGCATAAATTACCGAGTAAATTTCCATAAAATTACCATATATTTCCGACGTTAAATTTTTTAGTTCTAATTTGTGTTTTACATAATTTTATAAACTATCGTCCAAATGTTTATAAATTACCACATAAATTTCTATAAATTATCGAAAAAAATTTCATAAATGACTGAAATCCAAAATTTTAATGTTAATTTTTGCTTTTCTTATTTTTATAAATTATCGCGAAAATTTCTATAAATTACCGTAAATTAACGTAAAAATTTCCACAAATTGATAAAATAAATATTTTTAATTGTAACTTATGTGGAATATATTTTTATAAATTATTTCGAAAATTTCAATAAATTACTGCATAAGATTTCCATTAATTACCTTGAAATTTTTTATAAATTACCAAAGTAATAATTTTCAATTGAGATTCAGACTACAATTTTTTTTATAAATTAGCGAAACAATTTTTATAAATAACTATAATTTTCATAAACTATTAGAAGAAAACACCATCTTACGCCAAAAACTGTCCAAACAGTGAATTTGTTCATTTTTATACTTATTTACAAGAAATGTAATTAATTTTTCAGTAATAATTCTGCTGAGAAATCTTTCTGGATAAATGCTTTTTTGATTCCAAACAATTTATAAACAGATTTCAATATTTTATGAAATTAAAAAATCTCTCTTTAAATTTGTTTAAACAATTTAATAAATTATGAAGAATTTTTCCTGTCCGTTATGAATTTTTCTTTCTGGGCCCTTTATTTAAAAAAAAAAAAATATTTAATTATTTTCAAAAAATCTCAAAAAATATTATTTACATTTTAATAGTCTTTTTCAATAAATAAAAAAATTTCTTCGTCAAAATTTAATTATTTTCAGGAATTTAAATAAAATTCATTGCAAAATTCAATTATTTTGACAAATAAAGTTATTTACTAGAATTCAATTATTTAAATCAATTCTCATAAATAAATACAATTCATTATCTTCGAAAATATCAAAATTTTCACAGAAATTCAATTATTTTTCAAAATTTTAATAAAATTCTTTTCAAAAATTAATTTGTTTCTATAAAATAACAATATTCATCACAAGAATTTAATTATTTTTTTTAAAGTATTAAATTTCTTCTTGTCAATTCAATTATTTAAAAAAACATCCAATAAAATCATTCGCAAGAATTTTATTTTTATAAATATTTAAATTCCTTTGCATGAATAATTAAACTCGTTGCAAGAATTGATTTTATTAGCTGTAGAATAAGAAAGAAGTAAATAATTATTTGTTTATGAAAATTAAGAAAATATTTGGAATATAAAATAAAATGGAATTTTTGTTAATTTTATGAAATTTCTAAAACGAGTTTTTTTATTGTCAAGTTTAATCAAAAAAATATGTTTGAATTAAAAATATTTCACAATTGAATTCAACATAATTTTTTTTTAATCAAATTTATATACAGAAACAAAATTATTATGTTTTTATAAATTACCAAATCCTGCTAAGTTGAGATATATAGGAAAATTTAATCAATAATTAATATTTAAAGTAAACTATAATAATAATGAAATAAAAAAAGTTTATGGCAAAAAAACAGTAAAATATAGTTAATAGTGTAAAACCTAGTATTTCTGTATAATAACTATATTGGCAATCCAGTTTACGGAGTGATAAAAATATAATTAGGAAAACTAGATAGTACCAAGCTAGCATTAACATAGTTTCACTAGAATTGCAGCGCTGCAAAATCTGTATAAAAATTAAAAGCTTGTCTAGGAAACTAGATAAAATCAAGACCGCACCAATCTAGCATTACACTGAGAAAACGATTTATTTGATTCAAATATATTTTGTTTAAATCAAAATTAAAATATCTTTGCTATACAGTCAAAAATATTTAAGTTTAATTGCAACATATTTTTTGGTTCATTTAAGAAAATAATATATTTAATTTAAACATAAGTTATGGTTGATTTTAAATTATTTATAATCAATTTTTAAGTTTGAATTAAACACAAAATTTTAAAACATATTTTTTGTTTGAATCAAAACTGAAAATATGTTTGAATTAAATATAATTATTTAAACAAATAATACTTTTGAATCAAAGCAGTAGATATTTTCTATATATTGGGATTAAGCTTATAAACTAATTTCAATTAAACAAAATGACTTAAAATTATTTTTTTATTTAAATTAAGTATAATGTTTTCTCAGTGTACTGTAAGTAGCAAACGCGAGGAAATAACTAGACTGGCTTTAAATAGATCTTAGACTATCGGAAGATAGTTAATTTTCCAAAGTTTATGTCCTGACAGAAACAGAGCCCCAATTGTAGGTATTTGACCAAGAGAAGTTAGAGAAAAATGCAAAAAGATACATTAGTAGTAACTAATAAGATAGATATTAATGTGAGATTGCAGAAACTATAATAAGCTTCTACTTGAGATAAAGAAGTTATGCGGAGTGTAAGAGAAAATTACTGACATGATAAAAATTGTGCACGTGAGTATCAGTGGGAAAAGGGGTGGAGAATTCAACTCCCATAACTCATCATCTCTCTCTCTTACTCTCTTTCTCTCTTTCTGTTATTGAGTCTTAATAGGGACACCAATAACTTTAACAAAACAGCTTTATTACTATATGCTCTAATGGATCGCTAACTTGAACTATGATCTACAAACAATAATTTATCGCAATTTGATCAGTGTGCGTGGCTCCCTTCTTCTCAAGATTCCAGTTGAACTTTCACGAATATTGTCTTTAGAGGAAGAAAAGAAGAAAAAAAAAGGATTCACACTGTTAGTGACCTTTTGGGGAAAACTTTTCTTTTTCTTTTTAAATACTATATTAGAAATAATTTCTATACTTTACGGGAGTGTAAAAAAAAATTTGCCTCTTGTTAAAAGATTATTGTATGTTTAGTGAAAATTTTTTCAAAATTTGCATTCCTTCACGCAAAGGAATCATTAGTAAATTGCGAATGTTCCTATCGTGCATAAATAATTTAACATCGACGCTACTGAAGACACTTCTGAACTTTACTAACGAGTTATACTGATATATTCAACGCTTTAATTTATAGTAGAAGCAATTTCATCATATTCTAATTACAGTTTAATTACAGTAATTGAGATTTAGTTTTCTAGTTTCGCAAAAATTTCCAAGAATTTTGGGTTTCCTGAAATAATTTCAGAAATAGTTTCTCCAGTCTAAAAAGAGTTTTTCTTTCAGATTAAAAAAAAAAATATATCGCTAGGCTTCAAAAATAGGAAAAGTAATTTTCAATTTAAAAATGAATGAAATGAATAAAATGAATATGGAAAATAATCCCCTAATGAAATTGTATTAGATTTTCTAATTAATAAAGGACTAAAATTGATAAATTCTGGAATATTGGAAAAGGGCGAGAGGAAATGGAAAATTTGTGTACACACGTTTATTTAAAGTGAAATTTAGGCATGAATAGTTTCATTTATGTATATGTACATTGCAGTGTGACTAGATCATTTCTGCAATGTTGGAGAATGCCAAGTGATAATGCTTTTATAACTAGTGATTCGATATTCACCTATTCGACAAATATAGAGCCACGTATAAGCTCTATAATTCGAACTGACAGGGCGTTGAAATCCAGACGACATAAATGTTTCCATTTGGTGTCAATTCGTCCACTACTGTATTCCAACACATTTACACCAAATAGCAAAATATACAGACACACACAAATTTATACATAGATATTATTCGTATTTGTTAAAATTTTGTTACATTTTACACGAATTACCTCTTTCGCCTCTCTCAAAAATAGAATAAATTTTCTTCATTTTTTACAGATTTATTTTTCAGTATAGTGAAGTGGGGAAAAAATTACAATATATATCTTTGACTGATATACTACAAAATTTAGATAGTTTTCCTTGTTTCTTACCAATTAACGAGAAATACAAATTCAAACCTTTCGAAATTAACATGGTAGCATACTTTTATTGTAAAACATAAATTTAAGTAACCATAACATTTAAAAAGCAGTTTAATAATTTAAATTCAATTATTTTATTCTTTTTGCTTCCTCACACTGAGGAAGTATTGTAATACCAAAACTTTTCAGGTTCAATTTTTTAACAAATCTTTATGTTATTTGACCTCAGGAGTTCAAAAATGACATCTTTAAAAAATGTCATTCCGTGTCTGTGTGTAAACATCATATTTTCACAAATATCTCCAAATTATAAAGAGCTTTTGGGCTGAATTTTTCTTTAATTAAAGGTCTCATCTGCGGACATAAAATGAGAGTACTTTGAGATAGATTAATAAAGTTTAACTATTTATTTTTTTGATTTTTAATTTTTCAAAAAAACCTTTTTTGCCCATAACTTTAAAAAAATGTTAGGATACCTATAAATGTTTTTCTCTAATTTTTTAGAGTTTTTTTAGACGCATCTTTTGAGCCCTGAATGAACATTTTTCGTTCATATTCACCGGAGATATTAAACTTTTAAAAATCAAAAATTTTAGGAAATAAGACTTTTTTGAGAATTTTGTTGAAAAATGTAGAAATAACATTAAAACCATAGTTACCAACTTGTAGAGCATTAAAAAACCCTTCGATTGACCTATTTTTGAAGCTATTTCGATTAGAAATAAACAAGTTATTGATATTTTAAAAAACAGAAATTGTGAAAAAAATTTTTTTATCTGAAAGTATTAAATAAAGAGAAAAAAATATTACAGCACTTAATAATAATTGTTCAAAATTTGTACTTTATTGTTATTAACATCTCTATGAGGAAGCAAAGTGTTCATGAAATAAACACAACAAGATTTACGAAAACGAATGAAATGAGTACCAAAATTATAACAAAAATTTATAACTTGGCAGCGGGGTTTTTTTTATTTATTCTTCAAAGAATTAAATTATTTTCAACAATGTTAACGAAATTCCTTTGTAAAAATTCAATTTTTTTAAAAATCATTTTGATAAAATTCTTCGTAGAAATTTAATTGATTTCAAAAATTTGTCAAAATTCAATTAATTTCAATGTTTAACATTTTAATAAAATTTTAGAAAAGAATTAAATTATTTAAAACGAATTTTAATAAAATTAGTCTCAAGAATTCAAATATTTTCAAAAGTAATGAATTCTTCGCAAAAATTCAAATTATGTTAAAAAATTTACAAAACTTTTAGCTAAAATTTCAATTATCTTTATAAATAATACAATTTTTCTCTGAAATTCAATTATACAGAAAAATTTTAATAAAATTCTTGGCAAAATTTGAATTATTTTTAATATATGTACAATTTTTATCAAATTTCTCGAAAAATGGAATTATTCCTAAAAATTTTATTATTATTTGTCAAAAGAATTCAATTAATATTTAAATTTTCAGAAATAATTAAATTTTCAAGAGATGTTTTAATAAAATCTTGGAAAATTTGAATTTTTTAAACTTTTAACGAACAATTCTGTAGAATTAATTTTTTAAAAAAAGTTTACTTGCTATTTTTTTGTGTAATTTTTTAAAAATTATTTTAATCATTACTATTATTATTTTGAGAATTTTTAACTGAAATTCTTCTTTAAATCAATTAATTTTAACAATTTTCAGAAAAAGTTCTTTGACAATTTTCAAATCCATTTGTTAACAATAATCAATTTTGCGAAATTTTAATAAAATTGTTCGTAAAAATTTAATTAATTTCAAAAATTTGTCAAAATTCAATATATAAAAATAGTAAACAATTTTATGAAAATTTCACAAATGAATTGAATTATTCTTTGCAAAAATCAAATTATGTTTAAAAATTTAAAAAAATTTTAGTCAAATCTTCACCTTTTTAAATGAATAATTCAATTCTTTTCCGAAATTCAATTATTTAGGAAAATTTTAATTAAATTCTTCTCAGAAATTCAATTATTTTTTTTTATTTATTCTATAAAGAATTACCATATTTTCCAAAATTTAAATGAAATTTTATTTGTGACAATTCAATTTTTTTCAAAATAATTTTTATAAAAGTTTTCGTAGATATTTAATTAATATCAAAAATTTGTGAAAATTCAATTATTTTCAATGTTTACTATTTTATTGAAATATCCAAAATGAATTTAATTATTTTAAACGAATTTTAATAAAATAACTCTCTGAAATTCAATTATTGTCAAAAATAACAAATTCTTCGCAGAAATCAAATAATGTTGAAAAATTTACAAAAGCTTTTTAGTCAAAATTTCAATAATCTTTATAAATAATTCAATTTTGCTTCGAAATTCAATTATTATCTTAAAAATTTTTAATAAAATTCTTGACAGAATTTAAATTATTTTTGATATATTTTATAAAATGCGTTTCATCAAATTTCTCGAAAACTGAAATTAGTCTTAAAAATTGTATGAAAATTTATTAAGAGAATTCAATTATTATTAAAGTTTTTAGAAATAATTAAATTTCCAAATGTTTGAAATTAACATCATTGGAAATTTGATTGTCTTATACTTTTAATGATCAATTCTGTAGAATTAATTTTTTTTTAAATTTACTTGCTACTTTTTTTCTTTAACTTCTCAAAAATTATTTTCATCATTACAATTATTATTTTTAGAATTTTTAACTATAATTCTTCTTTGAATCAGTTAATTTTAGTAATTTTCAAAAAAAGTTCTGTAACAATTTTCAAATCCATTTGTTTGTCTTTGGACGAATTTTAATAAAATTCTGGAGAATAATTACATTTTGTTTTGAGAAATTCGATCAAAATTGTACCAAAAATAATTATTGAAATTCTGCAAAGATTTTAATAAAATTTTTATATTTTTAGAAAAATAATTGTCTCTTCGTGTAGAAGATTATAAAAGATTTTCTTTAATAATTGAATTTTTTTGACTATGAAAATATTTGTTAATAATGAAGTGCGTGTTGCAAAAATGATTTTCTAGAAATAAGCCACATTTCATTCTTCACCTCGCATTGTCAGCTGCGTAGGTGATACTTGCTTGTAAACTCACACCTCTGAAAATTATTCTATCGTGCGTTATTTTGTAACGAGTTCACGAGAAAAAATTTCTCTGACAATCACATTATCTTATCATCATCATGCCTTTGAATTTTACTTTTTTTTTTCTTTTTCGAGAATGTTATCACGATTTTTGCATTTTACATCCAATTATACTTGAAATTCAATGAATTTTCCATTGAATTTTCATTTCAAACTTCTTTCCTTTCTAAAATATGGTAATTTTTACTTATTTTCCCCTTTTTTAATTGTTTGTTCTGATTAATTTTTCTTCTACTTCCGTTCTTTTTCGAAAACATATAACACTTGGTTTTTTTCACAAATAGTTTTCAATCAGTTGGACGAGCTTTTTTTCACGAATGAATTATTTATTGTAGTTTATTTTTAAGAATTAAATGAAACGTATGGAAATTATTGCGATACATTTTTACATTTTTACATTTTCTGAATTTTTTTGACATGGGTAGGTTTTAAATACGTTTATAGATAAAAGTCTGAGTTGCGCAAAATAAATTTTCAAAAATAAGCCTTCCAGCATCATTTTAATATTAATTGTTTTTAAGGTTAAATTTACTGTAATCAATATTGGGGTTTTTGTAAAAAAATACCTTTTAAATTTAATTTCTTTAATTTATTAAACTTTTAACATTATTCATTTATAATTTCATCAATTGTGTATTTAATAATTTATTTACAACTATTTTATCTTTTCAAAAATAACTAATATATATTTTTTTATATTGAACGGAAAAAAAATTGTAATGCATTTTTTAATTTATCATTTTAAGTTCAAAATTGATATTTTCTGTAAAAAAATTTTATTTTTAATTATAATTTTGTTATTTATCTAACTTTCTACTTAATATGTTATATTTTAAAAAATGAAAAATATTGTATTTTAAATAAAACGGAAAATTTTTTTATAATTCAAGGGTTAGGTATTTGAAAATAATTATTAAAAAATTAAAAACAAAACAATAATGCTTACCAAATATTAAAAAGGGTTCGGAGATGAATAGTTTGTCAAATAAAAAATTCACGTTTTTATTAAATTTAAAAATATGGAAACGTAATTTAACAAATTTTTTGGGCTACAACTTCAAATATTTATATACAGATTACTTGTAATTAAAAAACAGTTTTAAAATATGCTTAACTGAAAAACGAGGCTTCGGAGATGAATTTGAATTTTTACTCCCATTGCCAGTAAGTTTTAATTAATTATTTAAAAAATTTCTTTTATTTTATTTAAACTAAATATAAGTGAAAAATAAACGATCGATTCTAAGCTTCAATTTGATATTTATTAACATTATATTAGAAAATTTGTAATTATATTAAAAAATAATTAAAAAATGTATCGTATATTTAACCAAAACCAAAAGACAAAATTAAATAAATTTTTTACGAAGAAAAACTTTAAATTTTAACATTACAAGATTATGTAAAGATTAATAATGTTTCGTAGATCATGAATAAATTTTGTTTGAAATTTATACTCAACAAAATATCAATAAAAAGTTAATGCAAATATTGAGTCTCACGTTGGAGACACGTGAAGTGATCTCTTTCAGGAGAATCACCCATATAGACAACAGAGAAGTAACATAATATTTGAAAGAAAAATTTAAAGATTAATTTTTTTATTTCCTGCGCAACTTGTTTATAATTGATGTTTTTTCGGGTTTTATGTTTGTAAAACGAAACCCATTTTGAATATATACGTGTGTGAATTTCTCTCTTGCCAATGTTCATGCAATATAATTAATCTATATGCATTACGATGCAAACATATTCGTCTCTCGTGCTTCTTAAAAGCGTATTTATTATGTCCAGATTATGTTTCTTGAAGATTCTCTCGCACTTAACCTTTCTTGAGCATTTATTTCGTTTGCTGGAGAACCTAGATCATATAGCTTCTTACCATATTCTCCCCTTTTCTCTATAGTGCAACTACCGCGTTCCACGTGTCTTATACACGAAGATTAAGTTATCACTTCCGGTTGCGTATTTTATCATCACTTCTTCATCTTCTTCTTTACCCTTTTTCTTCTTTTGTCACTTGTTTGTTATTTTTCTTCAAAACTTCAGACTTAGCACTACTCATCCATGGAATCTATTCGAAATCTAATGAAATTGGAACGAATTGCTGCATTTTTTTTGCTTTGGGTATTTGCTTAGGGAAAATAAAATGGAACTATCTACTGATAATACTTGAAATATACAAACACACGTGCGGACAAATCCTGTAAAGGATTTCGAACATGTGAAAACACATACATGCATACAGGACCTTTTTCTATTTGTAGTTTGTTCCGAACCTTAAGTCGTAGTTTGCTACTATGGGAAAATCGAGGATTATGGAGGATCGACCCGAAGGTTGGTAAATGTCGAACTAGTTTATTCGGGACGTATAACTAGAAAAGGGAAGATGGCTTAGAGAAGCAGGAAACTAGGAAAGAGTTTAAGGAGGAATGGACTCGAGGTGATTCGCTAATGTCACGACGGAAAATCTTCAGGCGCACTGAAATTAGATTACCTTGGCATTGCTGTGTGTCCTCTTCTGTTACCTAACTGCTTCGAATTTTCTTCGTTTCCCCTTTGGCTGACTCTTCTTTTCAGCTAGCCATCCAAACTTTACGAGATGCTTTTCGAACCTCGGAGAAAAATTGCAAACAACGTTCTTAGCTGTGTATCTTCATCTAATGTTCTTAACTGTTCTTATGTTTATATAGTATTAATTGTTAGGGATCTTATGTGTATAATATTAATTATTAGGAATCTTATATTTATAATATTAATTATTAGGAATCTTATGTTTACACTGTAAAAAGAAGGCATCTTATTTTAAGATACTTTGGTAGTCATATACTTTTAAGTTGTTTCCAAAAAGTTATCCAAAGCATCTTAAAATGCCTTAGTTCCTAAGATAGAAGATGGAAAAATAAGATGTTTTAATCGTTTTAAAAGTGATTAGAATGTATTTTAAGATGCTTGTTTTTGCAATATTTTTACAGTGTAAAATATTAATGATTAGGAATCCGATGTTTATAATATTAATGATTAGGAATCTGATGTTTATAATATTAATGATTAGGGAATTTGTTTCCAAAAGAATACGTAGCCAGTGTAGGGTCGGGAATTATACAAAAGCATCAGCAAACGCTTCGGATAATTATTATTACTTGACCAACAATTACTTTGCGCGTTAGTTATTTTTAACGACAGCATTATTTCTTTTCTTTTTTTTTTTTTTTGCTTGTCGTGTAATGAGAAAGGCGCTTTGTGTGTGCAAAAGTTTGATAAAAGATAACTTAGGAATAAACTACGAAAGTTGTAACTACCATATAGGTATAACATTGTGGGAGCTCGTGGTTCAAAGAAAAGTAGCGTGACCTGTGACACGCACGCTATAAACAATCCCGAAGCAGTAAACGGATCTGCGCTGTTATACGCTCGTTGAGTTCAAAAACTGAACCTCAAAAGTGATCTACGCTGACTTTTTTATCGATTCAGAAAGACTGGGCTTTCATTTTTATTTTAAATACATCTTGATTAGAAAACTAAACACTAAAGCATTGTTTAAGCCATGTTACTGAAAGTCACTTGGTTGGAAAAATTAAAGACAGCAAAAATGACACTTACCAGTTGACATCATACTGAATATACTTACCTGGTGTAGAAAATTGTCGCAGCAGTCTAGATATAGTTAAAGTCAGTCTAGTTTTTTCCTCGCGTTGCTATTTACAGTAATGCTAGATTGGTGCGGTCTTGATTCTGTCTAGTTTCCTAGACAAGCTTTTACTTTTTATATAGATTTTGCAGCGCTGAAATTCTAGTAAAACTATGTTAATGCTAGCTTGGTACTATCTAGTTTTCCTAATTATATTTTTATCACTCCGTAAACTGAAATGCCAATATAGTTATTATACAGAAATACTAGGTTTTACACTATTAACTATATTTTACTGTTTTTTGCTCTAAACATTTTTAATTTCATTATTATTATTATTAAGTTTACTTTAAATATTACGTATTTGTTCGAATTTCGTTTATATCTCAAGTTAGCATGATTTGGTAATTAATAGAAACATAATAATTTTGTTTCTATATATAAATTTGATTCAATAAAAATTATGTTGAATTCAATTGTAAAATATTTTTAATTCAAACATATTTTTTTGATTAAACTTGACAATAAAAAAACTCGTTTTAGAAATTTCATAAAATTAACAAAAATTCCATTTTATTTTATTTTCCAAATATTTTCTTAACTTTCATAAACAAATAATTATTTCTTTCTTTCTTATTCTACAGCTAATAAAATCAATTTTTGCAACGAGTTTAATTATTCATAAAAAAGAATTTAAATATTTATAAAAATAAAATTCTTGCGAAAGATTTTATTGGATGTTTTTTTAAATAATTGAATTCTAGTAAATAACTTTATTATTCAAAATAATTGAATTTTGCAATGAATTTTATTTAAATTCCTAAAAAGAATTAAATTTTGACAAAGATATTTTTTTTATTTATTGAAAAAGACTATTAAAATGTAAATAATATTTTTTGAAAATAATTAAATATATTTTTTCGCAAATAAAGGGCCCAGAAAGAAAAATTCATAACGGACAGGAAAAATTCTTCATAATTTATTAAATTGTTTAAACAAATTTAAAGAGAGATTTTTTAATTTCATAAAATATTGAAATCTTTTTATAAATTGTTTGGAATCAAAAAAGCATTTATCCAGAAAGATTTCTCAGCAGAATTATTACTGAAAAATTAATTACATTTCTTGTAAATAAGTATAAAAATTAACAAATTCACTGTTTGGGCAGTTTTCGGCGTAAGATGGTGTTTTCTTCTAATAGTTTATGAAAATTATAGTTATTTATAAAAATTGGTGCGGTAATTTATAAAAAAATTGTAGTCTGAATCTCAATTGAAAATTATTACTTCGGTAATTTATGAAAAATTTCAAGGTAATTAATGGAAATCTTATGCAGTAATTTATTGAAATTTTCGCAATAATTCATAA
Organism: Leptopilina myrica (nomen nudum); assembly: GCA_032872475.1. Classification (NCBI taxonomy): domain Eukaryota; kingdom Metazoa; phylum Arthropoda; class Insecta; order Hymenoptera; family Figitidae; genus Leptopilina; species Leptopilina myrica (nomen nudum). Next base: position 12,807,760 of record CM065464.1, on the reverse strand, counting down.
AAATATATTTCACATAAGTTACAATTAAAAATATTATTTTAGCAATTTATGGAAAAATGTACACGGTAATTTATGGTAAATTATAGGAACATAATAATTTTGGTTCTATATATAAATTTGATTCAATAAAAATTATGTTGAATTCAATTGTAAAATATTTTTAATTCAAACATATTTTTTTAAATGGTTAACTATTTTTAAATTAAAAAGAAAAATTTTCTCAGTGCACTCGATAATTAATTTTTAAAAAGTAGCAATAAGAAGCGTTCAAAGTAAAAAAAAAATAGTAAATAAAGTAGCTATCGAGAAATTAAACTTGACTATAAAAAATAGTTTTATAAGTTTTATAAAATTAACAAAAATTCCATTTTATTTTATTTTCCTAATATTCTCTTAATTTTCATTAACAAAAAATTATTCACTTCTTTCTTATCCTACTGCTAATTAAATAAATTCTTGCAACGAATTTCATTATTCATGCAAAAGAATTTAAATATTTATAAAAATAAAATTCTTGCGAATGATTTTATTGGATTTTTAAAAAAATAATTGAATTAACAAGAAGAAATTTAATACTTTCAAAAAAGAATTAAAGTCTTGTGATGAATATTGTTATTTATAGAAATAATTTAATTTTGCAAAGAATTTTATTAAAATTTTGAAAAATAATTGAATTTCTGTGAAAATTTTGTTATTTTTGAAGATAATAAATTGTATTCTTTATGAGAATTGGTTTAAATAATTGAATTTTTGTAAATAACTTTATTTGACAATATAATTGACTTTTACAATGAATTTTAGTTAAATTTCTGAAAATAATTGAATTTTAACGAAGAATTTTTTTTAAATATTGAAAAATAATTGAATTTCTATAAAATTTTTGTTACTTTTGAAAACAATTATTGTATTCTGTAGAAGAATTTTATAAACATTGTTTTAAATAATTGAATTCTCGGGTAAAACTTTATTTGACAAAATTAATTGAATTTTGCAATGAATTTTATTTAAATTCCTCAAAATAATTGAATTTTGACGAAGAAATTTTTTTTATTTATTGAAAAAGACTATTGAAATGATAATAATATTTTTTTTAGATTTTTTGAAAATAATTGAATTTCTGGAAAGAATTTTATTAATTTTGTAGATAATTGAATTCTTGCAGTGAATATATTGTTATTTATGAAAATAATTCAATTTCGCAAAGATTTTATTAAAAGTTTTCAAAAAAATAATTAATTTTATGAAAAGAATTTGATTATTCATGAAAATAATTGAATTATAGCGAAAAATTATTTTAAAATGTTTCAAAGTATAATTGAATTCTCGAAAAGAAATTTTTATAAACACTGTCTTAAATAATTGAAATTAAGTAGAAAACTTTATTTGTCTAAATATTTAAATTTTACAATGTATTTTTATTAATATTCTTAAAAATAAATAGAAATTTCTCAAAGAATTTTGCTATTTATTTGAAAGAGATAATTTAAATGTTGGCAATTTTTGTTAGACTTGCTGACAATAATTGAATTGCTGCAAAAAAAATTTATTTATTTTAAAAATAATTGAATTCTTGTGATAAATATTGTTAATTATGAAAATAATTGACTTACTTCAAATGATTTTATTACTGAAAAAAAAATTAATTTCTTGCAAAGAATTTTGAAATTTTTGAAAATAATTGAATTATTAATGAGATAATTTTCATCCTTTTTATTTTATCGAAAAAATTTATAAAAATTCTATTTTTAAATATTTGAATTCTTGTGTGAAATTTTTACTATTTTTGGAAAATAATTGAATGCTCTTGTAGAATATTGTCAAAATTTGTCTTTAATAATTGAATTCTTTTGGTGAATTTTATTAAAATAGTAGAATATTGAAAATTTTTTCGAATTAAGAATTGTTTTTTTGATAAAATGGAAATTTTGTAATGAATTTTATTGCAATTTTTTTTTTAAATAATTAAACTCCTGAGAAGAATTTCATTATTTATCAATAATAATAGAATTATTGTGAAAAATTTCTTTAAAATGTTGGGGGTGGTTTAGAAAAATTGAATTTCTATGAAACGTTTTTTAAAATAATTCAATTCTTTTTTAGAAGTATATAAACATTATTTTAAATAATTAATTTCTTTTGGAACTATAGTATATATAAAAATTTTATTTTTAAGTAATGGATTTTTTTGATTTTTTTTGTTGAAAATACTGTTCTTAATTAATTAAAGTCTTTGTGAAATTTGGATTGTCTATGAAAATAATTGAATTTTATCGATTTTTTTGTTATCTACTGCCAATTAGTAAAATTTCCCTGTTTGTCAGTAAAATTATTAGTAAATCATTTGGTGGATGAGTTTTCGTCATTTCGTGTGTAAGTAACTTTCTATACTAATTCAGATTTAGAGAGTATAGCAAAAAGACCTAAATATTATGTATAATAAAGAAAATGTTAGAAAAATGTTTAATTTAATTTGAATTTGTTGCGAGGAGATTTATACTTGGAACCTTTATTACTGTATACTATATATATACTGAACAAGAAGCCGTCTCCCTGTTAGAGTTGTAAGTTTCGATCGAACGGATATAAACAGCGGCACGATAAATTGTCACCGAACCTGTCGATACGTCCGACCATCCGTATATATATACACACCAAACAGCCAATTGGAACCGATCGAAGCTTCCAAGCCACAAAGCTGAATCTTTGCTATACGGAAAAGGTAAAAAAAAAAAAATAGAAAAAAGATCGAAAACGAAGACACTTCTCAGATAAATGACATGGGGAAAATACGAAAGCATTCACGACAATGATGATTGTACCTAGCTCCTGAACTATATATGATTTCATAATCTTTTTTGTTTGCTCAAATGGAGATTTCGAATAGTAATTTAATTCGAAGGAGAAGTATTTCGATTTTTCGAAATAATCTTGCTGTAAGTGTATATATGCATATGTATAGTGAAACTATACAGCCGTAAATTAATTGATTATAACGTAGGTGGACTATCTACTTAATTATCTAGTAACGGATATTGAGAGAAATCAGTCGGGAAGTTTCGCTTATCTGGACAAAGTTACGAAAGTGCTTGTACCAAATTAAGGGCGGGTACAATTATAATGTAAAATCGTTCTATACATGGAAAGTGTGAATACAAATTATATAAGACAATTTGCATAGAATGATATATACAATTACCATTAACACTTCTACTTGTTTTTATTTATTTATTTAAATCAGAGTCCTTATCACAAGAATGAGCAATACAATATACACTATAAGATATAAAATTTAACCAAATAATAACCCGTGGAGAAATTTCATTGGGATTCTCGTATGGATCTCGTGAGATTTCCCTATAACCAACATGATTCTGATGAGGAAAAATGCAGGAACCTGTTCAGGCCCTCATGTTTTTTGTGACGCTCTTTACTTATCAGAAATTTTAGTGTTATTCTAGAAGAATTTTAATTCGAAAGAATCGAATAATTAATTATTTCCCTTCGAAAAACCTACGAGTTCCTGACAATACAACAAATTATTACTTCAAAATTTATTATTATTTAAGGTTATATTATTTATTACAAATTATTTGCCTATGGAGATTCTTCGTCAAAATTGTTCATCTACAGTGGTTTCATAGACATAATAGTTAAAAAATTAATTATATAATTAAAATTTTTTTTATTTAGTTAACAAATAACTTTTTATTTGTCTTAAAACTCATAAATGGTGAATACAAAAAATATATTTCTTTTCAATAATGAAAGAGGGAAATATTATGTAATACTGTTGGTACTCTTAATATAATGTTTTAAAATATCCAAAAATTTAATGAAGAATAGAGGAAAATTTTTAAAATTCAAGTTAGAAATGAAAAATCTCTGATATTGAGAAATCCCTTGTAATATTTACCCGTCCTTAAGTGTCAAATTTCCCAAAGATTTACAAAAATTTTGATAACCCTTTATTGTTTATTTTATTTAGTTCTTTTAAGTAAAATAATTCAATTGAAAGTTTAAAAACGATTATTTATTAACATAAATAACATATTATAATAATAAATTTAGTTAAAGAACGAAACATTTAATTCACAAAACATGAGTTATTAATTGATTAATTCGCGATGTTGAAAATATTTTTTCATTCTTCTAGATATTCAATTTCTTCTTCATCTTCTGCATTATCTTTCAAATCATTCTTATTTTTTCGATTGCTTCGACCACCATCCCAGTCTTTAGCGTTTGGAAAAATGGCACTCAATTCTTTTAAAAATGAATTCTCCTTTATAGAAATATTTCCTTCCTTGTGAGTTGAACTGATCAAAGCTAATGGACATAATTTATTATAATATTATGCCTAAAACAATATAGATTTATTAAAAATTTTAAATTCAATTTTTCTCACAAAAAAGACAGGAACATAGGGCAGTATTTTTGAAAATTCTTTTTCCTTCAGTTTTTTTTGAAGTGACAAACTGAAGAGCAACATTTTTAGAAACAATTTTTTTTAATATGTTGGTAATGCTTTTTCGAATATTCATTTTCGGATCAAAGAAAGTCGTTAAAGCTGATGACTGAAAAACAAAATTAGTTATTGTAAATAATAATGAAACTTTGTAATTTAATTGCTAATTTAAAAAGAATTTCATCGTTTTTTGTAAATTACAAATTTTTGTCTGAAAACAATATCTTTTAATTTAATTTCGAATGTATCAAAATCTGTTAATTCTTTAATGGGCATTTCTAAATTATTTTCTTCAAGAAAATCTTGCGTTTGAGGAACTGGTATCATTAGCTTTTGATATAGGTTATCTATTTTATTTCCTTGAATTCGTAATTCTTTTCTGACTTCTTTTATGTTTACATTTATACTTGTTACAATGTTTAATATTTTATCTGAAAAAATAAATTTATAAAATGTTAAAATTGTTTTAAATATATTACTTTTATTAAATAAATTGTTTTTGAATTAAGTTCAAATTTTATTGTAAAATACAGTAAAAATATTGATAAATATATTATTTTATTCAATTAATTTACCAAGTGTAATTTCCATTAAATTATTTGAGTTTTCTATCGTTGGCAATTCTTTAGACAAAACGGTTTTGAATGATTCTAAAAAATTATTGAAACATATGTATGACAATCCTATACTTAAACAGAAAATTTGTGTTTTTTTAAATTCTTTCGAATTAAATTATATAATTTACTTAATAAATTATAAATAATATTTCTTACGGGTGTTATTTGTTGAAGAGGTACTTTGTTTTTCTGCAGTAATTTTAAATCTCTTATCTTTTGGCAAATTTTCAATATTTTTAATATCTAAAATAAGAAAAGAATTTTATATTTGTATTATTGCAAAGCATATTTAATATTCAATACTTATTATTTCTCAATTTAAATTGCTGCTAAAATGTAAAATTTTAAATAAGAATTAATACTTGGTCCGCCAGCTTTCCTCTTCACAAATTTTTTTGGTTTATTCGTATCGTTATCGTCCACGGCATTAAATATATCTTCATTAGATTTTTTATTAATTTTTACAGATGGAGCAATCATAGACATGTCTAAAAAATTATTTTCGTAAAACTAAAAAGAGATTAATTATAATATAATTATAAAATTTTTTAATTTTTTACGTAAAGAATTAGCTTGTTTATCTCCGAGAAATTGATTTTCAAATTCAGGTTCGTTTAATCTATTTTTGCTTTCTTTATAATTTGCGTAAATATTATTGATGAATGGACCTATAGCATTGGAAAAAATAATTTTAATTTTATGTTAGAAAATAAATTAATAAAATTTATAAATTAATCTTAAAATCAGCACTTGGCTGAACCGATTCATTGCAAATTTCTTTCTTCTCATAAGCTTTTTTATTTGTAAAATCCTTGATATTATTGCCTCCATTTAAATTGTCCATATCATACTCTTCATTTGTTGGTATTGAAAAAGCGTCAAAAGAAAAGGCTGTAAAAATAGGTTTAATTTAAATATTACGAAAATTATTAAGAGTTTGTTGAAAGAAAAATTAAATTTTAATTATTACTCTGTTCAGGAAGAATAGTTGAAGGACGAGTATCCATTAATTTTTCCGGATCCTCAATTGGCTGTTCCATTGTTGGAACAATTACATTGTCCACTGTTTTATCGTTGGTTGTAAATGTTCCTTGTCGAATTCTTAACTGAATTTCTACTGCTTTTTCCTCTGGGCTGCATTCATCAGCTGTAGAATAAGCATATTCTTCTGTTGTCAGTTTTCTTACTGCTTTTACAGCTTCTTGATACGTGTCTAAAAGAAAAATTAACTATTACTATAATCTAATTTCTTATCTATTATTTAATAAATTTATTTTACTATTATTTAATATTATAAAATTTATTTCATAACGTAATGAAAATATTTAATGCTAAAACTTTTTTTAATTAAATATAAAAATTTTTGTTTTACCAGCATGTCCTCGTAAATTAATTTGATATTTTGGCCATTCATCTGGAGCTTCTGCTTTTAATTGAATAATATCTTTTAGGAATTTACGTGTTTTTGTATTATATGGTGGTGGCATGAATTTAGTGTAAAGTTGTAGTTCCTCTTCATTAAAACTAATCCAACTTTTTGGAGCAAATTCAATTTCTTTCATTTTTGTTTCTCCTTCATCATCAGAATTTATGAATTCGAATACTTGATATTCTTTTATATCCCTCTTTGAAATTAATTCTTCCGATGTTTCCATAATATAAGTCAAATTATAATCCTAAAAGAAATTGAAAGCAAAAAAATTCAATAGTGGTAAAAAATTATTCTCATTAAAATTGAATATGTTAAAGGTTACTTTAAAGAAAACGGAAATTAACGTACTCAATAGTATAAAAAATATTGATAATGAATTATAAAAAGAAGACAAATATTATCGTACTTACCTAGTGTGTTATTAAGGAGTATTATCAAATTCTAATTAAACTTTTAAACGGATTGTCACTTAATATTTTTTTCCTTGGCGTGAACTTCGAATATTAAAAAAAATGACTACTGATTATTAATTCAGCCCTATTCAGCTTAAAGAGATCGTTTCAAAAATAATGAAAATAAAGTCATTTAAAAATATTTGTCAGATAACCACTTTATATATTATGACAATTTTTTAATTTTAATTTGTACAGAAAATCTGTTGATTGTACAGAAATAATTTAAAATGAACAAAAGAAAAGTAGCGATTACCAGAGAGCAAACGCGAATGAGAACCAAAAAGTATCGAGAAATGAAAATTCTGAAATTAGAAATGTTAAAAGAAATTGAAAAGTTTGCTAAATCTGAAATTTCAGTAGGTTGTATAACATGAAAGTTTATTATAATTCTTGTTTAACTCGCACAAATTATAAGTAGCTGTATTAAAGTTATTTTATTGAGAGAGAATCCGAGTTAAAATTTAGACCCTCTTTTAGTTCTCCAAAAACCTCTTTTTAACCTCTTTTAAGCGTTCTTAAACTTCCAAATTCTCTTTTGAACCTAAAAATTGCAGAAACGGATTTTTCTGCAATATTAGGGGTTGAAAAGAGGTTGAAATGAGATGTAAGGAGGGTTAAAAGAGGTCTGAAAAAAGATTTTTAAAAATATTTCGAAAACTATAATTGGAACTTTTTCACATAGTTATATTTTAATTGCCCTATACAAGATGCTAAAAATAGTCATTTGAAATACTCTTTTCAACCTCTAAACATCACTTTTTATTATTTTACATTTAAAGTAAAAAACTTTCTAAATTCTAGATGACCAAACCGAAATATTTAAAGAACCAAAAAGTTTTATTGAATCTAGAATTGATCAAGATTTTTCAATTTCTTCCAATACATATAATGAAATTAATTCTGAATCAATGATTTCTAACCCTCATTTGAAATTGCATGATGTGGACTTTGGAAAAGGTATTATTACTTTCTAATAAAATCCAAATTAAACGCGTTCTATCAGTTTCAAAATGTTCATTATTATAATTATAATTGAATTATAAATGCTTGATTGATTTTTCATAATAATAATCGGTTTTTATTTTGTAATTTTTGTATAGCACTCTGTTCTAATGATCCATCAGTTGATTTCAACGTTGAAAAAAGATGGGAAGAACATGGTTTTTCAAGTACTTTTGACAGTGATTCAAATGAAGATGTACTATGTTTCAAGGCTCCTAACGAAATAGAACAACTTCGTGAATTAAAATTCTGTTCTGATGATCCATCAGTTGATTTTAACGTCGAAGAAAGATGGGAGGAACATATTTCTTCAAGTGATATTTCAAGTGCTTCTGACAATGATTCAAATGAAGATATTCCACGCTTTAAGGTTCCTAACGAAATAGAACAACTTCGTGAATTTGGACAAAGAATAACCCAAAACGATTTAGATTGTTTACTTAATATTTTGAGACCTAATTTACTACCAACATTGCCGAAATCGTCGAAAACTTTTATGAGAACAATTGATGCGCAATATAATATAATAGAAATGGATGATGCTAATGGGAAAACAGGACAATTTGTTTACTTAGGTATAAAAAAAGGATTAGAAGCTTGTGTTAACCCTGACTTACATATTGATGGAAAAATCCGATTGCAGATAAATGCGGATGGATTGCCATTGAGTAAGTCAAACAATAACCATTTTTGGCCTCTAACGGCTAAAGTTTTTTTTGAACCTAACATATATGAAGTATTTGTGATTGCAATCTACTTTGGTCCGTCAAAACCCAATAGCATTGATGAATACTTAGAAGAATTCATTGCAGAAATAAATGAACTTCTAAAGGATGGAATACTTATTTCCGGAGTACATCTAAAAGTAGAGTTGATGTGTTTCATATGTGACACACCAGCTAGAGCTTTTTTGAAAAACACTCTAGGTCATAAAGGTAAAGAATCCTGTGAAAGATGCGAAATTGTTGGCGAAACTGTAGAGCGTAGAACTGTTTTTACATCTATGAATGAAACCCGACGAACTGATGAATCATTCAGAAACTTTCGACAGGCTCGACATCATCATGGACATTCACCAATATTAAAAATATCTCCTCCAATTGATATGATCAGAATTTTTGTTTTAGACCCCATGCATTTATTTTTGGAAGGTGCTATGAAAAATATCATTGTAAATTTGAGAAGTGGAAATAAAAATGTAAGACTCAGCATGACTCATAGAAAAGAATTAGATAGACGCATGGAATATTTGGCTTCGCAAATACCTTTCGAATTTCAAAGGAAAACTAGAGCAACAGCAAACATAGCAAAATGGAAAGCGACAGAGTTAAGATTCTTTCTTCTCTACTGTGGACCAGTTGTTTTGAAGGATCTTTTAAACGAAAAATTGTACGATCATTTTTTATTACTTCACGTGGCTTCCAGAATTTTATATTCCGAAAATTTTTGTCTAAAATACAATGTTCATGCAAAAGTTTATTTAAGAACCTTTTTTTCCGACTTAAAAGAATTGTATGGACCCGAATTTCAAACTTTAAATGCGCATCACCTAATTCATTCTAGTGATGATGTAAAAAATATGGAATGTAATTTGAGTAAAATTTCGGCTTTTGAATTTGAAAGCTATTTAGGGAAACTTAAAAGAAAACTACGAACACCAAACAGACCTTTAGCTCAAGTCTGTTGAAGGTTATTTGAAGAAAGTTCTGTTAAGCGAAGCAAAAAAGTAACATTGCCACTTAATTTAGAAATTTTGTCTTCTACTGCTAGTGGAGAAATAGAGAAAATTAAATTTAAAGATACCCTGATCTCAAAACATTCTCCAAATAACATGGTTTTATTAAGTAATAATAATGTTGTTACCGTAAATGAAATGTTTGTCGATAATGACAATTTAATGCTTAAATGTCAAATTTGGAAAAAAAGAGATGTGGTATATGAATATCCAAGTAGTTCTAAAATTTTTAATATTTGGAATTTAAATACAAATCCATTGAATAAATTCTGTACTGTACCAGTTACATTAATCTCACACAAACTTGTTAAATTACAGCTATCATTCTCAGAAAATGAACCGAAAAAATTGTTTGTAATTCCCTTTTTACATTAAATAACGTTTGAAGCTAATTAAATCGAATAAATGTTACTAAATAAGCTGTAATTTTTGTTTGCAAATTCACTGAATAAATTTCAGAACTAAATTTATTTAAAGTAGTAATGTTAGCTTATTTATGTATATCAAGATAATGTTTATCTAAACCATTTGTTATATGTTAAAAATTTAGCTATTTGAATAAATTAATAATTTTCTAACACTGTGATTTATTTGTACTTGTTATTTTAATTCACTACTTTTCATCGAGTATAATTTAAAAACTAATTTAGAATCATGTATTTAAAAAGTAATTAATATTTTAATATGTTTACTAATAATTTAATGTTAAATAACAATTTCAATTTTTGTATTAAAAAAGAAAACTTATATAAAATAATTTTTCAAGGCTTAAGAAGATTTTGTAATCAAATCAACACTCATAATACTTATAATTAGTTTTACATTTTTATACCTCTTTCTCATTTGCAAATGTAAAAAATACAAAAATTTTTCATTAATTTCTTTATTTTTAATATTTATAATTACTAATTTATAAACTAACCTGAAAATTTGATTAAACAGAAATTACATTTAAACGAAAGTTTTCGTAAGGTCATCGTAGGGTTCTAGTGGGGCACTCGCTATAGTTCATTATAAAACATTTCTTACAAGATTCGAGCGTCACAAAAAGTCCAAGGACCTGACCATCTTCCTGTATTTTTCCCTATCAGAAACCTACTAAATCTTAACTTTTGCTTAGAAAATTTAGGGAAATTTCTACACGGGAAACTAAAAAAGAAAATTAAACAAAAAATAATATACTAAAATAGAAATTAAACATTTGTTCATTTATGTTATTACCACTACATTATAGTGTCGAATGGAATAAACAATTTAAGCGGTTGACAATTGCTGTTAATGTAGATGATAACTATTTGAAGAAGGTAGGTCATTAAAAAATGGTCGATAATGGCTACTAGTTAATCTTGGGATTTTAAAATTTGAGAAAGATAACAATTCTGGACAATCAATAGAATTATTTATAAGATTGATGATAAATTTGAATTTAGTTATGCTACTGCGTTGATCAAAGGTGAGAATATTATGACTTTTACAAAGTAGAAGGTAATCAGGCCCTTGAGGAGGATAATTGTTAGTCTTTAAAAAGGTACAAAATTTTAAAAAACGTTTTTGAATTCTCTCTAATTGTAAGAGGAGTAGATCCTTTTTGAAGTATGGTTCCCAAACAAGCCATGCATAATCAACTTTACTTTTGACAAAAAGATTAAATAAAATGTTCAATACTTTAAGATTTTTGAAGTTACGAGTATTTTTGAGAAGTTTTATTGTATTTGGTCTGGTGACCTGAAACTAAAAACAAGTTTTCAGTTTTTATAGAACCAAAGTTCATAGAAGTTCCTAAAGGATCCTGTACCTTCCGACCTAGGCTAGAGAATAAGTCAGGCTAGAGAATAAGTCAGACTAGAGATAAGTGTACAATTACAGGGTTGCCACAGGTCAGAGAATTCAGGGAAAAGTCAGGGAAAGTAAAATTGGTCAGGGAAAAGTCAGGGATTTTTACTAAAAGTACTAGAAAAAATTGAATTTTCAAAATTCATAAGAAAACTGAATTTTTTTTTTTTGCCTCGTAAACTATGAAATTACCACAAATTTTATTACAAAACCTTCAATTTTTTTTTTATTTCTGACAATAACTTCTTTTTAAATAACTTAAATTTTCAAAAACTATCATAAAATTAATAATTAATAATAAATAAATAATAATAATTAAATAAAATTAATAATAACTATCATAAATTATGACTTATAAATTATTTTATGAATAATTGTTACAATTTTCATAAATACTAGATTGATTAAAGAATTTTAGTTAAAAATACTAAAAAAATTAGATTCTGGAAAAGTTACAAATGATTACAGAAATTCAATTATTTTCAAAAGTTACAAAAATTCTTCGCAGAATTTCAATTATGTTCAAAAATTTAAAAACAATTCTCGTCAAAATTACAATTATTTTTATAAATAATAAAATACTTCATTACAATTCAATTATTTTTAAAAGTTTTAATAAAATTCTTGACAAAATTCCACAAGAATTCAATTATTCAATATTTAATAAATTTCTTCAAAATAATTCAATTATTTTCATAAATAGTAATAAAATTTTTCACAGGAATTCAATTATTTAAAATACAAAATTTGAATAAATTTTTCGAAAAATATAAATTATAAAAAAATATTTTTATAAATAATAAAATTCTTCACCGAAATTCAATTAATTTTATAAACTTGAATAAAATTCGTTGTAAGAATTCAATTATTTATACAAACTTGAATAAAATTCATTGGAAGAATTAAATTCATTCAAAATTAATAAAATTCTTCGCAAAACTTCAATTATTCTCAATAATTAAAAAAAAATATTTTCAAAATTTCAATTATATTAATAAATAAAAAAAATTCTTCATCTAAATTCAATTATATTTAAAAATTTTAATAAAATTCTTGGCAAAATTTTGTAGGCATTCAATTTTAATGAATTCATTCAAAATAATTCCATTATTTTCATAAGTAATAAAATTTTCACAGGAATTCAATTATTTAAAATACAAAATTTAATAAAATTTTTCGAAAAATATAAATTATTTAAAACATTCTTTACCAAAATTCAATTATTTTTATAAACTGGAATAAATTTTTTTGTAAGAATTCAATTATTTATATAAATAATAAAATTCTTCACATAAATACAGTTATTTTTATAAATTTGATTAAAATTCGTTGGAAGAATTAAATTATTTTTAAAATGTAATAAAATTCTTCGCAGAAATCCAATTGTGTTCGAAAATTTAAAAAAAAAGTTCTTATTGAAATTCCAAGTAACTTTATAAATAATAAAATTCTTCTCCAAAATTTAATTATTTTATGGAAATATTATTAAAATTTGTCAAATTAAATTCATATATTTAAAAATTTATTGATAAAATTCTTTATGAGAATAAAATTTTAACAAAGAACATTCTATTATTCAATAAATTATTTCTTTTTTAATTTAAATAATTGAATTTTTCTAGAATTTTTTAATAAAAATTGATTTAAAAATGAATTAACGGATAATCAATTTATTATTATTGATGAAAGTAATTGAATTATTGCCACGAATTTTATTACAGTTTTAAAAAAAATAATTTAATTTTTTTGAGAAATTTTAGTGATTGTAAAAATAACTGAATTCTTGCAAAGGATTTTTGTAAATAATTAACCTATTCTGAAAAATGTTTGAATTTGAATATTTTGAAGAATTTTAGTTTCTACAGAAAAATAAACCCGCTGCCAAGTTATAAATTTTTGTTATACTTTTGGTACTCATTTCATTCGTTTTCGTAAATCTTGTTGTGTTTATTTCATGAACACTTTGCTTCCTCATAGAGATGTTAATAACAATAAAGTACAAATTTTGAACAATTATTCTTAAGTGCTGTAATATTTTTTTCTCTTTATTTAATACTTTCAGATAAAAAATTTTTTTTCACAATTTCTGTTTTTTAAAATATCAATAACTTGTTTATTTCTAATCGAAATAGCTTCAAAAATAGGTCAATCGAAGGGTTTTTTAATGCTCTACAAGTTGGTAACTATGGTTTTAATGTTATTTCTACATTTTTCAACAAAATTCTCAAAAAAGTCTTATTTTCCAAAATTTTTGATTTTTAAAAGTTTAATATCTCCGGTGAATATGAACGAAAAATGTCCATTCTGGGCTCAAAAGATGCGTTTAAAAAAACTCTAAAATTAGAGAAAAACATTTATAGGTGTCCTAACATTTTTTCAAAATTATGGGCAAAAAACGTTTTTTTGAAAAATTAAAAGTCAAAAAAATAAATAGTTAAACTTTATTAATCTATCTCAAAGTACTCTCATTTTATGTCCGCAGATGAGACCTACAATTTAAAAAAAAAATTCAGCCCAAAAGCTCTTTATAATTTGGAGATATTTGTGAAAATATGTGACGCTCCACGAAAGAAGGGACCTATCCCCGAAAGAACATTAGTCTCAATTTTCCGTACACAATGCATGAAAACTGAGCCTAATGTTATTTCGGGGATAGGTCCCTTCTTTCGTGGAGCGTCACATATGATGTTTACACACAGACATGGAATGCCATTTTGTAAAAATGTCATTTTTGAACTCCTGAGGTCAAATAACATAAAGATATGTTAAAAAATCGAACCTGAAAAATTTTGGTATTACAATACTTCCTCAGTATGAGGAAGCAATAATGATTAAATATTTATTTAAAAAAGAAGTTATTGATGTTTTTGAATAACTTTACAATTAATGAAATTTGTAAATGAATGTAATAGAACATTTTTCTTGCTTATCTAATAATGTTTAGAGTGAATCAGAATATTCTTTAGGGTCAGGGAAAAAGTGAAACTTTTGTCTGGAAATCAGGGAAAAGTCAGGGAAAAATAAAATTAAATATTTGTGGCAACCCTGAATTTCCACACACACTTCTAGTAATGAAAGTTTCTTTTTTTTCTAAACCTTCTTTGAAAATGATTAATATTCATGTCGTGTATTAGAAACGAGAAAGAATTCGTATTCTATAAATCAAAGTTTCTGGTTTTGCTCTTAGTTTTGCTATATAAGAATCATGTCAAAAGTTTTGCTTTAAGTGCAAGTATCGTTACACGTTCGCCGGTTCATCCGAAAGGTGTCAACTTACAACTTACGAAGATCTCTCGCGAACTTGCGTTCCATGTTTGTACACGATGATGGTTGTCGTGTCTGTTGCTCTCTCCCCGCGGAATCTTGCGCGCCAAGTTTCTCGAAAGTCGCATTACATTATAACTTCTGCTATGTTTATATGTATATATATATATGCATGTTCGAGCGTGCAACTCAAAAGGAGGCGACTTGCTGGTGCACGATTTGAATGGAACGCGAAGAAAAGGTCACCCTTTTATATTACGCCTGCGTGTAGCGCGAATGTATTGGCACTTATTTTTCGTATACATGTAGGAACACACAGACGCAGACGGTAGCGCACTAGCTGCATGGCGACTTATAACTTTTGGCACGAGTGACGCCTCATCGGCCCGCTGGATATATAGGAGAGAAAACCAGTCGCGCGAATGAGCCATTAATAATTGCGCAAGTGGCACTGCGCTTGTATATACGCGTGAGAGAATCCAAACTGGAAAACCCGGAAGTCACGATCTTTACCAACAGCCGATGTAACGATTCGAACGTCCACGAAATCGTTCTTTTTGATGTATATCTATCTCACTCTTCTCTCAATTTCTTTTTTTTTTTGCTTTTAACTCTTATTCTGATGCCTATAATGATTTTTCAAACTCTTCGTTATACAAACACTGCGCTCATATGAAAAAAGCTGATTTTGGTTGTTAATATAGAACCAAATGACGATTCAGTACCAAAATTGGTATTAAATTAGTACCTTTCTGTACACCCCGTGTGAAAAATTGTAATCGCATTACATAGTTCCTATCTAGTTTGTCTAGATGCTATAATGCCCAGTATGTTTTTCCAATCTAGTATCTAGACCGAAATGTAACGCTCGAATCCTTTAAGCGCGAAATAGTCATGTCAAGACTGGCTCACTAGATCTATTTTTTAATCGTTACTGCGATCTAGAAACTAGCTAGAAAAGTCTATTTAACGAAACAAATGAGAAACTTATTTAAGGAGGATGGTGACCGTAACATAATCTCAAAATCTGTAAAAAATTAAGATTATATTCTAACGCAAAGAAAAATAAAATAAATATATCAATTACAAACAAATGTAAAAGAACTAGTTTTACTATTTTCGAAAAAAATTATTTTTGGACAAAATAGTTTGTCAACATATATTTTTTAACTCATTTAATTTTTTTTTTCTTTCAGATCAGACAAAATTGCAATTTTTAACCAATTTTCATAAACAATACCTCATTTTAATCAGTAAAACATTCTCCAAAATCGTTATCTTGTTAATATTGTTAAAAGTATGTTATTAAAAATTATTTATTAAATAAACAATGTTTTCTTTGTAATTTTTTAATAACATACTTTTAACAATAGTAAAAAAAATTACGATTGTAGAGAATGTTTCACTGAATTAAATGAGCTATTGTTTATAAAAATTGGTTGAAAATTGCAAATTTTGTCTGATCTGAAAAGGACAAATAATAAATGTTGAAAAAACATTGTTAACCAAACATTTTGTGTTATTATAATTTTTGTCGAGAATAATAAAACAAGATCTTCTAAAATTGTTTATAATATTGATATTTATCTTGTTTTTGTTTGCGTTAGAAATCATTTTTTAGTTTTGACAGATTTTGAGGTTATGTTAAGGTCATGACTGGCGCTACATTGTCTCACTAGATAGATTTTTTAATTGTTACTACGATCTAGAAACTGGTTAGAAAAGTTTATTTAATGAATGGAATGAGAAATTTATTCTAATTTTATGTTAATATAATAAAAAAAAATTAATCTGTATTATTTTACAAGCCTGTAATAATCCTTAACTTTCAACTTTTAATTAAGTTAATGTTTACAACCCAGAATAAACGGAAACCTATGACACTACGGAAAAATTTTTTCCAAAACATTGTTTAAAACTTTTTTGTTTATAAAATCCTTCGCATTAATTGAATTACTTTTATAACTAATAAAATATTCGCTGAATTTCAATTATTTGTAATACAAATTTTTTATCGAATTCCTCAAAAAATAATCACTTGGTATTAAAAAGCAATTTCTCAACTTCATTATTAATTAAGGACATTGTGAACGTATATAAAATTTTCATACCACAATAATCGTTAACAAGAAAACGCTAAATAATTCAATAATTTTACAGATAAACCAATAGTAGAGTTGAATTTTGCAAAATCTGATAATTAAAATATAGATTTAATTTACGACTAAATTTGTTAAATGTCAATAAATTTCCACGTTCAGTGAAAGTAGTTTATAATCAGATAAAACTTTTACTATGTTTAAATATATTATGATATACAGTGTATATTAATTCTTTTTTTTTTTTTTTTTTTTTTTTTAAAAAATGAGAATCAATTCTTGTTTTATATTAGTGATAATTATTATAATATAAATCATTGGCGGATATCTATATTATCGGTTAAATCTTAATGCATATAAATTGTTTTTGAGAAATAATTGCCGAATATATATGCTCATTCCGGATAATAATTTTTTACGCCTGAGGTGAAATTAAACAACTGTAAATTCATCGCCAATTTCTCATTTTGTTATCTTAGCGTATGCGGTATAATAAAAAAAAGTGCGCAAGAAAGACTCGCTCGCGATTGCTCTGAATCGTGAGCGCATCGAGAGTGCGATTTCAATGATGTGTATTTATGCATACACAATCGTTTCACGCTATTTCCCACGGTTACTTTCTTTTTTACTTTCCAAATCAATATATATATATATATATATATATATATATATATAAATGTATTTAAAATACAGTATTCTACTTGTGAAAAGTATTGATTCGTTCTTTATAATAATTAATTTTTGACAAATTTCGATTTTACCAATCTTGCATTGAAAGACTTTTTGTATAAAAAATTTAATACAATTTGAGTTCAAATAAAAATATCATCAGAGACATTATTAGAAACAGGACTGAGGATCAAAGAATGACTTTTGACGTTCGAAATTGTTAAAAAACTAATTTGTTTATAAAAATTGTTATAAACAAATGAAGAAAATTGACGAAATTTGAAAAAGTAATAGCGCCATTCGATTCTACGTAAAAAATTACTAAAGGAGCATATGTGACTTTTTTAAATTTCGTTAATTTTTGAACATTTGTTTATAACAATTCCTATAAACAAATTAGTTTTTAAGCAATTTTTCAAGTGTCATACATGTCCCTTTAGTAATTGTTCGCGTAGAATCGAATGGCGCTATTTTTTTAAATTTTGTTAATTTTTGAACATTTGTTTATAACAATTTTTACAAACAAATTAGTTTTTAAACAATTTTTCAAGTGTCATACATGTCCCTTTAGTAATTCTTTGCGTAGAATCGAATGGCGCTATTCTTTTTTCAAATTTCGTCAATTGTCTTCATTTGTTTATAACAATTCCTATAAACAAATTAGTTTTTAAGCAATTTTTCAAGTGTCATACATGATCCTTTAGTAATTTTTCGTGTAGAATTGAATGGCACTATTCTTTTTTTAAATTTCCTCAATTTTCTCAATTTGTTTATAACAATTTCTACACACAAAATGTGTTTTTAAGCAATTTTTCAAGTGCCATACATGTTCCTATAGTAATTTTTCACGTAGAATCGAATGGCGCTATTATTTTTTTTAATTCTGTTAACTTTTTAACATTTGTTTATAACAATTTTTATAAACAAATTAGTATTTAAGCAATTTTTCAAGTGTCATACATGTTCCTTTAGTAATTTTTCACGAAGAATCGAATGGTGCTATTATTTTTTTAATTTTGTTAATTTTCCCCATTTGTTTATAACAATTTTTATAAACAAATTAGTATTTAAACAATTTTTCAAGTGTCATACATGTTCCTTTAGTAATTTTTCGCGTAGAATCGAATGGCACTATTACTTTTTCAAATTTCGTCAACTTTCTTCATTTGTTTATAACAATTTCTATAAACAAATTAGTTTTTTGACAGTTTCGGACGTTAAAAGTGATTATTTGATTGGCAGTCCTGTTTCTAATAGTGACTTTGGTGATATTTGTGAATAAGTGAGCGTTAAGAAAGTAAGAAAGGTTTCTGAAAAAATTGAAAAAGATAAACTTGTCAAGAATGTCGAATGACAGGCTGCTGAACTTCAGTGAGATATTGTAACCGCATGCGGTCAATATAAGAGGGAGTAATTAGTGTTCCGGTAACCAGCGATTAGGCCCTTGGTATAGGAGTCTCGTGACCAGACACTAGTCACGATCTACGAAGGAGAGACTTCAACTTCAAGTACTAAAATCTTTTAACGTTATCACTTGTATGTTCGTGCTGTTCATCTTCAATTTGTGCTCGAGTAATTAATTGACTCTCTCTCTTTCTCTCTCTTCCTTTCGCTCTCTCGCTTCTAAGTTTAAAGTCAAAAACTGCTCCGTAGAGTTATTTCCACTGAGAGATGTTTCGACTTGATTAACTTCGACCCCCTGATACAGAAAATGTACTGACGACTTGAACTTGTTCACTCACTCTCTCACTCTAACTCTCTTTCAAAAAGCCTATTGTTTTCTTTTACCCAGCTCGCTTTTGTGTTATTTCAAACAAACTTAATGAGAGCAAGAAGTGTAAAACTAACTCAAAACTCCTATTCTGTCAATTTTCGTTTACTTTTTTATTTTATTCTAATTAGAGACGAATTTTCTCACCCGGGAATATGAGAATAATGTTTGGCTTGGGTAAACACGGTCCTAACTTGGCGCTATCCAGTCTGGAATCTTATGGCTACTGAAAATCGATTTCTAGGGATATAAAATTTTTTCACTGATTTTCTTAAATTAAAATTCTATTTTAAATCTCAGTATGTCGGGTCTAAAAAAAGGTATTAGTTAATATTTCTGATTTGGAGAAAAATTTCCCCTACTTCAAGTGACATTACAGGGTTATAGAAGAATTTTTGTGAAAAACATTAAAACAAATTGAATTTCTCCAGTAATTTGAGATATTACTGCAGAAATGAAATTATTTTTAAAAGTAGTAAAATTCTTTTAAAAAATTCAATTATTAAAATTATTTTCTATTTATTGCTCAACGAATTTACTTTCAATTTTTACTTTTACTTTCAATTATTTTAATTCTTTTTTATTTATTCATCAACGACTTGAATTATTTTCATAAATTTTTAATGAAATTCTTTTTTAACAAATAACAATTCAATTCTTTAAAAAATAGTTTTCATAAAATTGTTAGTAAAAATTTAACTAACTTCAAAAATTTGTCAAAATTCCATTATTTTCAATGTTTACTATTTTAATAAAATATTACTATTTTTATTCAAAAGAATTCAATTATTTTAAACGAGTTTTAATAAAATTAATATTCAGAATTAAATTCTTTACAAAAGTAATAAATTCTTCGCAAAAATTAAATTATGTTCAAAAATTTACAAAAATTTAAGTCCAAATTTCAATTATCTTTGAAAATAATACAATTTTCGAAATTTAATTATTTAGAAAAATGATAATAAAATTCTTGACAGAGTTTCAATTATTTTTAATATATATTTTATAAAATTAATTTCATCATATTTCTCTAAAACTGAAGTTTTTCTTAAAATTTTCTTAAAATTAGTTAAAAGATTTCAATTATTATTAAAATTTTTTGAAATTATTAAATTTTCGAAAGGTTTTAAATTTATATCAATTAATTTGAATAATTTTCAAAAAAAGTTCTTTGACAATTTTCAAATCCATTTGTTAACACTTGACAATATTCAATTTTACGAAATTTCAATTATTCGTGAACTCTTCAATTAAATGTATGTAAGGAAATGAAAACATCAAATTTTATCTAAAACTTTAACTGAAATTCAATTTAAAAATCAATTAGTATCAGAAAATTCAATTATTTTAAAACAAACAAACATAATTTATTGAATATTTCAATTTTTCTTAAAATTCAATTCTGATAAAGAATTTTGTTAATAAGTTTATTGAATAATAGAATTCTTTCGACGAATTTTGATAAAATTTTAAATAATAGTTACATTTTTGAGAAATTCGATTAAAATTGCAATGAAAATAATTTAAATTCTGCAATTATTTTTTGAATTTTTTTTTTTAAAGAAAATAATTGAATCTTTGTGTAGAAAATTATAAAAATTTTTGTTTAATAATTGAATTTTTCGACTATAAAATAAATATTTTATTAAATAATTCAATATTTCTTAAAACTGAATTTTTATAAAGAATTTTATCAACAAAATTTTAAATAATTGAATTCTCTTGACAAATTTTAATAAAATTTTTAAATAATTGAATTCTCTCGAAATATTTTAATAAAATTTTTAAATTATTGAATTCTTTTGACAAATTTTAATAAAATTTTTAGGTATAATTTCATTTTTCGATAAATTTTGATAATAATTACACAAACATTAAAAATAATTGAAATTAAACCAAGAATTTTATTAAAATTTTTCAGAAAATTTTGAATTTTGGAGAGAAATTCTATTATTTATAAAAAGTAATTGAAAATTGACGATAATTTTTGTAAATTTTTCAACATGATTTGATTTTTGCAAAGAATTATACTATGCTATTTTAAATAATTGATTTATTGAGACGAATTTTATTAAAATTTCTTTTTAAATAATTGAATTTTTATGTTAAAAGTTTCTGAAATAGTAGACATTGAAAATAATTGATTTTTTACTAAATTATTTTAAAAAAAGGAAAAAATGAAATTTTTTGAAAATAATTGAATTCTTTGAAGAATAAATAAAAAATGGAATTTTTCGAAAATTCTAATTGCAATATGAAAAAATAATATTGATTAAATATTTATGGAAAAATCAAGTTATCGATTTTTTCGAATAAGTTTCTAATTAATAATAAAATGTTGTTTTAAAAACCTGGAAAAAAATTTTATTTTTTGAACCTGAATAACCTGGAAAAATTAGGGAATTTGAAAAGAGGAAAAGCGTGGCAACCCTGCGCATTAAATTCTCATACTCATTTCCGAATGTGCAATTGATTTATTTGTGAGTGAAATTTACGAACACTGTAAATTAATGAACATTGGAGAATTTCTAAATAAGCATTTACAAATTTTGCAGAGATTAACAGTTTTACAGTTTCTCTCTTTCTCTCTCTGTCTCTGTTTCATTATAATGAAAGTTTAACGTATAACTGTCATCACTATGGTGCAGTATTAAAATTTTCCTCTTAATGCAATAACACGCATACGTTACCATATTATTGGAAAATTACATTTTCAATCACCATTTTCTAACCAAATACAATCATTATTCTATTGATTATAATTGACAAAGCAAAATTATGACACACGTATGCGTTGATCATTATGAATTTAATTGAGGCAATAACTTTTCAAATGTTTCCAAAATCTCTCGTTGCAGGGTTGCGAAGAAGAATTTAATTTTTTCCACCTGATTTTCAGTCTAAATAGTAAATATAGTAAATTTTTATTTTTTTTCTGGAACCTAAAGAATATTCTGATTAAGACTAAAAATTATTAAATAGAGGAAAGCTTTTTTTGCTCATTAAAAAAAAACGTATTTCTATGAACATACCGCATCGCATTGCAACTGCTATTTTAACTTCGTCAAAGTCAAATGAAAAGCAACAAAACAGTTGGTATACACTCTGAATTGGTGAAACTCGGCGAAAAGTTTCAACTAAAATGGGGTTAAAAATCAAGGTGAAGCGAAAGTTTCTCACCGAGTTGTTTCTTTGCTGAAGATTTATTTTTTCCCCTTAAAAATAAACGTTTGTCGATGATAAATACACTTCAATGAAGTACAGTGAAGGAGGAGAAAAATTGCAAAGTTGAAAAGAAACGAAAATATTTTATTTCTTAAAAATTTTATGACTTTCTAAATTATATTATAATAATCGACGTAATCTGTACTCACCTGAAGTTAGCGTTGTTTTATTACAATGTTTTGTTTTATAGTTTAAATTGATATGTCAAAAGATTGAAAGTTAATTTGTAGATTGTGTGTAAAAAAATGTGTAAAAAATTGTGTTAAATGTGTAGTGTTTTAATTTGGTAGCTTTCTTGAAAATTAAATTTTAAATAATATTACGCGAAAATTCTAGAAAATTAATTGAATTTTGATAGATTTGCAGTTAAATTTTTTAAGTATTTCGTAATTTTAAGCAAATACAGAACAATAATTAGTTGAATATTTATAATACAAAAGTTATTAAAATAAAAAAAATTTAATTTGGAAATTTTTAAAAAATTAGGTATTTGAAAAATACTAATTATAATTGTTCTAAGAAAAAAGTACTTGAATTCTCAATAATAATTTTAACAAATTGAAATAATTGGAAATTTTGTAAAATTGTAAATTTTCAAGAATTTTATTTTTTCCTTTTTCAAAATTGTCTAAAAATATAATTATATTTTTGAAATTATTTCATTTTATAAATTTACAAAAATTCTATTTAAATAATTCAATTCTCGTAGTTGAATTCTCATAGGAGTTGATTTAACAAAAGTTTTAGTTAAAATTTTAAAAAATAATTGAATATTTAAACCGTTTTAACAGAAATTTCATGAATTAATTAAAATTTTAAAAGGTTTTTAAATTAAATTCCTTGAAAATTTAGGCAAAGCTAAAATTTAAAAATAATTAGATTTTTATTTTAAAAATTATTAATATCATTATTTTTCTTTAAAAATTATTAATAACATTATTTTTCTTTAAAAATTATTAAAGTTTTTCAATAATTTTATCAAAAATGCTAAAAAGATAATTGAATTCCAGTTAAAATTTAAAAAAATAATTGAAATTCAATAAATTAAAAAAAATAATTGAATATTTAAACCGTTATAACAGAAATTTCAGGAATTAATTAAAATTTTGAAAGGTTTTTATATTAAATTCCTTGAAAATTTAGAAAATTCTAAAAAATTCTAAAAATTCTTCTAAAAATTCTAAAAAAATAATTGAGTTTCAGTTAAAATTAAAAAAAATAATTGAATATTTAACCCGTTATAACAGATAAATTTTAGGAATTAATTAAAATTTTAAAAGGTTTTTAAATTAAATTCCTTGACAATTTAGGAAAAGCAAAAATTTAAAAATATTTAGATTTTTATTTTAAAAATTATTAATATCATTATTTTTCTTTAAAAATTATTAAAGTTTTTCAATAATTTTATCAAAAATTCTTATAAAATAATTGAATTATATTTAAAATTAAAAAAAATAATGGAATATTTAACCCGTTATAACAGATAAATTTTAGGAATTAATTAAAATTTTAAAAGGTTTTTAAATTAAATTCCTTGACAATTTAGGCAAAGCTAAAATTTAAAAATAATTAGATTTTTATTTTAAAAATTATTAATAAGATTATTTTTCTCTATAAACTATTAAAGTTTTTCAATAATTTTATTCAAAAATTCTAAAAAAATAATTGAATTTTGCATGAATTACAATTGTAAATTTTAGAAATAATTATATTTCATGAGGTTTTTCACTGAAATTATTTGAAATTTTAATTCCTTGGGAAAAATAAATATTAATAAGTTTTTAAACTTTTGTTTAACAAAAAGTATTACAGTTTTGAAAAATTTAATTCAGAAAATTCGAAAAATTGTTTCTTGAAATAATTAAACTAAAATTTTTTAAAATTACTTCTATTTCCGAAAATATTTTTAAACAATTGAAACAATTGAAAATTTTGCGCCAACTTTTATTGAAATAAATTTTGAATTTGAATTCAAGTTGCTGTTAGAAGTATTTTGGCATTTACTATACGAGTTGTGCAAATAATTAAGTTTAATGAAAAACCGTAAGAAAAATTATATTTTTTAAGAAATTATGAATTTTCATTAAATTTGGAAAAGTAAATTTTGAAAGAAAAAATACTAGTTGTTTAATAAATAATGAAATTTGTCTTTATTTTAATGTCTTATTTTGTAAAATTGAAAAGATTGTAACTCTTTTTTTTATTTTTTTAATCTAGATATGTTTGTTTTTTTGAATGTCAGTTACAATTATATGCACGAATTGCATTGTTTGCATGTCGTGGAGCAATGAATGCAAAATATAAAGAGAGAAATAGAGTGTTTACACTCTTTTCTCGTTTGTTGCTTTGGCGTTAAGCGGATGCAACTTAAACTATGTTTTTCGCTCGAAAAATACACGGTGCACGAGATTTTTGCAATTCCCACCTTGTCCGTGAACTTTTCTTTATTTAGAGAATATATCATGTTCACTTTACTTTTTCAACCTATTTTTCTTTTTTTTTTGCTCATTCAATATTTCAAACAGCGTTTCTAAGAATTTTTTTATGTTTAAAAAAAAATGAAAAATTGAAAATAGAAAATAAAAAAATGAAAATTGAAAAGAAAAATTATATAAATAATATAAATTAGTCTAAATCGTATTGGAAAGGTTGCATCGCAATATTCCTGCAAGCGCACATGAAAAATTTATATTGATTATGAGATTTTTTTTGTTAAATATTAATGGAAAAATAAGAGAAAATTGTTGGGAAAAGATTGTCAGAGATAAAAGAAAAGAGAATAAGGGATGTTTTTTTTTAACAAAGAGAGAAAAATGTGTAGAGAAATGAAATTTTTTTCCTATATGGATTTCGATATATACGTTACTGGAGAACTGGAGAAATATAGTACATATATATATATATATATGTAGCTATTGGAAAAAGATTGATAAAAATAAAGTCCGAAAGTAGCCAGGATATTGATGTGCTCTTCCTCTCGTGCCCGCGGCGTAGACGACAGTGGACAAGAAACAAATGTGTTTAAGGTATTTTTAAATTTTTCCCAACAGACAGTTGGAAAACCAAAAATATAAATTATTCAATTTTATTTATTTTAGTAGTGTGCAAAAATTTTACGCTAAAATAAATTCCAGTAGAAATTTTAACCTTGGATGCGATTTGCTAATTCGACTCTGACTTTGACGTTGAAAGTCAAAGTGAAAATGAAAGTCAAAGTCAAAGATTAAAATTATTCAATTCTTTTGGGTTAATTTTTTTTTATTAAATTAGTAGATATTAAAAATCATTGAATTACGAAGAATTTGTGAAAATAATTGCGAAAGGTTTTAAAGGATTTTATTCAAATTTTAAAAATAATTTTTTTTTACTTCTACTCTTATTAAGTTTAAAGTAAATTAAATATGAAAGAATTTAATTAATTAATTTAATATAAATTCTCAAATGTGGGAAAAAGTAACATTTTAGTAGACTTTTTCGACTTTTATTTTTAAAAAATTGCGTATTTTGTCGACTTTTTTTCCAAGTCTTGCGACAAAATACCATATTTTTTAGTATAAAATGCAACTTATTTCGATTTTTATTCGTAAAAACGGTGCAATAGACAAATCTTGGAAAAATTATTTTTGAACAACTTTTCTTATTAAATTTTTCAAACATACAATTGAAAAGATTTTGAATAATTGAAAATCTGTAAAATTTAATTTAAACTAAATCATCTTTTCAGGTATTCCATTGTAATAATTATTAATTGAATTAAGTTTCAAAGATTTTCCTGGATTTAAATTATTTTTAAAGAAAATTTTACCAAATTTTAATTTTTTTGACATTTTTTAATTCCTTTTTTTAAAAGTTAACTTTTTAAAGAATTTTTATTGGAAATTTTGCAAATAATATTGAATTTTCGAAAATTTGAGTAAATAAGCTTGAGGTATAAATTTAATAAAAATGAAAATTAATGAAAAATAGAAAATAATATTAAAATAGTTTTCGAAAATGTGTAATTCTCTGATTTATTACGTTCCAAATTTTTTAGAATTCAATTATTTTCAATATTCTCGATATTCAATATTTTCAATATTTGAAGTATTTCCAAAAATTCAAATTCATACAGAAAATAATAAAAAATAAATTTTTTTAGAATTTTTTTTAACATTTTTGGAAAAAAATAATATTCGAAATGTTTAATTAATATACTTCAAAAAATTATTTTTGTTTTAAATTAGAAAAAACTTCTTCAATTGTTTTCCGAAAAGTAGATTACAATATTTATGAAAAATTAATTAATAAAATTGTTTTTTCATAATTTTTTTAATATTCAATTACCTTCAAACAAAGCAAATAAAATTTTTTTAATATTTACTGTTTTATAAATTTTCAAAAATCAGCTTTTTATTATTAAAATTCTTCAAAAAATTTGTATAATTTTTAGATATTTAAAAAAAACTCAATTATTTCTAAAAGATTTTGTCAAATTTCGAATTAACTTTCAAAGATTTTCCTGAATTTAAATTATTTTTGAAAAAAATTTTACCAAATTTTATTTTTTTGGGCATTTTTTAATTGTATTTTAATTGCAAAAAAAACTATTGTATTTGAAAAAATTATTTAGAAATATTTTAAAATGTTAATTTTACGAATTTGTTTATTTGAAACATTCTGAAAATATTTTATCTTAATTAATATGTTTGAAGAGAAAAACGGACGGTTTGAGTTATTATAAAAAATTGAATTTTTTGTATTCAAATAATTAAATTTTCGAAGAAATTGCAAAAAAATGATTTGAAAAATCATATAGATAATTGATTTAGAGTTGAAGTTGAGTTAAATATTGTAGATAATAATTGAATTTTCGAAAGGGTTATAGTTTCAAGTTTTAGAAATTGGGGTCATTTGGGGTAAATGTAAACCGTAGATGTTTCATGTAAATTTACAAATTTATTTATTTATTTAAATATATATTTATATATATATATTTATTTATATTTATTTAAAAATAAGTACTACGTTAATATTTTTATCTCAGCTCACCTACATTTTAATAAAATTTTAGAAAAGAATTTAATTATTTAAAACGAATTTTGAAAAAATTAGTCTCAAGAATTCAAAAATTTTCAAAAGTAATGAATTCTACGCAAAAATCAATTTATGTTCAAAAATTTACAAAACTTTTAGCTAAAATTTCAATTATCTTTATAAATCATACAATTTTTCTCTGAAATTCAATTATACAGAAAATTTTTTATAAAATTTCAATTATTTTTAATATCTGTACAATTTTAATCAAATTTCTCGAAAAATGAAATTATTCCTAAAAATTATATTATAATTTGTCAAAAGAATTCAATTAATATTTAAATTTTTAGAAATAATTAAATTTTCAAACGATTTTTTATAAAAATCTTTAAAAATTTGAATTTTTAAAACTTTTTTAACGAACACTTCTGTAGAATTAATTTTTGTAAAAAAGTTTACTTGCTATTTTTTCTGTAACTTTTCAAAAATTATTTTAATCATTACGATTATTATTTTTAGAATTTTTAACTAAAATTCTTCTTTAAATCAATTAATTTTAATAATTTTCAAAAATAGTTCTTTGACAATTTTCAAATCCATTTGTAAACAAATATTCAATTGCACGAAATTTTAATAAAATTCTTTGTAAAAATTTAATTAATTTTAAAAATTTGTCAAAATTCAATAGGGTCATTTGGGGTAAATGTAAACAGTAGATGTTTTATAGGTAAATTTACAAAGTTAAAAATAAGTACGACGTCAATATTTTTACCACAGCTCACCTACAAGATGTACTGAGTGATGCCAATAGTTTATTTTGACAATTGACAATGCCATAGTGTAACTTATCTTTTAATGCAAAAAAGATTTAAAATCAAAGTTTTACTGTTTCAGTATTTTGTCTCGCATTTGCATAAAAATAAATTCAAAAATCAAAATAAAATTTTTCATTCTTCCTTATTAGTGCCTCAACAAAAAATGACTTTAATTTTTTATTTTCGTCAATTTAGTTAATAAATAATTAAGTGTTTACATTTACCCCGAGAATTCGAAAACTCGGGGTGAATGTAAACAGAACTTCAACTATATTTTAAAAAGAAAATAATTGAATTAATTATTGGATCCGATATTTTGAAACTTAAAAATTCGATTTCAGATTCTTATTCAGCAACCTTGAAAACTTCTTTTTACCGAGTTGAATGAAAATCTGTTAAAATTTGTTCAAGTTATTCAAGTTTTTACATTACTAATTTTGTAACGGTTGATTGTTTATTTTAAATGATACATTATCAGTCAACTGGTTTATTTACTATACATCTACAAAGGATTTTTTTTTCAGTTTTTCCATCCCTTAAAACAGTAGTCTATTTGAAATAACTTGTTTCTTAAACCTCGCTTAACTACACAAGGTGTTTACATTTACCCCGAATTTTAGGAAAATTTCACAATTTCAGGGTAAATGTAAACAGTCACTTTTAGGCGATTCAGGTGCATTAATATTTTGTTGTACTTCAGAAAATTTTTCTAGGCAAGTAAAGTAACAAGATCATGCAAAAAAAAAAATCGGTCCATTTTACGTTTTAACAAAAAAACTAATGTTTTCGGTGGAACATAGACGTTCCGTTAACATTTACCCCAAATGACCGTATCAAATTTCAGAAGTTGAAATTTTTTAAATTTTATTTTCTATTAATAAGGAAAGAAGAAGTATTTAGATACTTATTTAGCAAAATTATACAAGTTTTGATGAATTTGGATTTAGAAATTAGTGAAGAATCAGGAAAATAGGGAATAAAATTTTTGTCACAAAAACTAAATGAAATAAACGACTTTTTCAAATTTTTTGTCTCTTTTTAATCAACGAAAGCGACTTTTTTTGCTCGTTAAATTCAATCCGAGGCTTATATATTCGAATCAAACATATATTTATTATCTTCGTTATGTACAGTCAATAAAAAAAATTATCTTTGAATTAAACATAATAATTTTGATTGAATACAAAATAATTTTCATTCATTACAAAATAATTTTGATTCAATACATAATAATTTTGTTTACATAACAATTTTCAATAAAAATTATGTTTAATTCAAACCTATTATTTTTTTTTTAATTGACTACTTAATTTTGACTAAATAAACAAATTTTTTTCTCAGTACGCGAGGTCTGAAAAATGAAGAACTTATTTTAACAATTGATAAATTTTTAAATATATTAAAATTTTGTTTCATCTTTCATTTTCTCCTCTATATATCTTTATCTTCTTGAGAAAGTTCAAAGAGGATCGAAGGCATTTTTTTTTAGATCGCCAAACGATGTATCGAAGGCTAGGAGTGTATATAAATGAGACATGTATATCGACGCCATTGTTCTAAAGTCGTGACAGCGCCAGGTCAGGAACGCGTGTCCACTGGGGTGATGGTACAAAGAGGGATGTGAAGTTTGGGGAAGGGGGGCGGGGGTATTTCTCCTTTTTTTCGATATTAGCATATCCACGACATACTATACACACGCCTTCTTCTTCTTCTTCTTATTCTTCTTTTACTTTTTATTTTTCTTTTTCCTTTCCTTTTCTTATTTTCTCGTTTCTATCGGCATCTTAATCTTCTATATACGCGATAACAGACCGCAATGTAAGCGAGGAAGAGATTCAAAACAAACGGTCTGTGAAAATATTCTCTCTCTCTCTCTCTTTCTCTCTTGCCGTCTCTCTTTTTCTGAAAAACTCAACGACGATTTTCTCATCGATTTAAAATATATGCGCTTTTTCGATACTCGATGGTTCTCTCATGGTCAATCTATAAAAACGCATGTTCAACTGGAAACGGAAATTAAAACGTGTATAGAGAGGGAGGCAAAGAAGAAGAAGAAGGGTTGGCAGAGAAACAGAATTGCGATTAGATAATTAATTGAAATACTTATATATATATGTATAGAGAGAGCCACTTTCAACCTTTGACTTGAATATCTTCTCTTTTTCTCATTAAATGCAGAAAAACACTCACTTTTCTTATACAAGTATAATTCACCCTTGATAACCTGTGTATGTGCGAAGGTGGGAAATCCTTTTACGAGAAATTGATAAAAAGCTTATCGGTATGACATTTCTAAATGTTATTAAATTTTTTTTTGTTGAAAAACGTTTTTTTTTTATTTAATGAAAGAGAGATATTTATTGTTTGTGTTATTGTATATAGTCATGTTGACGTTTGTGGTTTATACTGACTGTGAGAGGGAGAAATTATGATTTTTCGTTATGATTAAATGTTGAAAAAATTTACAAAAATTTTAGTCAAAATTTCAATTATCTTTTATAAATAATACAATATTTAACCGACATTCAATTATTTTCTCAAATATTAATAATATTATTTTCAATGTCTACTATTTCAGAAACTTTTAACAAAAGAATTCAATTATTTAAAAAGATATTTTAATAAAATTCGTCTCAAGAAATAAATTATTTTCAAAAGTAGTATAATTCTTTGGAAAAATCAAATTATGTTCAAAAATTTACAAAAATTCTCGTCAATTTTCAATTACTTTTTATAAATAATAGAATTTCTCTCCAAAATTCAAAATTTT
Source organism: Leptopilina myrica (nomen nudum) (assembly GCA_032872475.1). Taxonomy (NCBI): domain Eukaryota; kingdom Metazoa; phylum Arthropoda; class Insecta; order Hymenoptera; family Figitidae; genus Leptopilina; species Leptopilina myrica (nomen nudum). The sequence goes on along the minus strand of CM065464.1, from coordinate 12,776,595 downwards.
CTGAAAAATTTTAATAAAATTCTTGACACAATTTCAATTATTTTTAACATTATGTACAATTATTATGAAATTTATGGAAAATTGAAATTATTTCTAAAAATTTTATGAAAATTGTTCAAGAAAATTCAATTATTTAAAAATTTGTTGATAAAATTCTTTATAAAAATTCAGTTTTAAAAAATATTGAATTATTCAATGAAATATTTATTTTATAGTCGAAAAAGTTAATTATTAATCAACAATTTTTATAATATTCAACTCAAAGATTCAATTATTTTTCTAAAAATAAAAATTTCAAAAAATCATTGCAGAATTTAAATTATTTTTAATACAATTTTAATCGAATTTCACAAAAATGTAATTATTCTCTAGAATTTTATAAAAATTCCCCGAAAGAATTCTATTATTTAAAAAATTTGATGATAAAATTCTTTACCAGAATTAAATTTTAAGAAAAATTGAATTATTTAATTTACAATTTTAGATAAAAAATTGAATATTGTAAACAAATGGATTTAAAAATTGTGAAAGGATTTTTCGAAAATGATTAAAATTAATTGATTTAAAGAAGAATTTCTGTAAATTTTTTAACATTAATTTAATTTTGGCCAAGAATTTATTTCTTTTGAAAATAATTAAATTCTTCAGACTAATTTTATTAAAATTCGTTTTAAATAATTGAATTCTTTTGTGAAATTATATTAAAGTTATAATAATTATTGTAATAAATAGTTGTAATAATAATTATAAATTATATAATATATATAATATAATATAAATTATAATTTATAAATTACCGAAGTAATAATTTTCAATCGAGATTCAGACTACATTATTTTTATAAATTTATGCAACAATTTTTATAAATAACTATAATTTTCATAAATTATTAGAAGAGAACACTTTCTTACGCCAAAACCGTCCAAACAGTGAATTTGTTAATTGTTATACTTATTTACAAGAAATTTAAATTATTTTTCAGTAATAATTCTGCTGAGAAATATTTCTGGATAAATGCTTTTTTCATTCCAAACAATTTATAAAAAGATTTAAATATTTGATGAAATTAAAAAATCTCTCTTTAAATTTGTTTGAACAATTTAATAAATTATAAACAATTTTTCCTGCCCGCCATGTATTTTTCATTCTGGTCCCTTTATTTTCAAAAGAATATATTGATAATTATAACGATAAATTTTTTTTAATTTCCTAAACCAAATCCTGCTAACTATTTTCAATCGTCATAAAATTCTTTTCTTACAAAAGTTCAATTATGTTCAAAATTTAAAGAAATAAAATTCCCGTCAAAACCACAACTATCTTTATAAATAACAAAAATAAACAAATTCCTCTAAAAAATTCAAATATTTAAAAAAATTTCCTCATTTTATTTTCAATATCTACTAATTTAGTAAATGTCCTAAAAAATTTAATTATTTAAAAAAAATTAATAAAATTAAACTCAAACACTTAATTATTTTCATAAATAAAATAAAAATTGCAAATCAATTCTGTTAATAAAATTCTTTTTATAAATTTCATCTCAATAATTCAATTACTTTAATAAATATTACATTTTTTATGAAGTTAACTATGTTTATCAATAATAAATTTGTTTTAGGAATTCAATTATTTTTATAAATTATAAATCTCATCGCAGAATTCTTATTATTTTTGGTACAGTATTTAATTATTTTTAATTTTTAGAAATTGTTGGAAAAATGTAATTATTCCTGAAAATTTGATTAAAAATCGTCAAAAGAATGCAATTATTTAGTAAAAATTTTGTTTGTAAAATACTTCATGAGAATTCAATTTTAAGAAACATTAAGAAAAAACTTGAACATCATTCTTTAAAAGAATCCTACTATTTTATAATAAGTAGCAAAATTATTCGTCGAAATTCAAGTATATTCAGGAATTTTTATAAATTTCGTTGTAAAATTAAATTATTGTCATAAGTAACATTTCACAGGAATTCAATTATTAAGAATAGAAACGTGTAAAAATTCCATTTTTGAACCTGGATAACCTGGAAAAGTCACGCAGGGAATTTAAAAGAAAAGGAAACTCGTATGGCAACCCTGTAAATGAACAAGACGTTGTTTGAAGCAACTTTTATACTCGGCAACAATCTTGCAAGGGTAAAAAATGTAGCTAATATACTGAAAGAGGAAGTTCTTATGGACCTTAAAAAAGAAGGGTAAATATGCAGGACCTCCCATCGCGAGAGTGAGTGAGTGAGAGAGAGAGAGAGAGATGAATGGAAAGAAAATGCCGGAAGCTTGATATTTTTTCAATGGCGAGTGTGCGGCTTCGTACCAACACAAAGCAAGCACACACTGTGCATAGTGGCTCGCAGGAAGAGAAAAAAGTAGAATCAAGTACACTGTTAGCCTAGTAACAGGTTGAAGGGAAAAGAAGAAGGGTTCAATGTGGAAAAGTGTGTCTCTGTGGCACGAAGGGTGGAGTCCTCGTTTCACTTCATCCACTAAGCACCCCTACATCATTCAGTCGTGGGGTAGGTTAGGATCTGAAGGAGGGGCGAGGGGTGCTTTCACGACCCTCGACCGCGTGGAAGAGTATGAATGACGCCAGGCATCCACAATATTGGGCAAGGCCATATTCTCCCATTATTACCCACTCTGCCACTTAATCAAACCAAGTAGCGCCCTTTTTTCCCTTCTCCCCTAATTTCCCTAAAATAAATCCTCATTTCTAAAAAAGTCAACTATTTTCCAAATTAAGAGACTTGTCACGTCCGTAACTTCTTCCCATAAACTTAATTTAATTATAATAATAATATTTACATGTTTAATTCCTTCTAATTTTGCCTATATATTATATTGTTGTATTTGAAATGCTCTTTCATATTATTGCATTATATTCAGTATATTTTATAAATATGGTTATTATTATATGTCTTATATGTATCTGATCAAATTTATAAATTACAACATACTACAGAAAGAAGAGTAATATTTTAAACAATGTAAAAAGAATAACGATCGCGCATCAAGCTACACGACCTACCACAAGCTTCACTACACGAAAGAAGAAAAGTAATGTGGAATCACGTAATCAGAATAATAATTTTGCATCAGTTTAACGATCTTCATCAACCTTCGACATGTGGAAGAAAAAAAATGTATAACATATATGTTCTATAAATTAAGTCGAAACAGCAGTAACAAAACTCAACAACCTTGAGTGGAGACCTTGTCGCGCAAGGAAGAACCATGGACGTTCAAACAATTGTCGATGGAACTCGCGACAACGATTCAAATAGCATTAGACTAATGCAGGAAGTTTGATATAAAAAAGGTACCTTTTCTGATTAGAACACAAACTAAACACTAACATTTACACCATGGCAATATATTAAGGATTATCCGTTTCTTTCAATATCAAATTTAGCAAAACTCCACCTGGAAAAACATCAATAACATTTGTAAACTCGTATTTTTTGTTGCATCTAAAATTGTGCTTTTCTAAATTTTCGGCTGGTAATCCAGAAATAGCACCATAAAAATATATTATCCGATTGAATACGGATCGTCTAAATTGTTAGGCTTAGGATTATTGTTCAAGGACCTCTCGAGGACTCTGTTTTGACATCCGCGGTCCCCGACTTGTCTCGACGATGCCAAACCTCTAGGTGAATTTAATAAACCCGCTTTTTTGGGTTTTTCCTACATATGGCCAATTCGAGAAAACCTAATCCCTCGTTTGCTAAAATTTCAACCATCCCTCCTTTTTTCTAACACCTCAGAAGCTCAACTTCTTCAAAAACAAGAATCAGAATATAGATAGACATCATCGCGAATTCATACACTTTACACTTTCAACATATGTATAAAACTTACAACCAAAAAATATATATTGTAATATCAGTAAAATAACAATTGTTTACTCCCATTCATTAACCTTCTGATAATTAACGTTTAACTTTAATTAATTCAGAACCGCGTATTAAAATAAATATGCCGAATTAACCGAGTAATTTGTTGGAAATCAACCTGTACACATCATATCGTCTACAAGTGAACTCAAAGTATATTTTTAAAAGTGAACAGTATATCCCCAAGTATTATTTTTGAACATACATCTTTAAAAGTGAACTATTTCCCAAAGTATTAAATTTGAAGTGAATTTTAAATCGAGCTCTTCTAATTCATCAATTTTCAAGGTATAAATTTTAACAATTTCCAAAAAATGTAATTTTGGAAATAAACTCAACTGTTATCAACGAAAGTTTAATATTGAAGCAACACATTCCAAATTTCGAACCATCGACATTTGCTCAAGAGGCGACAACCGTCTGGAAGAAAGCAGATATTTTCACAATACAATACACTATCTCATTAGTGTAAATAAGAGGACTAATACCCGAATATTAAGGACAACAATCCTAAGACCCCTTTACGTCTACTGCTCAACACCATTGAGATTGGATTACCAGATAATTATCACACCACCATTAATCGTTATTCTTTAAGTAAGATCTATAATTTTAATCATACTCATTGTATTTTTGTCAACTCTTTTCTTTCTTGTTGGTTTAAATAAATTATTCTCTCACAACATTTAGTAGGCTCATCCCAAATTAGATTCATTTATGAAACTAATTTAAAACGAGGAACGTTAGGTATATTTTAAACAAGGTTTCTTGTTTTGACGTAACAGACTAAATCCAAATTAAGAAATCAAAAAATTTTCAATCCCCCCCTCCAAAAAAATATTTAGGGGTTAATTTTAATTTTGGTAGAGTGTGTGGACAGTCCCGCAATCTAATCACGTCGAGTGATCATTTTGTCTCTCTCTCCCTCTTGGAGTGACATGAACGATTTTGCACCCTCGATAATTTACACGCTCACACACAGTAGTCGAATAGTGATAGGGTGAAAATTTTTTCGAACCCATATCTATGGTAGAATAGAGAATGAATGGAAAAAAAGGAGAAAGAAAAAAATGCGAAAACGTCCCAGTAACGAGACGAGGAATACAACGAATTCCAATGCCGAGTGATACACGGTCTTGGACCTATGCCAGGGTTTACAATGTGAAATAAAGCCTGGGCGTCGTTAATGCCCCTCATACTCCACTCGCTTACAAACTCTGTCCACTCTCACATTAAAATATACACATGCACTTTTATCCGAAATTTCGTCACTCATTCCTTGATATTCTTAAAAATGGGAATTCTCTTTTCCTAAGATGAAAATTCGAAATTTTCTTCTCTATAGTGTTTGGAAAATTTCGAAATTTTTGTTCCTAGTGTTTCGAAAAATTCGAAATTTTATTTCCTAGTCTTTGGAAAAATTCAAATTTTATTTCCTAGTGTTTGGAAAATTTCGAAATTTTATTTCCAAACAAAATAACAGCACTGTATGTATTTATTTCCTAGTCTTTCGAAAAATTCGAAATTTTATTTCCTAGTCTTTCGAAAATTTCGAAATTCTCTTCCTCTTGTTCAGAATCTCAAAATTATAGACTCTGTACTCGATAATTAATTTTAAAAAAGCAAAATGTACCTTTCGAACTAAAAAAAAATAGTAAAAAGGTAAATTTTAACGACAAATAAATAGACTTTAAAAAAATTATGTTAAATTCTAAAAAAAAATGTTTAATGCAATATTTGGAAATTTTTTATAAACAAAAAGAGATCTTTTAGTGTTCCAAATCGAAAACTGAAATTCTTTTTGTGGATCAATTTTTTTTCAATTTCCATCAAGAATTTTTACTTAATTTTTGTCCTACTGCAAATAAATTGATTTCCTTTACCGATTATTTTTTATTTATGAAATAATTATGTTAAATATTATAAAAATAATAAATTTATTATTCTTATGAAGAATTTTATGTGAACTTTTAAATAATTAAATATTTTCAAGGAAATTTTGTTAAAAATTTTAGAAAAAGAATAAATTGCAGAGAAATTTTTATTATTTCTGAAAAGAATTGAATTTTTACAATTATTTTTAGAATTTTTTAACAAAATGAATTCTTCTATAAAGAATTAAAAGAAATTATTTTTTTTTAATAATTAATTTTTTCAAGAAATTAAAAATAAATTATTAAGAATGTAGTTTTTGAGCAATTCCTGTAAAATTGTGTTAAAAATAATTGAAATTTAGCGATGAATTTTATTATTTATATATGAAAATCATTAAATATTAAAATTTTGAAAAAGATTTAAATTTCTGCGAAAAATTTTATTATTTTATGAAAATATTTAAATTATTGCGAAAAAGATTGTGAAAATATTTGAAAATAATTATTTAATTTGTGCGAAAAATTTTGTTATTTTTGAAAATAATTCAATTCTTTAAAAGAAATTTTAGAAACATTGTTTTAACTAATAATTTTTTTCGAAATGTAATATAATAGTATGAAAATTTTATTTTAAATAACTGAATTCTTGTGAAAATAACTAAATTTTGCATTTAATTCTATTAAAATTCTTTTTAAAAAAATTTGTCAAAGAATTTTTTTATTTATTAAAAAAATAATTGAACTGTTTACAATTTTTTCAGATTTTTGAAAATAATTAAATTGCTGCGAAAAAATTTAATAGAAATTTTAAAACATTAATTGATTTTATTGAAAAAAGTTATGATTATTTTTGTTTTTTAAATACTTGAATTCCTGTCAAATTTTCATTATTTTAGAAAATAATTGAACATTTGTGTCGAACTTTATCAAAACTGTTTTTTAGTAATTGAATTCTCTTGAATTAATAATATAAAAGAATATTAAAAATCATTGATTTAAGAATCATTTTTTAAAAATAATTCAAATTTTACCATGATTAAATATTTTTTAGCTTTTATTAAAATATTTTCCAATAATTTAATTTCTGAAAAGAATTCTATTACTCGTGAAAATAATTTTATTATAAATAATTAATATTGTTATTCATGAAAATATGTGAATTTTACATAGAATTTAGTAAAATTTGTTAAAAAATAACGGTATTCTTGAGAAGAATTTGATTATTTATAAGAAATAATTCAATTATAGTGAAAAAGTTTATTAAAATTGAATTTGTGAGAAAAATTTTGTTTTTTTTGAAAACAGTTATGAATTATTCCGAAGAATTTGATAAACATTATTTTAAATGAATAATTTTTTGTAAATATATGAAATGTGAACATTTTATTTTAAATAATTGCATTTTTCGATTAGTTAACTTGAAATAGTTTAGAAATTTTTTAAATTTATTATTTCATTAAGAAATGTTCTTTTCACTTCAAAATGAATGCAAAATTTGTTCGGTGAAGTCGATCTGCTTCTTTCGAAGGAGAAATAGGACCTAATAAATTAGAATCAAAGTCCAAGAGGAAGCCATTTTTCCAAAAATGATGCAAAAAATTGTCATCACCTAATAAGCCGAAGACCATATTTCATTCCTTAATCTTAGTGTCCGGACAAAATTTCCAGGCGAACAAATATTTTGTGACGTAGGAACAAGATGGATTTTGATCTTTAATTACCCTCTATAGAGGGTGAAGTAACAAAAATGCGCCTCGTGTAATGAAATATGAAAGGGTCTTTTGAATATCTATGTAAATAATAAAGTTGAATGCAGGATGGAACACAGCAGGACGTCAAAATTGAAGCAAAGAAAACAAGTACCTCGTGAATGTTGTGTTAGGGGGCAAAACCGAGGAATGTCGGTAGTTAGAAACAGAATTCGCTTGATTTCAATCCACCGTCTGATTCTGGTTCCTGAGGTCACGACAGCACTTTAACCCTTTCCAAGCCGTCCAACTCGATGCGACCATCTTGACCCGCTCTATCTGCACTATACTCCACTCTACTCTTCTAGTTGCAGCATGACGTAATTTCAAACACGACTACAAGTACGTTGAAACGTGCTGCTCAAGATACAGACCAACACAGACACACAGGCGCACTATGGTAACTTGAATCACGCACGGAACACCGTAAGGGTTCGTCAATACACTTTGTGGAGAAGATGTTCCACCAAGTTGGTTCCTCTCTCTCTCTGTCTCTCGCTCATATCCTTTGGACCTCTGGGCAACGAACGTAAGCTCTTTCAAGCAAGCAATAGCAAAAGCGACTCCAAAGACCAGGAATACACACACAGAGACATATTATGTGTATATATATTTTAAGCATATATATATAGTGATGCAGGGTTTGAATTAGGGACGCTTGCTAATTATCTGTCGTATTGAATCTCATCTTATGTAGATGGGCGGAGCATGTTGTAATTAAAGTCTCCTTTAATTTATACTACTAAAGTGCTACTTATTTAATTAGTTTTTAGTGATAACTACCTTTTTTTGGTAATTACCATCCTTACCCTACGGTACATGTTATGTCTCAAAACGAAACCAACATATCCCAAATTATTAATTTTAGTATGGTATGGTATGTAACCTAACGTACAAAAAAAGAATCCCACATTTGTATTGAATGTTACGTCAAAACAAGAAACCTTTTTAAATATACCTAACGTTCCTTGTTTTAAATTAGTTTCAAGAATAAATCTAATTTGGAATGAGGATAAGTCAATGAGCCTAGTTGTGAGAGAATTATTTTTTTTAAAAACCAACAGGAAAGAAAAGTATTGACAAAACTACAATGAGTATAATTTTAAATTATAAACCTTACTTTTAAGAATAACGATTACTGGTGTTGAATGAACTGGTGATATTATCTGGTAATTCGATCTTGAATGGTGATGAGGGCTAGTCGCAAAAGGGCCTCAAACAGTTGTTCTAATGTTCGGGTATTAGTCCTCTTGTTTACACTAATAAGGTAGTGTATTGTATTTTGATAATATTTGCTTTCTTCCAGACGAATGTCGCCTCCTAAACAAATTTCGATGGTTTTAAATTTGGAATGTGTTGTTTCAGTATAAGATTTAGTTATAGACACTTGAATTTATTTTCAAATTAATATTTTTGAAAATAGTCAAAAATTGCTTTAGGGGAACTAATTCTCTTTTAACCGTAGTTCGTTTCAAAGTAATATTTGAAAATAATTTTCGATGTTCACTTTTTAAACGAAGCACTTTCAAAATAATACTTAGGGATAAACTGTTGTTCACTTTTTAGAATGTACTTTGAGTTCACTCGACAATGCTGTGTTGATTACTAATTGATTTCTAAAAAATTAACCTCTGTTCTAATCGGAGATGTTTCCCCTTTTTGTATAAAAATTTCCTCGTTAGTCTAATGCTCACCGTCACTTGTATCTTTTCGACCTTAATAGATTTCATTGCGCAGGCCATCACTTCGACCTTTATAGAGTTGAAGTCGCAACGTTTGACTTATATCCTCGGAAGTGGTGCATGTCCATAATAATAATGTGTATCTTCGATCTTGAATTTCCCGTAATCGTTATTCTTTCGACATTCTTTTGAAATACTACTCTTTCCTAGTTTTGAAATAATAAATACATAATATAATTACAATATTCGTTAGAAAATATACTGAATATAATGCAAATTTGCAACACACATAAAAATAACAATTATCATATTTAATATAATAATGATTCTATCACTCGGTTTTCAAATTAATTGTGTGTTGAAGTTATCGATCACTCCGAGTCAAGTAGATGGAAAAAAAATTCAAACAATTTCTTTAACGTTTTCAAAAGCAAAGCTGCCCTCTTCAGAGATGTAAAAATTGCGAAAAAAATTAAATTATAAATACATATTTGAAAGAAATGAATGGAGGAGACGTCCTCATCACATCGTATACGATTAGACACTCATCATTAGCATTATCATATTTGTTAGAAAAATATACTGAATATAATGCAAATTGAAAACATGAAGAAAATAAGAATTAATAGTATTGCACAAAATATCATGATAAAATACATTATTTTAATAGAAGATGTATGCATTAGCGATTTAATACAATATATGAAAATAAATACATACGTGAAAATATATAGTTAATTTAAGTATATCAATAAGAAGTTACGGACGTAACAGTGTTTAAATGTTTTTAGTCGAATCCTTTATAATTAGAATCAGAGAGTAGTAGATGTCGTTAGGGGCCAAATCAGAACTTTGTGGGATCAATGGAGAATTCGGGGACAAAATTTTTAAGTACACAAAAATTATTCCTTGTGTCATAGAGCCAAGAAGCTTCAGTGTGAGATCGAAGAAATGACGTTGTCTAGCAGAAACGGAGAATGCAATATATTTGGATTGTATTCGGCCCAGTCAAAGTGAAAGGTTCCGAGTTTAGGTGTCCATATAATTAAGATAAAAAAAACCCTCAGCCTAGAAGCACCGAATTAATGATTATGTTATTGTCGAGGTAATGCAGTCCTTAAGAATTGAAGTTTGCCTTAGAAATTATCTCCTTGAATGAATTTGACTAAGGCTAGACTCGAAGATTGCACTTGGTACTTGAAGAGATTTTTGGAACTGGAGTCGAAGAATAAACTTAATGACAGTACACGACTAGTTAACTTGGTGGCGGTTGTTCGAATGCCACGAAATAGCCTCGAACCCATTTGGGGTCCAACCGTTCAATTCCAAATGGGAGTTTTATAACCTTTAGAATAAGATATGACTTCTATTGAAAGTAAACCACTTTGCCTGGTCAGTTCCAGTTTAGGACTCAATTTAAAAATTCGGGTCCACTTCAACAAATTGTAGGCAGTGTAACAGTTTTTTTTGCGAAAAAAATTAGTGTAGGACACGTGTCCTTTCGCTGGGGAAAGTTTACGTCGACACTTTCACTTTTCAGCCAATGTTTATGCAGAACAGTATGAAACTTTCTTGGAGGAGTGAGAGAGGGAGAAGGGGATGGTGGTGGAAAATATAAGCGACTCCCCCACCTACAACAAAACGTTAAAACAAAGTAGAAACTGTGAAATTGTAATCTTCCCCTAGAGTGGCTTTCTATTGACTGTATACAAATTTATTTGTACAAAATTGATTTATCCAAATGTACATAAATTTATTTTTTACTGTATAAATATATAATTGTTTATACACATAAGCACACATGCCGATAAGCGTACTATGTGTGTTCGTGTATGAAAATTAATTGACGAGTTCGAACCGAGGTCGTTGGTATAGCTCTTGACGCATTTCAAAATATGGTCGACCAACATGTCACTCACTCTCAAAGACCTTTTTTTTATTATAAAAACGCTAATCTGGGAGCATATTGACGATCAAATACTGTATTTTTCAATTTATTTACTTTCTTCTATTTTTATTTTTTTCTCCATTGTTTTTGACATTATTACTCTTTCGTATAGTTTCTTTCTTTTGAAAAAATATTTACAATACTTGCTGGGAAATTTTTTATTTCAACATTTTAATCAATGACTATAATTAAAATTCTTGTCGGTGGGTGAAAAATTTTTTTTTTGTTAACAGAAAACTCATGTCAATATTGCAGTAATTCTCCACACTTAATTCGTTGCATATAAGTTTACATATATTTTGTCCCCCACTTCTAGTCACGATCTTGCAAATACCGTTGTATCTGTACAAGTGTCGTTCAAGAGATAACTTAAACCACGCTCGACACGTGCAGATGTCGCATCCTCGAGCCTTCTACCTTCTCTACAAGATAAATGAGTCTCTCCATTAGGCAATCCTAAACGTTTCAATCGACTCGATCTTAAATGTTTTCGTTATTCGTCTCTCTCTCTATCATTTTATTAGTCCACAAACATTTCTTCTACTTATTTTCTATTTTCAGAGGGGGAAAAAATTTACTTTCAATTCTTATTCTCTTCTTGAAGAAGGAAAAGAGAAATATGTTAAACATATTCTTTAACTGATGGAAAAATTTTAATTTATGTAATTAGTGTTCTTGTCTGGAGTCTGGTACAATGTTCCTTTTAATGTTATGAAACATTATATTCAACTATCTTTTAAAGCTTTTGAGATATTTTAAATCGATTGTGATTAAGAGTAATCTCATTATATTGTAGAGAGATTATTGAAAACTACTTTTTTCGCTCTAAAGCTCTTTAACTTCGGAGAGGAATTTTTTTTCCTAATTGCAAGGTAATGAATAAAGGATGACAGTCGATTGGCAGGTCTTTTGCAATGGGAATTAAAAATTTAGTTTTTTTTAAATAAAATCTTTTCTGTATAGTTATTCTTCTTTTAAGTTTAAATTCGTGTTGATTGCTCGACTCCAGTCTATGAAAATCTTTTCAAGTACCAAGTGCATTCTAGTCAAATTCAAACATATTTTATATTGGGTCCTCAACTGGGATTGACCGGGCCAATTGGTTTACTCTGAATAGAAGCCATATCTTATTTCAAAGGTTATAAAATTTCCATTTGGAATTAAATTGATTTGTGTGGGCCCCAAATGGGTTCGAGGCTATTTCGTGGCATTCGAACAACCGCCACCAAGTTAACTAGTCGTGTACTGTCATTAAGTTTATTCTTCGACTCCAGTTCCAAAAATCTCTTCAAGTACCAAGTGCAATCTTCGAGTCTAGCCTTAGTCAAATTCATTCAAGGAGATAATTTCTAAGGCAAACTTCTATTCTTAAGGTCTGCATTACCTCGACAATAACATAATCATTAATTCGGTGCTTGTAGGCTGAGGGTTTTTTTATCTTAATTATATGGACACCTAAACTACGAACCTTTCATTTTGACTGGGTCGAAAACAATCCAAATATATTGCATTCTCTGTTTCTGCTAGACAACGTCATTTCTTCAATCTCACACTGAAGCTTCTTGGCTCTATGACACAAGGAATAATTTTTGTGTACTTAAAACTGTTGTCCTCGAATTCTCCATTGATCCCACAAAGTTCTGATTTGGTCCCTAACGACATCTACTACTCTCTGATTCTGATTATAAAGGATTCGACTAAAAACATTTAAGAATTTATCTTTAATTTAACGGTTTCTTTCTTAAAACCTGTCCCTGGTTAATAAATCAGGTTTCAAGTACCAATTTCGGACGGACTTGAAATCTTTTCCTGATATGTTGGTTTTATTCTGAGACATAACACGAGATGGACCTGATCCTTGGACGGGAATTGAAAATCTTCTGAAAGGGACTTTGTGAACAGGAAGGAAAGTGGATCTCCATGTTTAGTTCAATGTGGGTAACCAACGAGTTATTGCCCCCTCAATGTCCTAAATCCAGGGTCTCCTTTTTTTCCCAGTGGTTTCGTCTTAGTAATCTCGTGCAGTTTCTGCTTCGCAAGAGCAGGGACAGAGTATCGATAGGGATACTTTGGTGGTGATCAACACACACATAGAGAGAGAGAGTTTCACAGAAGGATATCACTTGGCGAAGTGGAGGGAAAACCGTTTGGGGTCTGAGCTGCACTTTTTCCAGCGAGTGAGAAATAGGGTCTTGGGGTGTGTAAACCCCGTTACTTATGGAGGCCATTTGAGTCTGCGGGCTCACCGGCCTCTAGCTGAGGGATTTTAAGGACTTAGCTCGACATTAGCGTGGGTGGGATGTGGGTGAGAGAAAACGAAGGAGTGTGGAGCTGCACCGGGCATTGGATAGGGTTTGTGAGGGTTGAGAGAGAGAGAGAGAGAGAGAGAGAGAGAGAAGGCAAGAGCAAGGGTGGGATGGATGTGCGGCGATTTGGTTTCCAATCATGGGACGACGGGACGCGCCTCTATCGAGCGAGCAGGCCCGGCCATCCTACCCCATCCCCCATTTTGCTTGGAGCCATGTCGGTGGTACTGGTGCAAACCAACCCAACCCTTCCCTCACGCCCTCTCTTACTTTTCCTCTTGCACTCTGCCACACACTCCGTCTCTTTCTCTCTCTGCTTTGCGCATCTCTCTCTCTTTCGCCTTCGCTTGTGCCTCCACGTCTCAACTAACCGCCTACAACCACCCACTATGAACGTCCTCTCATCCTTCTCTTCGCCAGCCACCCCGAAAGCCACCCGCTGCAACCTCCTCAACCGATGCACACATACTTCTACCCTCTCGATGTCGTCCGCACTTTCCTCAGCAGTCCCCAACCTAGGCCAATCTCATGGTCTCCCGCTTGTCTTTATCTATTGTCTGCAGTGTTCGCTTTTATGTTTGGAAAATATGTCAAAACGTCTTCTAGAGCAATCTTACATCAGTTTTTTTCCCCTTAAATTATAAGCAGTGAAATTTTCCTTTATTTTATCAAACTGAACAAGTGTTTAGTAATTTGTTCCTAGAGCCAGTTTTGGGAGAAAGCCTCGAGCTCTAATATTTGTTTGGTGTCAACCTGTTTTAGTCACACTCACTTTGGATCCCGATCGACAAGTTTATGTGGGTTACATCCACTTAGGCTTTTGGAAAAATCGATTTTTCTTCTTGCATTTTCGTAATGCAGATGAGTATACCAAACGGAAAGTTTCAGATCGGTTGAATATTCCCCAAGTTAGATTCATGTTTGTAATTGTCCGTGACCCTTTTTTCTCTATTTGACAAGTCCAAAAAGATGTTCTAGAAGGTGCCGAAGATGCAAAAGATTCATCCTATGTGCCTTGACTATAATCATCAACATTGAATTAAAGTAGGAAAAAAATTTTACTTCGAATTTTATTTGCGTCTTCTCAATACTAATCTGGGGTTAGCCTTGCCTGATACGCTATCTGAGCCAGTAAATCGTGATAAAAGTGTAAAACCCATTTTTAAAAACCCCCCTTTGAAAAGTTGAGGAAAAAGAACATGTGTCTATGGAAGTAAATCCGTTGTTCATAAACAGAATATTACTACAGAGGGTAGACGAGGAAGGTAGGAGGAAACAATACGATTAGAATCATGTTGAGAGATTACTAAAATTCAAAACTAAGCGATGCATTAACAACGATGATGGAACTACACAACGTTTGTGATTTACCATACAACACAGTTCGTGGACATTTTAATCTAAGAGTACATTTTATACTAAAATATACAACAATATAAATGCAGATGGATTGAAAATATTAGATTATAAATTATTTAGACCCCATATATCTATACAGTATATATGTTCAAGGTATATACAATACTGGAAAAAAATTGTAACGGATGGAAAACGAACGCGCAGGAACCTTGGCCTTTCGAAGAAGATTTAACAGCAAAGCGGCAAAGTCTCTTCGAATATAAGTTTGACCTAGAATCACCAAGACAAGAACGGGGTGAATGCATATGTATCTTCTTGTTTCTGCAAAAAAAAGCGGCGAACTTTCCGCTCTTCTTCTATACTTCCTAGATTTTCCCTCATTCGCTTTTTCATTTCTTTTTAACATATCCCTCTCGCTGTGCTCTATTTAAAATGTAGCTTTACAAAATGAGGCAACTTGCCAGAAACTAGAATGGATTTTAAGTTAATTATTTGACATTAAATAAAAGGTTATGTTTGAAGTGTGCCAAAAACATAAGAAAAAAAGGTTATGTTTGTCTTATTGACTTTGTACGTTTTGACCTAACATTTATTTAAGTTAGTCCTCCTCTTGAAGTGCAAAATTTTACTTATTTTTGAGGTTGTGTCTATATTCTTGAACTGTAGTTTTTGTCCTTCATTTTTCGTCAGTTATGTTCGTTACTTGGTCTGTTAATCTTAACCAAAAGTTTATTTAAACCTGACAGATTTCAAGAAATTTTCATTTTGACCCAAACGTTTAGGTTTATGCTTGCAGCTTGAACTTCTGACCTCTAAAATCTTTAGGTTCTTGTCCGCTTATCAACCACTGAACTTTGGCCTTATGTTTATAATCGTTTTTAGCAATATTCACAATCTTAATAGAATCTTAATATAATATTAATATATTACATTATAATATTATTATATTAGGATTTTCTTATTTTAATTATTACTAATGTTTTATTACAATCTTTCCCTATATTATTATATTAGAAAACTTGTGAGACATGACCTAAATTTTATGTTTACATTTACCTATCGAGCTGTAAGAGTTGACTTACAATTTCATTTGAAAAAGAATTGTTCATTTTGACAAATGTCGTGGAATTTATTATTGTAAATACTCCAACCATTTTTTTTTTTGAAAAAGATTTATTTACAAAGTAGAAACATTTTTGAATAGAGTTAAAAAGAGATTAACTGAGTAAATCAACATGTTAACACGATTTTTCAACATTCGCTATAGAAATTGATAAAAGAATTATCATGCACCACTTCAGTTTGATGTCTGACCTTCTTTCAAACTTCTCTTACAGTTTCGAAAGAGCAACTTTTCCTGAGTAAGGGGGATGCTACGTTTAAATGGTCCTATATTTTGTTGTACTCTTCTCCAAAGATAAAACATTTTATATATCGAAAAATAATGTAAATAATTTAAAATAATATAATTGGTATCAATAATGCAAATAATATAAGTAATATAAATAATATAAGTAATGTGAATAATGTAAATAATATTAGTAATATTAATAATACAAAAAATGCAAGTAATACAAGGAATACAAATAATCCAAATAATATAAATCAATGTAAATAAAAACAATATTGAAGATGTAAAACAATATAAATAATGTTTAAGGCCAGGTTCTCCTTCTCAGTCCCCAAAGAAGCCTCAATTTCAGGGATTTTTTTCAGATAGAAAATAAATGATTTTCGGAAAAACTTTTTACGGCTTTTATTATTATACAAATAAGGATTATTTTTGAATTTAAAAACGAATAAAAAATGGCGGTTCCAGGTTTTTATAAACGAAGCTCAAACAGTAGAGGTGTTCGTGGCCGGGGAATCCCACAGCCTTTTCTATTGATCTGAAATCAAAAAACATAGGGTCCCCTAAATTTAATTTACATTATTTTGAACTTTGGATCATTTAAATCGGTTAATTTCGTTGAAGCTGCAAAGTTCCCCGCGCGTTTAAAAAATAGGTGTTTCGAGAAAAACGAATCTCAAGTTTTAAGTACTGAAAAATCGTACTTAATGTTTGTTTTTGACAACTTACGTTCAATCAGCTATTCCATCACGACACATTATGCCTTCCTCTTCCTGGAACATCTTATGTTGTTGGATCACAAACTTGCTGCCTATTGTATTTTCCAAGGACAGGTGTACAGAAAATTACCTACTTTTTAGTCAACAGACTTTCAAGAGACTTTCAACAATAGTTGAACTTTCCATCTAGTTGTAACTCGTGAAATACTTCCGATATCAAAATATCCTTGTGGCCACCTATTCTCAAAACCATAAAGATGATTTTTAAGCACAAAAAATTGATTTTTTCATCGTTCAGAAGGAGATGCTGTCCTTAATAAGGTAGTTTATAAGGCACAGCCCTAAGGCGTTTCTAAACCAAATTTGGGTCGATAATTTTCCACATGGGGAGACAACTAATCAAATTTTAAGAACTAATGATGGTAATTTAGTGGTTTAGGAAGAGTTTGGTTGAGTACCTTATTATTATACTTGTTACTAAAAAGGCGCTACTAATTTTATACTCAAGCTTATTGTACAGGAATAACGGATTAGTAGATCAGTACTACTGCGGGGTGCGATTTTGTAATTTGACTTTCGATTCGAATTGTTTAAGAAAACAAAACATTTGTAGTGTAGATCTTTTTTGTTGATAAAGAGGGTGTTCATCAAATTCTGTTTATTCTATATTAGGAAGAATTCCGGCAATTTCTCAATCTATTTCTTATGAGGTAAGGTTAACTTTAATTATTGTATGTAGTTTATTAAAATTGAAAGATAATAATAAAAATTGAAAGATTTGATATATCCAAAATAGGAGAGTTTCAGGAAGAAGTTTGAGCTTCAACTAGAGTTTTATTTGTAAATTAATGTGAATCATTAGATATGCTTTGGCCTTTTTTTGATAATAAAAATATTGTTATTATTCCTATTTAAAGAAGAACATGAATGTCATACGTGGGGAGCTTTAAATGTATTTGTCTCCTAATGCCGTGGTACAGCACTGGAATTATAAGATGAGTTTTCTTCTCGAAAACAAGTTGGAGATTGTGAATGTATATAGAAGGGTTTATTCACTTCTTTAAGTAGGGAGAAATTGTTTCAGATGAACTACTACTACTACTATGCACGAAGGGGGAAAGAAGGGGTAGTAAGTGGTACAATTAGGAACACTAAGGAGAAAAGGAGATTTAGAGATTTATTAAGAAAAGAGGTTTTTGGCAAAATTAGAGACAAAGTGTGGAAAGTTGCTGTGTAATTAGATGCTGTAAATGAATAAGCGAGAGAGAGGGGTTGATTTGTAATGTTTGAGATCAGAAAGTGCGTAGGGGTTGAGCACCCGTTTGATGCCCTACATAGGAAAGTCTGAGGAGGCCGTGGGTTGGTGGCTGTGTGGCAGGGACAAAAGTGGTACCGGAGAAGAGAAGGTGGTAAAGAAGGAGAAGCAGAGAGAGAGAGAGAGAGAGAGAAGGGGTGGATGGATAGTGAAGGTAGGGTGGGCTCTTTGGGGCTCTGAAAATGCAGCGTAATTTGTCTTTGTCTGGCGGGGCGAGCGCGCGGTAACGTCGGGTGGCGGTTCAGGGTGGTTGAGTAGATGGGAGGCGTAGAGGGAACTGAAGGGGAGAGATTCCGTGCTTGACCCGCCTGGGATCGATGCGTTCGTCTGCCAGAACGCCGAGACGCCCGCGTCCTTCCTACCTTCTCTTCTTCCTCCTCTCTCTCTCTCTCCCAACTTCTCTCTTTCTTTCTGCCCTCTCTCGCTCGTGCATGCTCTCTCTTTCTCTTAGCCTTTTCCCTCCCTCCTCCCTCTCTATCTGTTTTTCTTCCTTGTTCTCTTTCTCTCTTGCTATCTTTTTCCCTCTTGAACTCTGCTTCCCTCTTTCTCTCTCTTTCTTACTCTATCTCTTTTTCTCTCTCTCTCTTACTCTATTTCTTTTTCTCTATGTCTTTCTCTCTCTCTCTCTTACTCTCTTTTTCTCTCTCTCTTCCTTTATTCCTTTTTCTCTATCCCTTTCTCTCTCTCTCTCTCTCTCTCTCTCTCTCTCTCTCTCTCTCTCTCTCTCTCTCTCTTACTCTATTTCTTTTTCACTATCTCCTTCTCTCTTCTACTCTGTCTTACTATATCTCTATCTCCTTCTCTCTGTCTCTCTCTTTTTCTCTCTCCTACTCTCTCTTACTATATCTCTATCTCTCTTCTTCTCTCTCTTTCTCTCTTTTTCATTCTCCCCATCTTTCTCTCTCTCTCTATCTCTCACTTCCTCTCTTTTGCTTCAACCCTCTCGCTCCCTCTCCTGGAGCTTTTATCCTCACGAAACTGACAGTATCGTCATCTCTCCCTTGCCGTCTTTATCTCCTACCCTCAACCGCACTCTCCCTTCCTTCACTCTTCTACTTTTCTTTTAATCTCAACCTCTTTTTCTTTCTTAACTCCCTTTGTATACACTTTCTTACTCCTCGCTTATTCAGAATAGTTTGTTTTCCTTTAACCTATTTCGCACATTTTCTTAAGGTGCGTATCGGGAATGAAGCACTTGGGCCTGACCTGGCCCTATCATGGCTTGACTACTTTCCGACATAATTTACATTCGGGTCGGGAAATAATGACCGCGCGTCCAGTTCTTCGATTATTATAGGAGAAGACAATTAATATATTCATATTATTGTCATTATTATTGTTTTTACTAATTATACATATTATTGTTTAGAGTAAGAGCAATTATTGACATTATAATTATTATTATTATACATATTATTATTAATTACATATTCTGGATTGTCACAAATATTTAATTTTATTTTTCCCTGATTTCCAGACAAAATTCTCACTTTTTCCCTGACCATAAAAAATATTCTGATTCACTCTAAAAATTATTAGATAATCAAGAAAAAATGTTCTATTACATTTATTTACAAATTTCATTAATTGTAAAATTATTCAAAAACATCAATAACTAAATTTTTAAATAAGTATTTAATTATTACTTTTTCACGGGAATTAAAATTCTTCAGAACATTCAAATTCAAACCATCTTGAAACTCAACAATTTATAAAAATATTATTACAAAACATAAAGAAGACTATCCTTTTTCATGTTTTGTTATAATTTAAATAACCGTGAAATTTTTCAACAAAAATTTAATTATTTACAAAAATCCTAATAAAATCCTTCGCAAGAATTCAATTATTTTTAAAAGTAGTGAATTTTCTCATTAAAATTCAATTAATTGAAAAAATTGTAATAAAATTAGTTGCATTAATTCAATTATTTTCATAAACAATAAATCGATTGATTATTCGGTAATTTCATTTTTTAATCAATTTGTATTAGAAAATTCTAGAAAAATTCAATTGTTTAAATTGAAAAATAAATAATTTATTGAATAATTGATTGTTTGTTAAAATTGAATTCTCATAAAGATATTTATCAATAAATTTTTAAATAATTAAATTCTTTTGACAAATTTTGATAAAATTTTTAAAAATAATTACATTTTTCGAGGAATTTGATTAAAATATTGTATCCAAAATTAATTAAAATCCTGCGATGAGTTTTATTATTCATGAAAATAATTTTTAAAAAGTTCCAAAAACGTTAGTGAAATTTTTCTAAAATAATTGAATTTCGGTGAAGAATTTTATTTTTTTTTAAATAATTAAATTCTTGTAAAGAACTTTGTCAAATTTTTTTTTAAATAATTGATTCATGCGACGAATTTTATAAAAATCTTTTTAAATAATTGATATTTTTCAAAAAAATTATTTGAAATTTTTTATATTAAATAATTGAATTCCTGTGTGAAATTTTATTATTTATGAAAATAATTGGTTTATTTAAAAGAAATTTATCAAAAAAATTTTGTAAATTATTGAATTCCTGTGAAATTTTTCCAAGATTTTTATTAAAGTTTTTAAGAATAATTGAATTTCGAAGAAGAATTGTATTATTTATAAAGATAATTGAAGTTTTGACAAGAATTTCAACAAAAAAATTTGAACATAATTGAATTTTGGAGAAGAATTTTTTTATTTTTAATTATATATTTGAAATGACCAGAATTTTTTTTAATTTTTGAATATAATTGAATTTCTGCGAAAAATTGTATTACTTTTGAAAATAATTGAATTTCTGTAATTATTTGTAACTTTTCCAAAATTAAATTTTTTTTAGTATTTTTAACTAAAATTCTTTTATCAATCTAGTACTTATGAAAATTGTAAAAATTATTAATTACATAAGTTATAAGTGATAATTTTATGATGGTTCTTTAAAAAAAATTATTGTCTGAAATAGAAAAAATTCAAGGTTTTATATTAAAAATTCGTGATATTTTATTATTTTTTATTGAAAATACGTTTTGCAATAAATATTTTTTAAATAATTTGAAATAAATAAATCAAGTAAATATTTTTTAAAATAATTTAATAATTAATAAAGTCAAGCAAATATTTTTCAAATAATTTGAATGAATTGAAAATGAAATAATTTTTTTTTTTCAGTGCAGTTTATTGAAATTTTTAGACAAGATTGGCGAATTTATTCATTTGAATCTGGTGGAAAAAGGGAAACTAGGCGCTAGTCTGCACTGAAGTCCAGAAGGGAAAATTATAAATCTACTCATCTCATTCTCTCTATTGAACTTGCATTATTTTATTCATATACCTTTGTTCCATGCCATTTCTCTTTTATCTCCCTTAATTTCTCCGCACGATTTTCTATTTTTCTCACTTTTCTTTTATATATTTACCTTGAATTTTCCTCTCCTTTCGTCGTTTCCTCTTCAATATTTGCTTTTAATTTTTCCTTGCAGTGGTCTTTTTTCCAATTCTTTCATACATTTTGATTCGTATTTTTCAGTTATAGTCTCTCTCTTTCTCTCTCTTTACTTTTTATAGGAATTTTTTTTATTTCATCAATATATTTTACACCCCGGAGAAAAGGGATTTATACAATTTTTACTACAGTAAATACTAATAATTTACAAACTTGTTGAAAAATTTACAAAATATGAAATATTTATCTCTTGGTGTATATAAAAGAATTGATAATAATTTTTCTTCTCTCTTCGTCGCTATTGCAATAGTTGTGGAAAAAGGAGGGCAATTTTTATTTTTTTTTATGTTTATCCTCCTGGTATGATATTATTTTTGTCTCTTTTTGTGCGAGAGAGGAAAGGGGAAAAATGTCTTCTCTCTCTTTCTCTTTTTTGAGGCGTCTTGCTCTGCAGCGTCTTTTCGGTTCGAAGCGTTGGCTATCGGCGCAACGCACACGCCGTTAACCGCACTGCACAACGCGTGCACGGCGCCCAACCACCCACCACAACTCCCCACGCCTCACGCGCCTTCGACTCTCTCTTCCGCCCACCCTTCTCTTTTCCAGCGTCGTCTCTCACGCAAACCCTGGGACCTACGAACCTAGGAACCGCACCCCGAATATCGAGCCGCCACGTCGCCAAAATGCCTTCTCTCTCTCACTCTCTCTCTCTCTTTTTCCTACATGCATGCACCTATATAGTGTGTGTGCAATACTGGCGTATTTTTCTTTTGAGCAAAAAAAAATTTAAATTTCACTCTGCAAGGTCAAACTCCCCTCGTCGTTATGTTTCTTCTACTCAATTTTTCTCTCAAGGTCTTTATTAAAACTTTCTTTAAAAAAAAAAATAGAAATTTATTTCCCTAATGCTGTTGTCTTTTCTCTATACGTCGTGTTTTTCATACTTGCAAGATTTTAACCCGATCAGAGATATTTTTCTTTTAAAACTACACTGAGAAAACGATATATTTGATTCAAACCTATTTTGTTTAAATCAAACTTAAAATATCTTTGCTATACAGTTAAACATATTTAAGTTTAATTGAAACATATTTTTTGGTTTATTTAAAGAAATAATATATTTAATTCAAACATAAGTTGTGATTGATTTTAAATTATCTATAATTCACTTTTAAGTTTGAATCAAACAAAAAATTTTTAAACATATTTTTTGTTTAAATCAAAACAGAAAATATGTTTGAATTAAATATAATTATTCAAACAAATAATATTTTTGAATCAAAGTAGTAGATACTTTCTATATATTTTGATTAAACTTACAAACTAATTTCAATAAAACAAAATCATTTAAAATTATTTTTCTATTTAAGTTAAGTATAATGTTTTCTCAGTATAACGAGACCGTCATGTGGTATATGTTTCACATGTAAATCGTGAGGTATTAAAAAGTGTTGCAGATTAAATTAACAACAAAAAATATTAAAATAAGTAATTTTTGTGTTATTTTTTACAATGAATGAAATTTTAGTTTATTCAATTTTTTTATAACTATAAAACATCAAGATATCGATAACTGATCGATTTCTTCATATTTTATAAAAATTAAAGATGACCAAGTAATAAAATAATTATTTTATATTATAAGAATATTATACTATTCTTCAAAATTATTTTCATTATTTCAATTCAATTATTATTTTCAACAATTTTACTTGATATCTATTATTTTTAATAATAATTAATTAATCAATTTCACGAAATTTCAATTATTTTTAAATTCTTTAATAAAATGCATATTGGAAAATAAAAACTTCAAATAATATTCAAAAAAATCCAATTAAACTTTTTGAAAAATATTAATTTCAAAATTAAATTATTTCCAAAAAGTCCACTCTATATTTCTTTTAATATTCAATTATAATCTAAAATTTTAACTAAAATTCATTTTTATGAAATGAAAATCAATTTTTATTAATAAATTCTCCAAGAATTTAATTATTTAAATGCAAAAGTAAATAATTTATTGAATAATTGAATGTTTCTGAAAATTCAATTCTCATAAAGAATTTTAGTAACAAATTTTTTAATAATTCAATTCTTTTGTCGAATTTTATTAAAACTTGCATGAACATAATTACTTTTTTCAAGTAATTCAATTATAATTGTATGAAAAATAATTGAAACGCTGCGATGAGTTTTATGAGAATTTTCAAATTTATTCCTTTACAATTCAATTTTACAAAATTTCAATTATTCGGAAATTCTGCAATTAAATATATATTGAAAAATATAAACTTGAAATAATTTCAATAGAAATCCTATTAAACTTTTATAAAGAGAATTAATTCTTCAGAATTTTTTGAAAAAAATATATGAAAAATTAAGAATTTCAATGATTTTAGTTTGAAACTTTTTCAAAATTTAATTATTTCTAAAAATCCACGTTACAATGCTTTTAATACTTAAGTATAATCTAAAATTTTAACTGAAATACATTTTTAAAACTATTTTTATTTATAAATTCTACGAGAATTCAATTATTTAAATGCAAAAGTTAATAATTTACTGAATAATTGAATATTTCTCAAAATTCAATTTTCAGAAAGAATTTTAGTAACAAATTTTTTAATTATTCAATTCTTTTGTCGAATTTTATTAAAACTTGCATCAACATATTTACTTTTTTCAAGGAATTCAATTATAATTGTATGGAAAATAATTGAAAAACAATTAAATAGAAATCCTATTAAACTTTTAAAAAGAATTAATGCTACAGATTTTTTTTGTCAAAAATATGAAAAATTAAGAAGTTCAATGATTTTAGTTTGAAATTTTTTTAAAATTCAATTATTTCTAAAAAGTCCTCTCTATATTTCTTTTAATATTTAATTATAATCTAAAATTTTAACTGAAATTCATTTTCAAAAACATTTTTTATTAGTAAATTCTACGAGAATTCAATTATTTAAATACAAAAATAAATATTTTATTAATTTCATGTTCTTTGAAATTAAATTCTCATAAAAAATATTATCAACAAATTTTTTAAATTATTAAATTCTATGGACGAATTTTAATAAAGTTTTTAAGAATAATTACATTTTTAGAGGAATTTGATTAAAATTGCATTAACAATAATTGAAATTCTGCAATGAGTTTTATTATTTATGAAAATTATTGAATTTCTAAAAGAATTTTATTATTTATAAAAATAATTGAATTCCTGTCGAAATGTTATTATTTGTGAAAATGATTGAATTATTGCGACGAAATTTATAAAAAAATTTGTAAATATTTGAATTCTTGTAAAATTGTTTATTATTATTTATGAAAATAATTAAATGTTTGCGTAGAATTGTATTTTAAACTTTTTTTGATAATGGAAGTCTTTTGGAAAATTTTATTGAAATAGTAGATATTGAAAATTATGGAATTTTCGAAAACTATTGAAAATAATTGAAATTTTGACAAGAATTTGATTAAAATTTTGTAAAATAATTGAATATCAGAGAAGAATTTGATTATTTATAAAGAGAATTGGAATTTTGAGGAGAATTTTTTAAAATTTTGAATACAATTGAATTTAGTAACTATGTTACTAAGTGAGTTAGTAACAAAGTTAGTAACTAACTTTCTATCTCACTGGAAAAGCTAAATTTGTTAAATTTTGACATATCGTTGACATCTGTGTTTTATTTAAAATAAAATTTCATTCATAGTTAAAAATAACACAAAAATAAATTATTTTAAAACTTTTTTGGGTTTTACTGTGTTTATGATTTCATGAGCTTCACCTGGAACATAATATAAATTTCACTGTATTAGCGAAATTTTCAGTTATTGCAGCGAATAATTTCGTTGTTTCAACGAATACTTTCGCTATTTTAGTTAAAGTTATCACTGTTCCAGTTAAAGGTTTTTTTTCGTATACAATAATGAAAATCTAATTCGTTTAATAATAAATATAACAAGTGCAGTAAAAGTGCTCTCTAAATCTGAATTAGTATAAAGTTACTAATGAAATGGTGAAAAGTCGGCCACTTAATGATTTAGTAATAATTCTACTAACAATTAGTAAAATTTTACTAATTGTTAGTAGAGCGTTACTAATTGATTAGTAGAATTCTACTAACAATTAGTAGAACTGTTTTATTAATAGTCGATAAAACAGTTTCACTAATTCATTTAGTGAAAAAGGTGACTTTTAATTAGTAGAATTCTACTAAAACATTAGTAGAATTTTACTAAAACATTAGTAGAATTTTACTAAAAATTAGTAATATTCTACTTATTAAAAAGGTGAAAAGTCGTTCATGAAAACTACTAAAAATTAGTAAAATTTTACTAATTATTAGTAGAATTCTACTAATTCAGATTTAGAGAGTATAAAGTATATGTGGGTAATAAATTTTTCAGTACAGCAAAAACCAGTAAATTGAATCTCGGAATTATAAATATAATTTTTCAAAGTGAAAAAGAAAAAAATAATATACGATTATGTCGAGTTTGTGTCAAGTTTTAACCCGTCGCGGCTAAAGTTTTCATCGAAATGCATCTACTCAATTTAACCATTTCCGTGTCTGAGCAAAATCGTTAATTAAAAACCGTCGATTCGGTCGTCGAGTATCATAGAGGAACTCTATTGCATATTTCAACGCGCCGAGCTTCTGTCGACTCGTTTTATCTTCCGATAATTGTATTTCGGTGAGACGAAAATGGGCGGGCATTGTCGAGATCGAATGATGGCAAGAGACGTTTGTAATCCGCTTTCAAATATCGTTTATTACCACGGGCACGAAATATAATATTAATAATTAATATTATTACAATACACTCTGGAAATCTGCGCGAATTAGTTAAAAATAACTATATACACTGGAAAATAGTTGGCCAAATGTTTCTTGAACCCCCCCCTCCAAAAAAAAAGCTTCAAATTTAATTCGCCGGAGAAATAGCGCAATTTTCGTATTAAAATTCAATATAATTATAAATTTACCATTCAAAACTTGAATGTTGTATTCAATTATATGGCTATTTATTTTTTGGCGAATACAATGGAGGCATTAGTTATCAATTTATTAGTCACATAACTGAAATGTCTGCATATTTAATAATTTCAAGTTCAAAAGTTCAAGAGAATAAAATTCTTTATTTAAATTTTATAATACAAAAGAAGATTCAAAGAAGCAAATTTTTTCTTTTTTTTATTATTATTATTATTAAATAAAGGAACAACATTCGCATTCGCGATTCTAAAGAAGTCCAGTGTATTATACTTTGTCCGATGGGAACGCAGTGCGTGGGTGGCCTTGTAAATATGCATGGCGTACTTCGGATGTAAAATGCTCAATTTCAAGATTGCCTTTTGCCCATTTCATACAAATACGACGCATTTCTCAGTGATGCAAGTATTCCCTCATAGATGGGCTACTTTATGACGACTGCTGGCAAAACTCTATAATGACTGTATTTCACATGTAACGCGGATATATTGCTTCACTTGAAAATACCACCGAATAAATTACAAAAAACAAACATGATGCACTGAAAAGAAAACAATTATTTGATTCAATTAATTCAAAATATTTGAAAAATATTAAATAAATAATCAAAATGTTGATAGTAATAAATAATTTTCTAAAAATAAAAAAAGAATAGTTGAAATTATCGCAAACAATATTCCAAGTCGATTCGAAAAATAATTGAAATTTGGTAAAATTATTGGCAAATAATTAAAATTTTGGTAAAATCTTCGAAAAATAATTGAAATTCGATAAAATTTTTGAAAATTAAGTTAAATTTAATAAATCTTTCAAAGAATAAATGAAATTTGAAGAATAATTGAAATTTTTGTAAAATCTTCATGAAATAATTGAAATTTGATAAAATCTTCGACAAATAATTGAAATTTGATTAAATTTTTGACAAATAATTCAAATTTGATTAAATCTTCGAGAGATAAATGATATTTTATAAAATAATTGAAATTTGATAAAGTTTTTGGAAAATTATTAAAATTTTGGTAAAATATTCGAGGTATAATTTAATTTTGATAAATAATTGAATTGAAAAATGAAAATTGAATTTAGATAAAGTTTTTAAGAAATTATTAAAATTTTGGTAAAATCTTCGAAAATAATTGGAATTTGAAGAATAATTAAAATTTTTGTCAAATCTTCAAGAAATAATTGAAATTTGATAAAATCTTCGATAAATAAATGATATTTTATAAAATAATTGAAATTTGATAATGTTTTTTGAACGTTATTAAAATTTTTGTAAAATCTTCGAGAAATAATTGAAATTTGCTAAACTCTATAAAAATTAATTATAATTTAATAAAATCTTCAAGAAATAATTAAAATTTAAAGTATAATTAAAATTTTTGTAAAATCTTTATGAAATACTTGAAATTTGATAAAATCTCGACAAATAATTGAAATTTGATTAAATCTTTGACAAATAATTGAAATTTGATTAAATCTTCGAGAAATAAATGATATTTGATAAAATAATTGAAACTTGATGATGTTTTTGAAAATTATTAATATTTTGGTAAAATCTTCGACAAATAATTAAAATTTAAAAAACCTTTAAAAATTAATTAAAATTTTATAAAATCTTCGACAAATAATTAAAATTTAAAAAACCTTTAAAAATTAATTAAAATTTTATAAAATCTTGAAGAAATAATTGAAAGTAAAAAAATAATTGAAATTTGGTAAATTTTCGATAAATATTTAAATTTGAAAAATAAATGAATCGAAATTTCGTAACGTTTTTTAGGAAATAATTAAAACTTTCGTAAAATCTTCGAGAATTATTAAAAATTTTATAAAATCTTCAAGAAATAATTGAAATTTAGTAAATTTTCGAGACATAATTGAAATTTCATAAAATCTTTTAAAGTTAATTAAAATTCAATACAAACATCAAGAAATAGATTAAATAAAAAAAAATCATGGAAAATCGTTAAAGTCATTGAAGGTTAATTGGTGTTTGAAATATAATTGAATTGACATTTGGTAAAGTTTTTGGGAAATAAATGAAATTTTGGTAAAATCTTCGAGATATAATTTAAATTTGATAAAATCTTCGAGAATAATTTGAATTTGCTGAAATCTTCAAAAATTAATTATAATTTAATAAAATCTTTAAGAAATAATTGAAATTTGAAGAATAATTGAAATTTTTGTATAATCTTCATGAAATAATTGTAATTTTATACAATTTTCGAGAAATAATTTAAATTTTATGAAATCTTTAAAAAATTAAGTAACATTCAGTAAACTCTTCAAGGGATAATTGAATTTAGAAAAATAATTGAAAATTTATAA
Organism: Leptopilina myrica (nomen nudum); assembly: GCA_032872475.1. Classification (NCBI taxonomy): domain Eukaryota; kingdom Metazoa; phylum Arthropoda; class Insecta; order Hymenoptera; family Figitidae; genus Leptopilina; species Leptopilina myrica (nomen nudum). The sequence goes on along the minus strand of CM065464.1, from coordinate 12,747,619 downwards.
TTTTTTTGGAAAATTATAAAAATTTTTGTAAAATCTTAGAGAAATAATTGAAATTTGCTAAACTCTATAAAAATTAATTAAAATTTAATAAGATATTCAAGAAATAATTGGAATTTGTTAAATTTTCGAGAAATAGTTGCAATTTGGTAAAGTTTTTGTGAAATAATTGAAATTTTAGTAAAATCTTCGAAAAATAATTAAAATTTGATAAAATCTTTAAAAAATAATTAAAATGTAATAAAATCTTTGAGAAATAATTGAAATTAAAAAAATAATTAAAAATTGTTAAAATCATTGAAGACTAATTGGAATTTGAAATATAAATGAAATAAAATTTGGTAAAGTATTTGTGGAAATAATTGAAAGTTTTGTAAAATCTTTGATAAATAATTAAAATTTGATAAAATCTTCAAAAATCAATTAAAAATGTAATAAAATTTTCAAGAAATAATTAAAGTTTGGTAAATTTTCGAGAAATAATTGAAATTTGAAAAATAATTGAATTTGAATTTAGTAAAGGTTTTGGGAAAGTATTGAAATTTTGGTAAAATCTTCGAGAAATAACTGTCATCAAGTAACCATGAATTAAAGTGACAAATATTTTTGTTTGGTTTAGTTTATTATTAACACTGTTAATTGTTGATTATTGACATTGTTTTTTTCGTAAAAGAAATTTTTTTCCCTCTTAAAATATAAATAAGAAGTATATTGTTATTTACTAGAATTTTTTTTAACCTAGTACAATTAGTTTGATTTAGAATTGAGTAAATAGTGGAGAAAATAATAAGTACAGTGAACATTTTTCAATGGAAAATTAAAAAAAAATTATTTCAAGTATATATTGGAACAAAACTAACGACATAGAAGTAAAGTAAAACGTTTTTAAGAAAAGTCATTTACCTCTTTGTTCTACATTTCCTTTTAAAGAAAAGGAAAATTTTAATTTAGAAACTTCCAGTATTTACTTCTGATTTTTAAAATTAATTATTCATTACTGTTGGTGTGAAAAATTTGTTGGATAGGGGGAAAATAAGTTTTTATCCGATAATAGAATCGCAGGTTTATAAAAAACACTGAAAAGCAAGAACACTGAAATATTTTATTTTTAATGTTTTAAAATATTAAATAGGGTGATTGTATGTATTACTACGTGTTTTAAAATCAGCCACGTTTAAAGAATCATTTGAAGCTTTTAAGCTCAATTTTTTTTCCCCAATTTTTTTTAATGAGTAGTTAATCTTTCTTAGAACTTAAAAAAAATCTTTGTGTTAACAAAATAATTTAAATATGTATTAAAAAAAGGAATATTTAAAAAAAGTGCACAAGTGTGAATTACTACGAATGTGCTTGAAATTCTACGCGTGCATTACTAACGCCGTGCCTATTAATACACGTGAATTATTACGAGTTCCAAATTCTAAGTTTTATTACTATAATTGAAATTATTATTCAATAACCTAAATTTTAGCTTTTAATTTATTTCAAAAGGACAAAATAATGTAGTTAATTATTTTATTATTAAATGAAACTTTATTCATAATATGAAAATAAATATTTATTTTTATTTAGGTAACAAAATTAAATTAAATAATTACTTGGGGTTATATCTGTAAATCATATTCTTTATTTATTTAACAAAAACTTTAATTATTATGCATTATGCCATTTAGTTCCTTTTGTCTGTTTTGGAGGTTTTTAATGTCTTTTTATTTTAGCTAAAAATTATAATTTTCATTATGCGTTCATTAAAAATAAAAATGAATATAAATTAAAGTTTTATTACAGATATTTTATAGTTTATTATCTGTCAAATGAAGTTTTATTTTAATATTTTTAATGAAATTCGTATAGTAAATGGGACACACGTAGTAATACACACAATCACTCTATGTTCATTAGAAATAGAGGGAAAAAATGTTCAATTCAAATTTCGATTATTCGGAAATTCTACTGTTGAAAATTCGATTATGCGAAAATTTTACTATTGAAATTTCGATTATTTGGAAATTCTACAATTGAATGTAAATTAGAAAATAAAAACTTGAAATAATTTCAAAAAATTATCGATTATGCATTTTGGACAAAATTGTAAACATAAAATTACTAATTAAAAATCCAAATGTCAGTCATTAATTCAAAGTAGTATGAACATTTTGACTAATTTAGATTTAGAGACAAAGACATTTGTTTTTAAAGGAAGCTGAGATAGTAAAAACGAAAGAAACGAAGAAAGTTTCCGATCACGATTCTTGAGAATAAGAATCATTTAGGAAAATAAATTATCCTGCGTGTGATAAATTTGTAAATCCACAAATCACTGGGAAATTTAACGATTCCAACTTGTAGCAAGAGCTATACACGACAAGTGCGGTTTAGTTGTCTCGTGTACAACTTTGCGGAGTCGTTCTATAAAGGAATATTTACATTTCGGACTTTTTTTTTAGCTTGGGAAAAGGAGAAAAAAAAATATATATATATACATATAGATATATAGGAAGTGAAAGCTTGTCTCGCATTATTGTGTTTGATTCACTTAAGTTAGTGGTATAACACATTATATCTGGATGTAAATGTACAATAAAGCACCTTTATGGCTATTCTCTACAAGTTCGCTTTTATCCGGGCGATAAAATTTACAACGTCTGGCAGCAGACTAGCAGCATCCCCTGCCTGAACTGAACTTCGCTGTCCCATCTACGTCTAGCATCTCTATTTTCTAACTTATATAGTATAATACATACATTCACGCGCTCACGTGCGCCCCCCACCCCTCTCCTCACAACGTGTGTTGCGCGGCTTTATTCGGATATCTTGAGTTTGTTTTATGACCGGCTCTCTTCGCGTACATACTTATTTTCCCATGAAAAAAAAAAAAAAAAAAAACGCACTTTAACCTTTGCCATCATTTTACTGCATAGGTGAAATCTCCCCCCCCCCCTCTTTTCGGCGGTGACACTTTTTTTTATCATCATTCATCTACCTTTTTTCTTTTACCTTTCATATATTCATTATGTACTTTGGAACTAATTAAACATGACTTTCACACTTGGATATCCAAGAAATGCTTTTTTTAAAACTTTTTTTTAAATTTTAAATTAACCCTCCGTCACACACCTAGGGAGAGATTCCCTCTACGGTTTCAGTATTTTTGAAATAACTTTTGTTTTCCTCATTGCAAAATAAAAACAGTTTCTATGTACCTTTCGACAATTTACTCCTCAATATATTTCTAAAAAAGCATTTAGTTTAAACATAATTAATATTTAATTATGAAGCTTCAAAGCCAAAAAAAACTCGAAAAAGTGAGGTTATGTTGAATAAAAAAATCATGTTTTCAAAATACTTTTTGTTCCACTGTTGGTTAATGGCAAAATTATATTATAAATATATAATTAAAATAAATTATTTAATGATTTTTTTTGCTTATTTGTTAATGTTACAATATTTTTACATGTAAAGTGTAATTCCTTCAAAGATGTGCATTCGTGTAATTAATTTTTATTTTTGAGACCAAACATTAATTTTATTAATTTTATAATTTAGAATAATTTACTACACATTTGTAAGTTTGTGTTAAAATTAAATTTTTGTGGATTCCTTATTGTTTATGTTGTAATGTCGCTTATTTTACAATGTGGTGAGGGATTCCCTCTAAACGTGTGTAAAGTCGTAATTTTTTCCAAGGTGTGTGACGGAGGGTTAAAAAACATTTATTAAGGTCATTTGAGGTAAATGTAAACGGAATATCTATGTTTCACCAAAAACATTAGTTTTTTTGTTAAAACGTAAAATGGACTGATTTTTTTTTGCATGATCTTGTTACTTTACTTGCGTAGAAAAATTTTCTGAAGTACAACAAAATATTGATGCACCTGAATCGCCTAAAAGTGACTGTTTACATTTACCCCGAAATTGTGAAATTTTCCTAAAATTCGGGGTAAATGTAAACACCTTGTGTAGTTAAGCGAGTTTTAAGAAACAAGTTATTTCAAATATACTACTGTTTTAAGGGATGGAAAAACTGAAAAAAAATTCTTTGTAGATGTATAGTAAATAAACCAGTTGACTGATAATGTATCATATAAAATAAACAATCAACCGTTACAAAATTAGTAATGTAAAATCTTGAATAACTTGAACAAATTTTAACAGATTTTCATTCAACTTGGTAAAAAGAAGTTTTCAAGGTTGCTGAATAAGAATCTGAAATCGAATTTTTAAGTTTCAAAATATCGGATCCAATAATTAATTCAATTATTTTCTTTTTAAAATCTAGTTGAAGTTCTGTTTACATTTACCTCGAGTTTTCGAATTCTCGGGGTAAATGTAAGCACGTAATTATTTATTAACTAAATTGACGAAAATCAAAAATTAAAGTCATTTTTTGTTAAGGCACTAATAAGGAAGAATGAAAAATTTTAGTTTGATTTTTTAATTTATTTTTATGCAAATGCGAGACAAAATACTGAAACAGTAAAACTTTGATTTTCAACCTCTTTTGCATTAAAAGATAACTTACACTATGGCATTGCCAATTGTCAAAATAAAATATTGGCAATACTCAGAACATCTTGTAGGTGAGCTGAGGTAAAAATATTGACATCGTACTTATTTTTAAATTTGTAAATTTACTTATAAAACATCTACTGTTTACATTTACCCCAAATGACCCTAATGTTTAATTTAAATAAAGTTTTAAAAAATGATATTAATGATAATGTTTAAACTTTTATCATTCCATATTATATTTAATTTAAAATAAATGTTTTTAATGTTAATAGTTTTTAATGTTTAATTTAAATAAATATTTAACTATTTAACTATTTATGTTTTTTTGCTTCCTTTAAAAACATGTCTTTGTCTCTAAATCTAAATTAGTCATAATGTTCATACTACTTTGAATTATAATGACTGACATTTTGATTTTGAATTAGTAAAATTTAAATTAATTAATAAATTTAATTTAAAAATTCTATTAAAATTGTTTTGAAAATAATTAAATTTCTGCAAAGGATTTTTTTTCGAATATTTTCAATTTTTTAAATTAATTTATTTCAATACATCGAATTTTTGCTAAGAATTTTATCAAAAAATTTGATAACGCAATTCCATTGAAAAATGTTATTAAATTCTCGTGATGAATTTGATTAAAATTTTTCGTAAATCCTAATTAAATTCTTTTGGTGAATTTCTTTTAATTCTTTTTTAAACTATATGGAGTTTCTTTAAAAATTTTGAGAGCAATTGGATTTTATGCAGAAGAATTTTAATAAAATTGGATTAAAAGTAATTGAATTTTTGCGAAAAATTTTATTAATATTTATAAAAATAATTGAATTGTTCCGAAGAATTTATTAGAAGTTTAGAAAATAAATGAATAAATGTTAATATTTGAAGATTAAAATTCATTCGAAAAAATTCTATTAAAATTGTTTTGAAAATAATTAAATTTCTGCAGAGGATTTTATACTATTTATGAACATTAATGAATTATTGCAAAGAATTTGACTATATTTATAAAAATAATTGAAATGTTTCGCAGAATTTATATTCAAATTTTGAGAAATAATTAAATTATTTTGAAGAATTTTACAAAAACATTTTAAAATAATACTGATTTTTTTCTTTTTTATAAATATTTTGACTAAAATTGAATTATTTTTAAAGAATTTAAAATTCTTCTTGAAATAGAATTTTATGGACATTTTTGGAAATAATTAAATTCTTTAGTGTAATTTTATTTAAATTGAATTAAAAATAATTTAATTCCTTCAAAGAATTGTTGTATTTATAAAAATAATTGAATTGTTTAAGAAGAATTTATTAAAATTTTAAGAAGTAAATAAAAATGAAAATATTTAAAAATATTTGAATTCATCCGAGGAATTTAATTTGAAATTGTTTTAAAAATAATTGAATTCCTGCAAAGGATTTTACTATATTTATAAAATTAATAGAATTCTTGCGAACAATTTTGCTATGTTTGTTAAAAATAATTTAATTATTTCGAAGGATTTATTAAAATTTTAGTAAAAAATTGAATTATTTTTTCAAAGCGTGTTAAAAATGTTTCTTAAAAATAATCTCTTCCGAGGAATTCAATTAAAATTGTTTTAAAAATAATTGAATTTTTGTAAAGGTTTTGCTATTTAAAAAAAAATAATTGAATTGTTTAGAAGGATTTATTAAAAGTTTAGAAAACTATTGAATTCTTTCGTGAAATTTCATTAAAATTTTCAAAATATGAACAGTAGTAACTTTGTACTTAATATGTGAATTTTTTAAATTTTGACTACGAAATTATTTTCAAAATTTATATTCGAAATTAAAAAAATTTGTAATTTGCATAACAATAACACATTGAATACCACGTTCCGCGCGTAACATTTGCTAGATACAGATATAATCTTAAATTTTTTTCAAGTTAACTTTCTTCTTTAAGATGTAATTAAAAATACGTATTTTTTTACTTTCCCCCCTTCCACACAATATCATTACTCTATGAAATCTCAAACACCAGTTCGTGGAATATTTATTGCGGAAATCGCACACACCCTGAGATGTCTTCAATTACATTTGAGAATGACATATATATTATTTTCGCGCAAATAACATTTATTTTAATGTAAACATATTTATTCCAAGTAACATGATATTTAGTGGGAAAATATTTGTTTTGAGAAAATTTTCTTTACACTGTCTCTTAAATAAATAGTTTTTTTTATTTATTTATTTAATATTTATAAACTTTTATCATTCTTTAATGTATTCGATTTTAGAAACGGTTGTAAATGATTTTTTTGGAAAGTTACGTGTGCCTTTCATCGTGGAGAGACACACAGAAATTGTAATATTACAAATATTTACTATTAATAATATTAGAAAATTAATAATACACTGTAAAAAAAAGGAGTTAAATTTTAACTCCCCAGGGAGTCTATAAAAGTCGCACCCAATTTGGGAGTTAATGCCAGGGGAGTTAAATAAAAGGAGTTAAAATTTAACTCCCAAATGCTAACTCCCCATGGAAAAAATAACTCCCGCGGGTGTTAAATGAAGGGAGTTAAAAATTGACTCTCTTTTGGAGTTAATTTTTAACTCTAAAAATTTAACTCCCTACTCCCGAGTCCGTTAACTCCCTAAATTTTTTACAGTGTATTAATATTTTGTTGTTATTAGTGAATTATGAACATTATTTAATATAGTAATATGAAAGGTAGAATAAAGCAATGCTAAGGATTGTTTCCTTTCTAATTAATCTTTAAAACTTTGAAAATAAAAATTTCGGTTAAAAAAATAGCTTAAAAGGTTAATTAAAATTCGTGTTTTTGTTTCTATAAAGAGAGAAAAAGAGAGAAGGAGAGAGAGAGAGACAGAGAGACAGAGGGAGATTTGTTATTTTCAATGGAAAAGCATTTGTGATTTACTGGTCGTAAACATTATTCTCATAGTCAGTTCAAGTCATTCCTAACAATTCATATAAAGTGAAGTACACAAAGAGAGCAAGTTCATTGTATTTTCAAGCTGCATTCCGAGATGAACAATAGTCGTAAAATTAAATTCAATGATCTAAATAGAATTATTGATTAAATTATAGTTCTTTAACAAATTATAATAACTAAATTTCATTTGTAGGAAGAATTTAAAAACGATTTCTATTAAATAATTTTTTTTCTTCATTTTTTTTTATAAATGTAAAATTATATAATAAAATTTTAAACAAGGAAAAAACAATTCATCCTGGAATAGTTCGATAAGTTTCTGTAAAAAAGTGTCAACTATAATTAAAAACTTATATTATCAAGAATTACTTTCAATTTGTCGATCTTTTAATCGTTAAAATTCAGTGACTCTCTCTCTCTATATATATATAAAGTCAGAAACTTTTAAGTGCATATCTTCCAAGGGAGAATTTTCGAATTAATGAGACCTTGAGTAGTTTAGATTTATGCAAAGCAGAAAGTTTAAGAACTTTTGTAACATTTTCGTGTAGTATATGGGTGATTCTCCTGAAAGGCACCTGTTTTTTTCCAAAAACTAAAAAAAAATTAATTTTTACATTTTCTGAATTTTTTTTTCATGGGTGGATTTTAAATACGTTTAAAGATAAAAATCTGAGTTGCGCCAAAATAAATTTTCAAAAATAAGCCTTCCAGCATTATTTTAATATTGTTTTGAAGGTTAAATATACTGTAATCAATATTGGGGTTTTTGAAAAAAAATTCTTTTTAAATTTAATTTGTTTAATTTATTAAACTTTTCACATTATTCATTTATAATTTAATGAATTGTGTATTTAATAATTTATTTATAACTATTTTATCTTTTTAAAAATAACTAATGTATATTTTTTTATATTGAACGGAAAAAAATTTTAATGGATTTTTTAATTTATCATTTTAAGTTCAAAATTGATATTTTCTGTTAAAAAAATTTATTTTTAATTATAATTTTGTTACTTATCTAACTTTCTACCTAATATGTTATATTTTAAAAAATTAAAAATATTTTATTTTAAATAAAACGGAAATTTTTTTTATAATTCAAGAGTTAGGTATTTGAAAATAATTATTAAAAAATAAAAACAAAACAATAATGCTTATTAAATATGAAAAAGGCTTCGGAGATGAATAGTTTGTCAAATAAAAAATTCACGTTTTTATTAAATTTAAAAATATTGAAACATAATTTAACAAATTTTTTGGACTACAACTTCAAATATTTATATACAGATTACTTGTAATTAAAAAACAGTTTAAAAATATGATTAACTGAAAAACGAGGCTTCGGTGATGAATTTGAATTTTTACTCCCATTGCCAGTAATTTTTAGTTAATTATTTAAAAAATTTCTTTTCTTTTATTTAAACTAAATAGAAGTGAAAAATAAACGGTAGATTCTAAGCTTTAATTTGATATTATATTAAGACTATATTACAAAATTTTTAATTATATTAAAAAATAATTAAAAATATGTATCATATTGAAGCAAAACCAAAAGACAAATTTAATAAATTTTTTTACTAAGAAAAACTGTAAATTTTAACATTGCAAGATTATGTAAAGATAAATATTGTTTCGTAGATCATGGATAAATTTTTTTTTTAAATGTCTTTCGATTCTAAATTTAATAATTGTACAAAAAACAGCTAAAAATTTGTCTTTTTACATTTTTTTTTCACTGAAATCCGTAATGTATAAAAAAAATTAAATATTGATCTTATTACATCAATAATGCCGAAAGTCGAAACTCCCTCGAAAATTGAGCACAAGAAAAAGATGTAAAAGAAGAAGATGGGTAATATTTTAAAAATGATTTATAGTCATACGGTTAGGAAAAAAAGAGATGATTAAATATGGAGATAGTGTGAAAAGAATAATAATAAAACAAAAAATACAAGCGAGGCGTTATTGGATACATCTCTTGAAGAACTCCCAAGCAAAATGCATTGATAGCAAAAGAAACCGGTCAATTCCAGGAAGTACACAAAGTTCCGGTTAATACGCATTGTTAGACATGGCTCATGTTTGTTCCCCCCCAAAGACAATCTGAATGTTAAGCGTGTCTTTTATTTATTTTTTTTCTTTTATGTTTCGGATGTCTTTCTCTCTATATGTGAGGAAAAAAATCAGAATAAAAAGAAAAAAAAATTTGTTATGAGTGAAAGCGAAATCTGTTATAAAATCAGTAGCATGTACTAGTGATTAATAGTGATTTAATTTCTATGTTATTTTCAATCAGTGGTACATGCTATCAATTTTAAAGTACATGAGCATTGAATTTATAGCATTAGTTTCAATTATGTTGCTTTTTTTGAAAGAATGTTTTTAAGAAATTAAACAGCTCTTTGCTCTTTGATAATTTTTTTTTCAGATGGAAGCTGACAACTTGACCTAAACATACAATTTTTGATTTATTTATGGGTCACAGTTCACTATATTTTAGCTGAAGACGTTGCGGATAATTTTTTTTTAAATCTCATAATTTGTAAAAAAAAATGATGTTTAATAACCATAGAATTCATTTTTGAGAATTATTTTACAAAATTTTTTGAATTTAACTATTAGAATTTTAATTTTTAAGTTGTGTTTGACAGAAGAAAGGTTAGATTGACAGTTATGGAAATTTATTAAAGATGCATGGAAACAATTTAGATAATACAAATTTCTTCATTGATCTTTTTTAAAAATGAGCTAATTTACTTGAATAAATAGATTATTATGCAAACACACTGCAAAAACAAGTATCTTAAAATACATTATAATCACTTTTAAAACGATTAAAACATCTTATTTTTCCATCTTCTATCTTAGAAACTAATGCATTTTAAGATGCTTTGGATAACTTTTTGGAAACAACTTAAAAGCGACTAACAAAGTATCTTAAAATAATAAGATGCCTTTTTTTTACAGTGCATATCCAAAATAATAGATAAAAATTGATTTTAAAATTTACCAGGTGAAATATAATGGAGTGACTCTTATTTTTTATTTATTTACACTGGAAAATAGGGGTATTTAAATTCGAGCTGATTTCGGTATTAAAAGAGTGCATTATGTATATGTTATTTATTTATTATTTATTTTTTATTATTAACAGAATTTCCTTTTAATAAACTATATAGTGAAACGCGTGAGAAAGCGAGTTTATACCAAACGGCATGGCATCAGATTGCTAAAAGGAGTACAATCGATTTCTAGTCAAACTATGATGAGATTTGGTTCGATTTTCGATGAAAGCCATCTCATGTCGGTACACTGGATCACCAAAGGAAAGAATCTCCGTATTTTCAAGGAACGCGTTTCAAATTACCGCGGGATTGCGTTGCATTCTGTCCGTTGCGCTTGGCTAGCAGCGAGCAAATCTAATTCCTTCGGACTCGACTCAATTCCCTTTCTCTCTCTCTCTCTCTCTTGTAATGCTCCCATTTTCTCCTCTCTTCCTCACTCACTCACTCACTCACTCACCCTGTCGTCTTTTTTCTCTCCCTCTATCGTCTATAGAACATCCCGAGGGATAAGTACCGTTTCACCGATCGACGAACCAGGGCGCGCCTTTTAACATGGCGTTTTTCCTCTCGGGAAATTCGCACTGGCTCCAGTTGCCAATCGATGATTCTTGCCAACTTCTATACTTTTTACATGTACCATTCTCTTCTCCAAAAAAAAATAAAATAAAATAAAAACCTCGTACTTCTTCTATATATACACTTTTTTTAAGTTTATTCTTAAAAGTTTTGAAACTGATCGAAAAAGAATTTTCTTTTTCTTAGTTTATCAGGCAAACCAAACTTTGAAATATTCTTCTAAATTTATCGAAATTTTCACCCCAAAAATATTGAATTTCAATGATTTCCAAAAAATATTTAACAAATTTCAATTTATTTATGTTTCAAATTTTAATCATTTCTCGAAAATTTTATAAAACTTTAATTATTTCTCACAAAACTTTACCAAATTTTAATTAAATTATTTTTTAAATTTCTATTATTTCCCAAACACTTTACCAAATTTTAATTCAATTATTTTTTAAATTTCTATTATTTCCTAAAAACTTTACCAAATTTCAATTATTTCTTGCAGATTTTTATTAAAATTTAATTAATTTTTAAAGATTTTAATAAAATTTCAATTATTTTCCAAAAATTTTACCAAATTTTGATTCAACTATTTTTCAAATTTCCATTGTTTCTCGAAGATTTTACCAAAATTTCAATTATTTCTTAAAGATTTAATTAAATTTTAATTAGTTTTTAAAGATTATATCAACTTTCAATTTCTTCTCGAACGTTAAACCAAAATTTCAATTATTTCCCATAAACTTTACCAAATTATAATTATTTTTCAAATTTCAATTATTTAACAAAAAATTTTTACCAAATTCTAATTATTATTTTAAGATTTTAACAAATAGGTTTCAATTATTTTCCAAAACTTTTATAAAATTTTACTAAATTCTAATTATTTCTCAAAGATTTTTTACAATTTTAATTCATTTGTAAAGATTATATCAAATTTTAATTATTTGTCGAAAATTCTACCAAAATTTCAATTCTTCCCTATAAACTTTATCAAATTATAATTATTTTTTAATTTTTAATCCTAATTATTTCTTAAAGATTTGATCAAATTTCAATTATTTGCCAAAGATTTTACCAATTTCAATTATTTTTCTAATTTCAATTAATTCTTTAAGATTTCACCTAATTCTAATTATTTTTCATAGATTTTATCAAATTTTAATTATTTTGTAAAAGTTTTTATCAACTTTTACTTATTTTTCAAAGATTTACCAAATTTCAATTATTTTTCTAATTCCAATTATTTCTTGAATATTTTATTAAATTTCAATTATTTATGAAACTTTTTACAAAATTTCATTTTGATCACAAAAAAATTATACTAAATTCTAAATATTCCTTGAAAATTTACCAAATTTTAATTATTTCTTCAAGATTTTATAAAATTTTAATTAATTTTTAAAGGTTTTCTTAATATTAAATAATTTTTTTAGATTTTATTAAATTTCAATTATTTGTCGAAGATTTCATCCAATTATAATTATTTCTCGAAGATTTCAAAAAAATTTCATCAAATTTCAATTATTTTTCTGATTTCAATTATTTCTTGAAGATTTTATTAAATTTTAATTAATTTTTAAATATTTTATAAAATTTCAATTATTTTCCAAAAACTTTACGAAATTTCGAATCAATTATTTTTCAAACTTGAATTATTTCTCGAAGATTTCACAAAAATTTCAATTATTTCCCAAAAATTTCATCAAATTTCAATTATTTTTCTGATTTCAATTATTTCTTGAAGATTTTATTAAATTTTAATTAATTTTTAAATATTTTATAAAATTTCAATTATTTTCCAAAAACTTTACCAAATTTCGATTCAATTATTTTTCAAATTTGAATTATTTCTCGAAGATTTCGCCAAAATTTTAATTATTTCCCAAAAATTTCATCAAATTTCAATTATTTTTCTGATTTCAATTATTTCTCGAAGATTTCACAAAAATTTCAATTATTTCCCAAAAATTTCATCAAATTTCAATTATTTTTCTGATTTCAATTATTTCTTAAAGATTTTATTCAATTTTAATTAATTTTTAAATATTTTATAAAATTTCAATTATTTTCCAAAAACTTTACCAAATTTTGATTCAATTATTTTTCAAATTTGAATTATTTCAAATTTCAATTATTTCTCGAAGATTTCACCAAAATTTCAAGTATTTACCAAAAGTTTCTCCAAATTTCAATTATTTTTCAAATTTTAATTATTTCTTGAAGACTTCATTAAAGTTTAATTAATTTTTAATGTAATAACTCGGTAATTATTGTTATTATTTATTATTTGAATGAAATAATTTACTTTACTTGAAGCGGTGAAATAAATGAATTGAATGAAATATAATTTTTTTTTTCAGTGTAATTGCTAAAAAATGTTGATGGGAACAATATTTATTTTTAGCATCCATTTTAAACAACATTAAAGAAACATGGTGCTATATTCAATCACTTTTATTTCTTTCAATATTATTTTCCTTTATAATCTTTATACAATTTTCAAATCAAAATTTCCTACACTGAGAAAAATTTATATCCATCACCAGAAGGAAAAATAATACAAGTTTGTATTACTTTTCGCCTACAGTGAATAAATTCAATTTGGAATCAATTTTTTTTATAGCTCTCTCTCTCTCTCTCTCAGAAGTATATAATTTTCTCACTACAATGTTAACGTTATTGTTTATATTAATATTTTATAATCTTATTATAAGCTTTAATAGATGGGTGGGGATTTCAACCCGCATAATCTTTTACCGAGAATGATGCCCTCTGATTTTCCCGCATTTGAAAAGATTTTATGACGATTTCTTTACATTTTTTTTCATTTATTTTCAAGAGAGAGAAAAAAAGAATGAAAAAAAAAAAAATATATATATATATATATTGCATCAAAGCTGGTATAGGCAGTGAGCCAACGGTCGATCGTTGGTAGAGTTCCTACGAGAACAAGCTTCGTGGAAACACGATTGCAAACGTTGTAATTTCAGACATCTTCCCTTCTTACGCCTCGGTTCGATTTTAATGCAGTGCTTAGCATAGAACAGCTTCGCTTGAAATCATCGACAAGCGTTTTTTTACGAGCGCATAAAATTCAATTTCACATTAAAATTCAAACATCAGCCAAAACTGAGGATTTCGAATAAAATGATGAGGATAAAAAAAAATTATATCTGTTAATTTCTCTGAAAGATGGAAACTAGGAGTTTGGAAATCAGAAGCAAAATAGTGGTGGGAGGTTTAGATGAGTATGGGAATCAAAGTCCTACTAAATTTATACTGTTTACTACTTTTTTTTACGTTGTACTATTTAGGTCCTTTTTTAGTTTTCAGCCACGAAAAGCTACTATTTCTGGTTTTTGTTTACAATTCACACTAATTCAAATTCAAAAATATTAGAAATCAAAAAACTATTCTCAAAAATTATAATCAAATTGTTTAAAACGATTCAATTATTTTCAAAAAGTAAAAATGAATTATTTAAACATTTTTAGGAAATTCTTCTTAAAAATCAAATTAGTTTCATAATCATTTAAATTCCTTCACGAATGATAAAATAATAAAATAAAAAAAAATAATAAAATAAAAAAATAGTAAAAAAATAATAAAATTAATAAAATAATAAAAATAAAATAATAAAATTAATAAATAAAAAATAAAATAATAAAATTCGTTGAAGGAACTCAATTTTATTAGCATAAGAAATTTTTTTGCGGAATTGATAGTAAAATTTCCAATGCCAAAAATTTTTAAATTAAATTAAACATAAATTTTTATATATTTTTAATAATAAAATTCATCATATGGTTTCAATTTTTTTAATACAATTTTGCGGTAATTGTATTAAAAAATAATTGAAATCCTACGATGAATTTTACTATTTATGAAAATAATTGAATTCATACCAAGATTTTTCTAAAACATTTTTTTTTAAATAATTGAATTTTGTTTGGGAATTTTGTGTGAAAATAATCGATATTAAAAGTCATCACTATTTAGGTGAATAATTGTAATATTTTTGTAAATATTTAATTCTTTCGAAGAATTTATAAAAAATAAATTGCAACATTTATTTAAATAGTTGATGTTTTTCGTCGAATTAAAATTCAATTTTTAAGAATAGTTCAATTTCTCGAGCAATTTCTATAGAATTTTATTAACAATAATTGAAATCCTACGATGAGTTTTTGATTATTTATGAAAATAATTTAAAAGTCACAAAGAATTTTATTCAGATTTTCAAAAATAATTAAATTCTTGAGAATAATTTTACTAGTCTATGAAAATAATTGAATTTCTGTGAAAAATTGTTGTTATTGTTGAAAATACTTGAATTCTTTATGCGAGAATTTTATAAACATTGTTTTAAATAAATAATTTCTTTTCAAAATATAATAATAAATATTATAGAAATGTTATTGTAAATTATTAGTAGAAATTTTATTATCTCTGAAATAGTTTACGAAATTTTAATTTAATTATTTTTCAAATTTCAAATATTTGTCGAAAATTTACCAAAATTCAATTATTTTTCTAATTTCAATTATTTCTTGAAGTTATTATTTAATTTTAATTTGTATCTAAAGATTTTATCAAAATTCAATTTCTTCTTGAAGGTTATACCAAAATTGTAATTATTTCTCAAAAATTTAACCAAATTTCAATTAATTAATTTTAATTATTTTTCTACTTGTAATTATTCCTCGAAGTTTTTATCAAAATTTTAATTATTTCCAAAAAAATTTTACCAAATCCAAAATATTTTCGAATTTCAAATATTTCTTGAAGATTTTATCAAAATTCAAGTATTTTTCGAAGATTTTTCCAAAATTTCAATTATTTTGCTAATGTCATTTAGAAGATTTTATTAATTCATATTTAGTTTTTAAAGATTTTATTAAAATCCAATTATTTTTCAAATATTTTATTACATTGCTTCCTCATATAGAGGAAGTATTGTAATACAAAAATTTGTCAGGTTCGATTTTTTAACATATCTTTATGTTATTTGAGTTTAACTATATATTTTTTTGATTTTTCATTTTTCAAAAAAAGTTTTTTTGCCCATACCTTTAAAAAAATGTTAGGACACCAATAAATGTTTTTCTCTAATTTTTAAGAGTTCTTTTAGACGCATCTTTTGAGCCCTCAAGCAACATTTTTCGTCCATATTTACCGGAGATAATAATCTTTTAAAAATCAAAAATTTTGGAAAATAAGACTTTTTTGAAAATTTGTTGGAAAAATGTTGAAATAACTTTGAAACTATATGGTTACCAACTTGTAGAGCATTAAATAACGCTTCGATTGACGTATTTTTGAAGATAATTCGATTAGAAATAAAGAAGTTATTGATATTTAAAAAACAGAAATTGTGATGGAAATTAAAAAAAATTTTTGAATAACTGTTGAAAATATATACTTTATTGTTATTAATATCTCTATGAGGAAGCAAATTGTTTATGCAATGAACACAACGAGATTTACGAAAACGAATGAAATCAAATTTTACACCAAAATTATAACAAAAACAGATAACTTGGCAGCGGGGCGTATGATTATTCCCCAAATTTAAATTTCCTAATATACAAAACATGGAAATTTTTATCATCGAAACTTCATTTCGCATAATTTTCAGATTTCGCAAATTCATTTAACATAATTTTTAATTTATCGAATTATTTTTTATCCTAATATTTAAATAGTCGAATTGTTTTTTAATACAATTTTTAATATGTCGAAAAATTCTTTGACATAAATTTTGTTTTTTCGAATGACTATTTTTCATAATTATTAATCCTCCGAATTGCCATTTGACATAATTTTCAAACCTTCGAAATATTATGTTACATAAATTTCATTTATCGAAATTTTATTTGTCATAATGTTCATTTACTCGAATCATCAAGTGACATAAAACGCATTTACTCAAATTCTCATGTGACATAACATTCAAATCTTAGAAACGTCATATTTAAGAAATTTCAAAATGTATGTCAAAGAATTTTTCGACATATTAAAAATTGTATTAAAAAACATTCGACTATTTAAATATTAGGATAAAAAATAATTCGATAAATTAAAAATTATGTTAAATGAAATATATATTAGGAAATTTTAATTTGGGGAATAATCATACGCCCTCTTGGCAGCGGTTTTTTCAGTTATGCTTCAGCATAACGTAAGCAATATGTAGTAAATAGGTTTCAGTAGACGACTATATACGAAGCCTGGGTTCCTGGCAACTTACGCAGCAATGTTGTAACAAGCTTGCGCTGCTCAAACCACTACTCTGCTAAAAATGATATTTTTAACTTTTAGTTCGTGGCTTCGATGCACGCGACATTTTGAGCGTTTTCTCTATACACATAGTCTGTGTAGATATAATTCTGACCATGTGTGTCTCGGTTAATTAAGTGTGAAATGAAATCTAACGAAAACCCTTTTAGTGTGCACTGTCGCTCGGTTGCGCTCTCTCGGCCCAACTGGACGGATCCCTTTTTCGCATTTGCGAACATCGCAGCCAGGTGCGCGACGAGAAAGAAGTTTACGATCAAATAGTTTGCATTTTTTTTTCTTTTTTCTTTTTTTTTTGTCAACCGCATCGCTTTTGAGCCACAGAATATTACGGAACGATGGTTTAAGCTCTCAACCCTCCCCCGCTTTGTTTGTCTTTGCCAACAACCAATTCCCCCCCCCCTCTTGGTCTGTTTCTCCAATATAAATATATTATTAGGGAGAATAGTCTGTTATTGCAACAAAAAGAAATGTATCAATGTTGTAAATTTCATCCAAATGTTTCATGCAGTTTGCGGTATTTGGGAAATGCAACAAAAAGAAATTAGGAAAATGGGTTACAAATTAGAATTTTTTTTTGTTTGATATTTTTAATATGGTAGTATATTTAAGCTATATACTGTATTCTTAAGGGAAAAAGCATCCGGAATGACTGGATAATGAGCAAAGGTTAATTGATCGACTAATTAAGGACTGAATGGTTAGGTTAAATAACTGAGACCTGAAATGTCGATTATTATCTCGTTTTTTTCCCCTCCATTTCTTAGATATTGTAAAAGTGAATAAAGTGAATAAAGTGAATAAAGTGAATAAAGTGAATTTGTAGTGGGTTATACGCAGCGAGGTCGAAGCGCGGAGCAAGGTTTATCCTCTTTTTAGAGTGAACACGCTAAAACACGCTGGAACACGCCCACTAGGACCGTACACTATTGACTTTACGAGGCGATCTACCTGCGAATTCTTTGGCGCGATCGGTAATTACCGTAAATTACATGAGGAAAAACATTCGTTCGTTCGTTTGCTCGTGACACTGATTGTGAGTAACGCGGTATCTATTCTTCCGACAGGTCGTGCGTCCCATCTGGTTCGCAAATCGGTTAAGAACTCGTGTGGTATAATAAGGGTCTCCTTTAGATCCCTGGCATAAAGGGAAAGGAGATTGGCAAGGACAGTGTTTGTGTTTGTGTGTTGGTGTTTGTGTCTGCGTTTGCTTTTGCTTTTGCTTTTCAAGAAGAAAGAAACAACGAAGGAAAGTTCGTTGCCACTGAGAATCGGGATCCGCACGATCGAGTTGTTGGTGTTGGCACGCATCACGCATCAGTACGCAATTCCACGCAACTAGCCCTTATATCCGGCATATCTTCTTGGTCCCCATAATGACTCTTGCGTTATTTTGCGTAATTACACACTGTGTGTGTGTGTGTCTGGACATGGATAGATATCCCATTATTCTAGAGGTTTTGTAACTCCAAAGTCAATTTACATAAATGCCGATAGAAATTTAACGATCGGCTAATTTTTTTTTTTCAACTGCTGCACTTCATTTCTCTCTTCACGTGTTGAACTTTTCGCCTGACTCTTGTCTATAAGAGTTCAGCGATGATACATGTACCGCAAGTTTTGATATGCAAACAGTAAAATTGCCCCTATAATAGCTAACAACTATGAATACAATAAATACTGTAAAAAAAAAGGTTCCAAATTAGAGGTGATTTCGGTATTAAAATAGAACCAAATAACCATTTAGTGACAAAACTGGTACTAAATTCGTACCATTCTTTTTAGAGTGAAACAAAAATTATTTGGAACAAATAAAAATTATTTGATGCACCAAACATTTAATACTAAACTTCTTCTGTTGCATTAGGTCATTTGGGGTAAATGTAAACCGAATATCTATTTATCACCAAAAACATTAGTTTTCTTTGTTAAAAGGTAAAACGAACAGATTACACTGTAAAAAGAAGGCATCTTATTTTAAGATACTTTGGTAGTCAATTTTAAGTTGTTTCCAAAAAGTTATCCAAAGCATCTTAAAATGCATTAGTTTCTAAGATAGAAGATGAAGAAATAAGATACTTTAATCGTTTTAAAAGTGATTAGAATGTATTTTAAGATGCTTGTTTTTGCAGTGTTTTCACAGTGTTTCTTTTGCATGAACTTGTTACTAGAGCTCCCTATAAAAATTGTATGAGGTACAAGAAAATATTGATGCACCTGAATCGCCTAAAACTGACTGTTTACATTTACCTCAAGATTTTGAAATTTTCCTAAAATTCGGGGTAAATGAAAACACCACTGTAGTTAAGCGAGTTTTAAGAAACAAGTTATTTCAAATATACTACTGTTTTAAGGGATGGAAAAACTGAAAAAAAATTCTTTGTAGATGTATAGTAAATAAACCAGTTGACTGATAATGTATCATATAAAATAATCAATCAACCGTTACAAAATTAGTAATGTAAAAACTTGAATAACTTGAACAAATTTTAACAGATTTTCATTCAACTTGGTAAAAAGAAGTTTTCAAGGTTGCTGAATAAGAATCTGAAATCGAATTTTTAAGTTTCAAAATATCGGATCCAATAATTAATTCAATTATTTTCTTTTTAAAATCTAGTTAAAGTTCTGTTTACATTTACCCCGAGTTTTCGAATTCTCGGGGTAAGTGTAAACACTTAATTATTTATTAACTAAATTGACGAAAATCAAAAATCAAAGTCAATTTTTGTTAAGACATTAATAAGGAAGAGTGAAAAATTTTAGTTTGATTTTTTAATTTATTTTTATGCTAATGCGAGACAAAATATTGAAACAGTAAAACTTTGATTTTAAATCTTTTTTGCATTAAAAGATAATTTACACTATGGCATTGCCAATTGTCAAAATAAAATATTGGCAATACTCAGAACATCTTGTAGGTGAGCTAAGGTAAAAATATTGACATCGTACTTATTTTTAAATTTGTAAATTTACCTATGAAACATCTACTGTTTACATTTACCCCTTTGTTTACATTTACCCCAAATGACCCTAAATCAATTATTTTTAATAATTTTTCAATAAGTTCTCTTTGAAAATTTTTGAATACTTTTCTCTACAATGTAAGTTTACAAAATTTCGATTATTCGGAAATTCTCCAAATAAATATATATATTGAAAAATATAAACTTCAAAAAGTTTTAAAAAAAGTCAATCTTGATATGTCAAAAATATTAATTCTACAGAATTGTTTTGTCTAAAAATTGAATTATTTTTAAAAATCCAATTTAATAAAATTTCTTTAAAAAATTCAATTATTTAGACGAAATAACAAAATTCTTGAAATAATCGTTGAAAAATAATGATTGAATATTGAGAATAATTATATTTTTGCGAACAATATTATTAGAATTGTTTAAAATAATTGAATTTCCAAAGGGTAAAATTTATTGCTTTTTAAAAATAATTGAATTCTTGTGATGAATATATTGTTATTTATGAAAGTAATGGAAATTTTCAAAGAATTTTATTAATGTTCCTCAAAATAATTGAATTTTCGGAAATAATTTTTTTTATTTATCAAAATAATTGCAATCTTACAAACAATTTTAAAAAATCAGTAATTTTAATAATTGATTTTTTCAAGGAATTGAAATTGAATTTTTAAGAATAATTACATTTTTTTAAACAAATTCCTGTAACATTGTAATAAAAATAATTGAAAATCCTGCTATGAATTTTATTATTTATAGCAATATTTTTTATTCAAAATGCCTCAACAATAATGGAATTTTCGGGAATAATTTTGTTATTTAGCTTATTAATTATTGAATATTTTCGAATTTTTAAAAATGTTTCATTAAAATTTAATGATTTTTAAGAAACAATTTTTTATTAACAATTGTTATTAAACAAAAAATATAATGTTGGCTTAGAAAATAATTTTTCATCGTCTGATTATTATCGGCTGTCGTCACTTTTTATTAATTGTGAAGTAAATTATTTTTTACGACCCGGATATTAATTGGAATTGTTCGAGTAGTAGCTAAGGGATCAACGAACATTTTTATTTTTATGAATATATTTAACAAATGATAAAGTTCTTTAAAAAAAAACAATCGTCGTTAACCGGAAGGTAAAGTAGGTTGAAAAATAGGTCAAAAATTGACCGATTTTTCGACCTGGAAATGTACTTTAGGGCATCTTTCTGAATCAGCGGCGGCGAAATGTTTTTACATTAATAGAAATAGATTTATAAATATATGTAGCATAATGGAAGCATAATTTATCATCTCTAGAGTCGTCACATATCCTTCTAAAAGGCATCTCTCGTCGTGAGTTTACATGTATATATATATATATATATATATTCGGATGGGTGGGAGGTGGGTTAAAGTCTCGCGAGTTGTTCGAATGAACTTGGCCTGAGGGCAATGATTCAGGTTTTGCACCGTGTTTACCTTTCGGTCATGTGGGCGTATCAACGCGCGGATATTACCCCGTGTGCGTATATAGGTAAATGCAGGAAGCGACATTCAATCTGTCGGATATTACGGCACAGTAAAGGTTATACCTTTACATATAGACTCACGGGCGGGGTAAGCAGAGTCACATATTATGCACATGTATATTGTAATCATTTACTTCTTTTCCGCAACGTGTGTTGTACAACTGCAACCAATGCTTATGCGTAATTTCAATTTCTTTCAAACCGCACTTAAATATTCTTCGCTGAAACAAATATTTATAACAAAATTCCATTTCTGCACAAGTATCCACAACTATTATTTTGGTTATTCTTCCTAGAAAATCAGTTACGAAGCTTTTTTCGTATGGAGCTTTATTTTTTTCCAGATTACAGAAAAAGAAAAGAATTTAAAAAATTGGGAGGATGGACGGAATGTTGCTAGGCAATGCTGTTGATTCGTTTTTGGAATTGTTGCTGTAAGCAACGACCGTTGAGACTTTTCGTTCATCGCGTTGTTTGTCTCAATTTGATAGCGGAAAAACTGTAACAATTTGGGGTTTAATTCTTTTTTGGAAATGTTGATAAGCAACAATCATTGCGACTTTTCGTTCGTTGTTTGTCTCAATTTTTCAGCAAAAAAACTGTAACATTTTGGGTAAATTTTGTAGAGTGTGCTAATTTTTCTACTATGCTCATTTAGAGCACTTTAGATTAAGATTTACAGTTCAAGAAATTTTAAACACACTGCAAAAATAGTATCTTAATTTAAGATGTTTTCAGGCTTCGCACTCTTCTACTAAAAGCTACTATTTGCTAATTTTTTGATAGGAGGCTACTTTTTGCCTACTTTTTTGAGCCTAATGCTACAAAAAGCTACTTTTCTAGACAAATAGTCAAATATAGATTTTTAGTTTTCACATTTCCATTTAAAAACAGTGTTAAAAACTAAAATCGTTAATGAAAAACGACCGCCAATAAGATAATAGGAAATAATTTTACCAACAATTTACTCTATCAATAGTGACTGATTATAAATTGTGTTTAACCCTTAAATTCCCCGTTTTTCCCGGTTTTATTTTCTCATCAAATTTTTATTTATTTCATTTCGAACATAAATCTACAATTTGGAAAATAATTCAATTATAAACAAAGAATTTTTTCAATTTTCAAAAAAAAATCTTGTCTCTTCATAATTATTTTAATTGAAAATTTGATTAATTCAATTTCTTTAAAATTTATTGATACTAATTGAATTTCTGCAAAAAATTTTACTATTTATAAAAGTAATTGAATCCTTCAAAAGAATGTTATCACATATTTATGAAAATAATGAAATGTTTGCGTAGAATTTTATTAAAATTTTTGAAAATAATTCAATTGTAGAGAACAATTTAATTATTTATAAAGACAATTGAAATTTGGGAGAATTTAAAAAAAATGTTAAACATAATTGAATTTCTGCGGGGAATTTTATTACTTTTGGAAATAATTGAATTGTTTGTTGTTTAAATTTTATGGAAATTTATGAAAATAATTGAATTCTTGTGAGAAAAATTTTTCAAAAATAATATTCAAAAGAATTCAGTAAAACGGAAAAATTTTTCTATTTATGAAAATAATTGAAATAATTGAATTCCTTAGAAAAAATTTAATCAAAATTTTTAAAAATAATTGCATTTTTCCACGAATTTGGTTAAAATTGTATTAAACATAATTCCATTTCTGCAATGAGTTTTATTATTTATGAAAGTAATTGAATTATTGCGAGGATTTTATATAAAAAGTTTCAAATACTTGATTTTAAAAAAAGAATTTAGATAAACTCTATTTTTAATAATTCAATTTCTATGAAATTTTCATTCTTTTAGAAAATAATTGAATACTTTTTGGAAATTTTATTAAAATAGTAGACATACAAATTATTGAATGAAGAAAATTTTTTGAAAATAATTGAATTCTTGTGGTGAATATAAATGAATTTTTGTTATTTATAGAAATAATTGATCTTTTACAATGAATTTTAATAAAATTCCTAAAAGTAATTTAATTTTGTCCAAGTTTTACTATATTTAAAAAAATAATTGAATGTATTGCGAATAAATTTTTAAAAATAAAATTATAATTATACGGTGACTAACTTCCCTTGATTATTTAGAAAAATTAAAAAAAATTCTTTAAGGGAAGTAAATTATTTTTAATAGAATGTAAAGAAATTTCAATTACATCAAAAATTTTCAATTATTTGTTTATAAAAATTCACTTATCTTGAAATAACAGAATTAAAAAATCTTATTTTTCAAAATTATAAAAAAAACTACGAAAATTCAATTTTATTAAAAAATTTGAAGTGTGTATTTTTTTTAAATTAACTAATAAAAATTTTAATTATTAATCTTCGCACTAAAAAACGTATTCACGTTTTTTAGTACGAAGATTTAGAACATTTAGAATATTACTTCTTATAAAATTTAATTATTTATTAATTATAAAATTAAAATACTCTGAAAATTTTATTTTTTTAAAAGTTTTTAATGAAATTCTTTAATTTTTTTTTGTCATCGAGGCTGTGTTTTGGTTGTCATTTCCAAGATGTTTTGGTTGACGCTTTTTAGTTATTTAAAATATCATAATTTAAGATTTGAAAAGTATCTCCGTACACATTTTTAGTATATTTTTTGAGAAAAAAGTCTTAAGGTTAACTATGGGCTCATACATCTTAGTTTTTAGTAACTTACATTTTTGTCGCATCTTACGCGTCTTATAAGTGACTTTATCGTTAAACATCCTATTGCAGCAGAAGCATCTTAATTTAAGATACTTTAAAAAACTTTAAGAAGTATTTGACTTTTCTAAAATAGAAGAAACATCTTGATTAGTGTTGAAACATATAAAGCATCTTAGATATGAGTAAGATACTTATTTGAATCTTATTTATTTATTGAATCTTATTTTAAGATGCAAGAAACCTTTTTTCCATCTTACATCTTATTTCAAGATGTCAAAGAAGATACCTATTTTTGCAGTGCAGTACCTAAAACTTTTACTACAAGCAAAGAGGGAATTTGATCTCTGAGGTACGTCAAAGAGTTTGGATCTAGAGTTAGCAGAAAAATACAAAAATAGAACCAGATTAGAATTTAAAATAGTAGAATTTTAAAAATTAGGATCAAAGTGAATACAATGGAGAATATTAGGAAGACATCAAGATGAGATAGCGGGGAATTGTTGAACCAAAATTGTTTTCTACTTTCCAGGATATTCGGCCCATGGCGTTTATATAAAAGAGAGAGAGAGAGAGAGAGAGAGAGAGAGAGAGAGAGAGAGAGAGAATCTCGCAAGGACGGTTTAAAACTACAAGAGCAGAAGCTGAAGGACGTTAATAGTTGTCAGGTAATTTTAAACAAATTATCGCGTTAATGTATTGGGATATTCTTGGTGTTTCACTCCTTTAATACCGACGCAACGCAAAATGTTCCATAATTGGAAGTGTAGTTACTTCCTCTTACTGGCTACCAGCTATTTACGAGCCAATAAAACAAACCAAAGAGAGTCAAGAGGTCTCTCTTTCTCTCTCTCCCTTTCTCGCGTTTCTCCATTTATCTCCTGTGCTTCTGTGCACTCATCCCAGGGTCATATAATTACGTTAGAATGGTACGATCGACGACACGGAACTATAAACGTCGCACTTATAATTTTTAATGAGTTTCAATCTCATCGCACGTGCTCCATTATCGACCACATGCACGCTAAAAATTTCAGAACAGAAATATGTTTCCTCGCTTCTTCTTTCTTTTACGAAATTGCAACAAAAAATTATTAAAATTATTACGGACGTTGAAATATTATTATCAATGAAAAAATTATTAATTTTGCTTCAAAAGGGTCCAGACTTTTTCAAGGATTTGCGAAAAAACAAACACTTCGCACTCAATAATTAATTTTGGAAACAGTAGCTAAAAGAAAGTAGATTTCAAAATAACAAAAAAAAGTGACTATCGAAAAATTAAACTTGACGAACAAAAAAATTCAATTTAGACATGTCACAAATCTGATAATTACATTCTACATTTTAGTTATTATTTTTATGAATTTTGAGAGAAATTTCACTGCAAAATTTAATTATTTTTC
The DNA here is from genome assembly GCA_032872475.1 of Leptopilina myrica (nomen nudum). Classification (NCBI taxonomy): domain Eukaryota; kingdom Metazoa; phylum Arthropoda; class Insecta; order Hymenoptera; family Figitidae; genus Leptopilina; species Leptopilina myrica (nomen nudum). Next base: position 12,721,664 of record CM065464.1, on the reverse strand, counting down.
TTAAAATAACATTCTTTGCAAAGTAAATTCAAATATTTGCAAAAAAAATATTTTACATGATGTAATTATTTTAACAAAAATTTTAATTAAATTCTTTCACAAACATTTAATTATTAATATAAAATTCTTATGAATTCAATTATTTCCAATTTTTTTTACAATAATTTTTCACAATAATTTAATTATTATAAAAATAATAAAGTTTTTTAGCAGTAATTCAATTATTTTCAAAAATAGTAAAATTTTTTTGTCAATAATTCAATTATTTCCAATTTTTCACGATAATTCAATTATTTTTAAAAATAATAAAGTTTATTCACAATAATTCAATTATTTTAAAAAATAATAAAGTTTTTTGTCAATAATTCAATCATTTTCAAAAATAATAATAATTATTCTTAAAAATTTAGTTTCAAATCTTTCTTCTTAAATTCTTAGAAAGAATTCAAGTATTTACAAACATTTTAGAATTTAGCATAAAAATAATTGAATTATTAAAAAAAAAATCAAATTACAATTGAATTGAAAATAATTAATTTGTTTCGAACAATTTTATTAAAATATTTTTAAAAAAAATTAAATTCCTGACACGACTTTTATTACTTATGTATTAAATTGATTTCTTCCAAAGAATTTTGAAAAAACATTTTTTTTAATACTTGGTTTTTTCGGAGAATTGAAATTAAATTTTTAAAATTAATTACATTTTTTTAAACAATTTCTATTAAATTGTATTGAAATTTCTCGAAAATAATTAAATTTATCTAAGATGATATTCATAATGTATTATGAAAATAAATAAATAATTGAATTTTGGTTTAGAATTTTATCAAACTAATTTTTTAAATTGATGTTTTAATAAAAATATTATGACTAGTAAATTATTTTTTATAAAAGTTTATAAAACTTTGTTAAATAATTGAGTTTTTCGAATTTTTTTTAATTTGCTATTTTAAATTAATTGAATTCCTGGGAAAATTTGTTGTTGTTGAAATAATTAAATTTTCAACGCATATTATCAATTTTTTGTCAAGTAATTGAATTTTTAAGGCGAAATTTGATGAAAATAGAAGATATTGAAAATAATTGAATTTCTAATATTCTTTGAAAATAACTAAATGTGGAATAAATATTTTCAATTTTTTCTTAAATAATTGAATTTTAAAGGCAAAATTTTATAAAACTACTGGATATTGAAAAAATTGAATTTCAATTATTTTTTGAAAATAATTGAATTTTGAATTAATATTATCAATTTTTTTCTTAAATAATGAATTTTTAAGGCGAAATTCGATGAAAATACAAGATATTGAAAATAATTGAATTTTTAATGAATATTGTAAATTTTTTTCTTAAATAATTGAATTTTGAAGCATAAATTTTATAAAAATACAATTTTTAAAAATAATTGAATTTGAAATGAATATTATCAATTTTTTGTCTAGTAATTAAATTTTTAAGGCGAAATTTTATGAAATTAGAGATATTAAAAATAATTGAATTTCTAATATTCTTTAAAAAAAAATAATTAAATTTTGAATAAATATTATCAATTTTATTCTTAAATAATTGAATTTTGAAGCCTAAATTTTATGAAAATACAATTTTTGACAAATAATTGAATTTTTAATTAATTATATGAAATTATCAATTTTTTCTTAAATAATTGAATTTTGAAATCGAAATTTTATGAAAATACAATTTTTGACAAATAATTGAATTTTAAATTAATTATATCAAATTATCAATTTTTTCTTAAATAATTGAATTTTGAAGGCGAAATTTGATGAAAATACAAGATATTGAAAATAATTGAATTTTGAATGAATATTGTCAATTTTGTTTTTAAATAATTGAATTTTTAAATGAATATTATTAATTTTTTCCTAAATAATTGAATTTTGAAGGCGAAATTTTATGAAAATACAATTTTTTTTTAATTAATTGAATATTTACATGATTATTATCAATTTAATTCTTAAATAATTGAATTTTAAAGCCGAAATTTCATGAAAATAAAAAATATTTAAAATAATTTAATTTCGAATATTTTTCCTAAATAATTGAATCATTTTAGAGAATTTTATTATAATTTTTTTTTATTTTAACTATTAGTTAATTAAATAGTCTCAATTCGATATCATTAGAAAAGCAATTTTTTAAAAGTAAATAATTAGCAGATTCAAAGGCAAAAAAAATCTCTTAACCAAAAAAAAAAAATACTTTTCCCACACTCTTTCAATGTAAAAAAAAAGAAATTATAATACAGCGCGAGGGAATTAAAATTTTTGCATATATTAATAAACTATCGCAGTATATATAGATGAGTGAACGATATGAGTAATTTTTTCGGCAGATATAAAATTTAACTTGGAATTTCAAAGAGTAAGTTTACACAATGTTTTCTTTTTTTTTTAAATCAAAATTTATAGACGATAAAATTCTCTGATGGTGAATTTACGAAAAAAAAAATAATAAATAAACGGAGAGAAAAAGTTATGAAATATGTTGATGCTTCATATTATCCCACGCTTATTTAATCGATCTTAACTTTTGTAGAGCTCATGATTTGAAAATACCTCTCATCGTTGTTCATATATATATATATTATGAAAAAAACTAATCGCTGTTCGTAAAAACTTTTTACGAGACTTTAATACGAAAATTAAGAGGGCTCCTCTCTCTCTCTCTCTCTCTTTTTTTTCTCTTTTTCTCTACAGTGATGCAGGTATGTACACACGAGCTCTTTATTGTAAAACCTTTGTGAATTCACGCTCCCGTAAGTTGAACGATCGTAGATCTCGTCACTGTCTAGTTAAGACAACGTCCTAATGATTTACTGGCGCAAAACTCGCGCTGTTTTAACAATTATCGTAATTACATGCAGTGCGCCGCGCCGCTTCTGTGAAATCTTATATATTCCCCCAAAAATTATATTCTCCCCAGCAGACATTGTTTTTCTTTCCAAGGAAAATAGAAATAATAAAAAAAAATTAAGTAACGTTTACGGTCTGTAATTTTATCAAAAGGTTGTTTATTGCTTAATAATAATTATCCTGTTTTTGCTGTAAAATTATTTTTCACACGTCCCTCCCTTTGCATGTTTATAGTTTTTTTCTTTTTCTATTTTCACCAATTTTTGTTTCTATCCATAATTAATTACAATTATTTATTTAATTTTGCAAAAAATAGTTGTAGTGTTAAATAATTATATGCTGGGGAAACGAAATTTTTATTTCGAATATTTAATAAATGATTTTTTTAAAAACTGGATTTATAGAAGAATTTTAGTGAAAAATATGAAAAAAAAATTGAATTTTGGAGAAGTTAGAAAATTATTACAGCAATTCAATTATTTTCGAAAGTAATAAAACTCATCGCAGAAATAAGAAATTATGTTAAGGGTATTTGAACCATTATGACGTCACAATTTTTGCAAAGCATGTATTTTAAATTTGTGACGTCATAATGGTTCAAATTCCCTTAAAAAATTGAAAGAAATTTCTCCTTAAAATTTCAATTATCTTTATAAATATATATTTACATATTCTTACCTCAAAATTCAATTATTTTCAAAAAATGGCAACAATTTCAAGTTTTCCAATATCTACTATTTTAATAAAGACTTTCGAACAAAACCTCAATTATTATATTTTATTTATAATTTGTTATAATAATAACAAGCTTCAATTATTTTCTTTTTTAAATAAAATTATTCGCAAAATATTCAAACATTCAAAAATTTCTCTATTTTAGTGTGTAATTAAATTATTTTCAAGAATATTGAATAAAATTTTTTGCAAAATTCAATTATTTTTTTAAAATAAAATTCCTCGCAAAAAAATCAATTATTTTCAAAAATAATATTTTTTTCGCAGTAATTCAATTATTTTCAAAAATATTAATATTTTTTTGTCAATAATTCAATTACTTTAAAAAATAATAAAGTTTTTTGTCAATAATTGAATTATTTTAAAAAATAATAAAGTTTTTTTTGTCAATAATTGAATTATTTAAAAAAATAATAAAGTTTTTTTGTCAACAATTGAATTATTTTACAAAATAATAAAGTTTTTTTTGTCAATAATTGAATTATTTACCATTTTTTTTACAATAATTCGTCGGAATAATTCTATTATTATTTTCAAAAATAATACAGTTTTTTCGCAATAATTCAATTATTATCAAATAAAAAAATTCTTCGCAGAATTTCAATTATTTTTTCAAGATTTTTTTGAGAGTTACTTCAAAAATGTAATTATTCTTAAAACTTTAGTTTTAAATGTTTTTTTCTCTATATTCTTAGGAAGAATTCAATTATTTGCAAAAAATTGAGAATTTTTCACAGTAAGTCCATTATTTTCAATTATTGTTATTTTATAATAAAATTGTTTGAAAGAAATCAATTATTATAAACACAATTTTATTGAAATTTAAAAAAAAAATCAATTACGTTTTTTTGTTATTAATTAAAATTTCAATTATTTTTAGAAAGAAAAAATAATTTAATTTCTTCTCTAAAATTCAATTATTTTCGAAAAATTTTCCATAATTTCCAGTTTTTCAATATCTACTTTTTTAATAAAGACTTTCATAGAAAATTATCAAACAAACTTCAATTACTTTCTTTTTTTAATAAAATTATTCGCAAAATATTTAATAAAGACTTTCATAAAAATTTATCCAACAAACTTCAATTACTTTCTTTTTTTAATAAAACTATTCGCAAAATATTCAGTCACTCAAAAATTTCTCTATTTTAGTGTGTAATTAAATTATTTTCAAGAATATTGAATACAATTTTTCTGCAATATTCAAATATTTTTCTTAAATAAAATTCCTCTTTAAAAAAAAAATTCAATTATTTTTGAAAAAAAAATTTCTCAATCCAATTATTCAATCAATTTAATTATATTCTTTAGTAAACATTTAATTAATAATCCGAAATATTCATAAATTGAATTATTTACCATTTTTTACAATAATTCGTCGGAACAATTCAGTTATTTTCAAAAATAATAAAGTTTTTTCGCAATAATTCAATTATTTTCAAAAGTAATAATTTTTTTTGCAATAATTTAATTATTTACAAAAAAAAAAAAAAAAATTCTTTGCAGAATTTCAATTATTTTTTCAAGATTTTTTCGAGAGTTACTTCATAAATGTAATTATTCTTAAAAATTTAGTTTCAAATGTTTTTTCTCAAAATTCTTTGGAAGAATTCAATTATTTGCAAAAAATTGAGAATTTTTCACAGTAAGTCCATTATTTTCAATTATTGCCCGCGTGGAAGAGGAAGCTTGGGCGAAATCCAGCAAAGTATGGGAAAGCTTGGCAAAATTCGGCAAAGCTTGGCAAAGTGTGGCTAATGAGCGTTTCCCAAGCTTTGGAATGTACATAATTTACAACGATTATTAAAGTAAAAAATCTCAATTTCTGGAGCTTGGCAAAGTTCGGCAAAAGTCGGCAAAGTTTGGGAGAGTGAAAAATTTATTTTTTTGTTCTTATTTTTTTAAAAAATGAAAAATCTCAATTTCTGGAGCTTGGCAAAGTTCGGCAAAAGTCGGCAAAGTGTGGGAGAGTGAAAAAACTATTTTATTTTAAAAATTTTTTTAGAAAATGAAAAATCTCAATTTCTGGAGCTTGGCAAAGTTCGGCAAAAGTCGGCAAAGTATGGGAGAGTGAAAAATTTATTTTTTTGTTCTTATTTTTTTGAAAAATGAAAAATCTCAATTTTTGGAGCTTGGCAAAGTTCGGCAAAAGTCGGCAAAGTATGGGAGAGTGAAAAAAATATTTTATTTAAAAAATTTTTTTGAAAAATGAAAAATCTCAATTTCTGGAGCGTGGCAAAGTTCGGCAAAAGTCGGCAAAGTATGGGAGAGTAAAAACTATTTTATTTTAAAATTTTTTTTGAAAAATGAAAAATCTCAATTTCTGGAGCTTGGCAAAGTTCGGCAAAAGTCGGCAAAGTTTGGGAGAGTGAAAAAACTATTTTTTTGTTCTTATTTTTTTGAAAAATGAAAAATCTCAATTTCTGGAGCTTGGCAAAGTTCGGCAAAAGTCGGCAAAGTGTGGGAGAGTGAAAAAACTATTTTATTTTTTAAATTTTTTTGGAAAATGAAAAATCTCAATTTCTGGAGCTTGGCAAAGTTCGGCAAAAGTCGGCAAAGTATGGGAGAGTGAAAAACCTATTTTATTTTAAAAATTTTTTTGAAAAATGAAAAATCTCAATTTCTGGAGCTTGGCAAAGTTCGGCAAAAGTCGGCAAAGTGTGGGAGAGTGAAAAAACTATTTTATTTTAAAAATTTTTTTAGAAAATGAAAAATCTCAATTTTTGGAGCTTGGCAAAGTTCGGCAAAAGTCGGCAAAGTATGGGAGAGTGAAAAAACTATTTTATTTTTAAAATTTTTTTGGAAAATTTTAAATCTCAATTTTTGGAGCTTGGCAAAGTTCGGCAAAAGTCGGCAAAGTATGGGAGAGTGAAAAAAATATTTTATTTAAAAAATTTTTTTGAAAAATGAAAAATCTCAATTTCTGGAGCGTGGCAAAGTTCGGCAAAAGTCGGCAAAGTATGGGAGAGTAAAAACTATTTTATTTTAAAATTTTTTTTGAAAAATGAAAAATCTCAATTTCTGGAGCTTGGCAAAGTTCGGCAAAAGTCGGCAAAGTTTGGGAGAGTGAAAAAACTATTTTTTTGTTCTTATTTTTTTGAAAAATGAAAAATCTCAATTTCTGGAGCTTGGCAAAGTTCGGCAAAAGTCGGCAAAGTATGGGAGAGTAAAAACTATTTTATTTTAAAATTTTTTTTGAAAAATGAAAAATTTCAATTTCTGGAGCTTGGCAAAGTTCGGCAAAAGTCGGCAAAGTATGGGAGAGTGAAAAATTTACTATTTTTTCTTATTTTTTTGAAAAATGAAAAATCTCAATTTCTGGAGCTTGGCAAAGTTCGGCAAAAGTCGGCAAAGTATGGGAGAGTGAAAAATTTATTTTTTTGTTCTTATTTTTTTAAAAAATGAAAAATCTCAATTTCTGGAGCTTGGCAAAGTTCGGCAAAAGTCGGCAAAGTATGGGAGAGTGAAAAAACTATTTTTTTGTTCTTATTTTTTTGAAAAATGAAAAATCTCAATTTCTGGAGCTTGGCAAAGTTCGGCAAAAGTCGGCAAAGTATGGGAGAGTAAAAACTATTTTATTTTAAAATTTTTTTTGAAAAATGAAAAATTTCAATTTCTGGAGCTTAGCAAAGTTCGGCAAAAGTCGGCAAAGTATGGGAGAGTGAAAAAACTATTTTATTTTAAAAATTTTTTTGAAATATGAAAAATCTCAATTTCTGGAGCTTGGCAAAGTTCGGCAAAAGTCGGCAAAGTATGGGAGAGTGAAAAAACTATTTTATTTTAAAAATTTTTTTGAAATATGAAAAATCTCAATTTCTGGAGCTTGGCAAAGTTCGGCAAAAGTCGGCAAAGTGTGGGAGAGTAAAAACTATTTTATTTTTTTAATTTTTTTGGAAAATGAAAAATCTCAATTTCTGGAGCTTGGCAAAGTTCGGCAAAAGTCGGCAAAGTATGGGAGAGTGAAAAATTTATTTTTTTGTTCTTATTTTTTTAAAAAGTAAAAAATCTCAATTTCTGGAGCTTGACAAAGTTCGGCAAAAGTCGGCAAAGTGTGGGAGAGTGAAAAAACTATTTTTTTGTTCTTATTTTTTTGAAAAATGAAAAATCTCAATTTCTGGAGCTTGGCAAAGTTCGGCAAAAGTCGGCAAAGTATGGGAGAGTAAAAACTATTTTATTTTAAAATTTTTTTTGAAAAATGAAAAATTTCAATTTCTGGAGCTTGGCAAAGTTCGGCAAAAGTCGGCAAAGTATGGGAGAGTGAAAAATTTACTATTTTTTCTTATTTTTTTGAAAAATGAAAAATCTCAATTTCTGGAGCTTGGCAAAGTTCGGCAAAAGTCGGCAAAGTATGGGAGAGTGAAAAATTTATTTTTTTGTTCTTATTTTTTTAAAAAATGAAAAATCTCAATTTCTGGAGCTTGGCAAAGTTCGGCAAAAGTCGGCAAAGTATGGGAGAGTGAAAAAACTATTTTTTTGTTCTTATTTTTTTGAAAAATGAAAAATCTCAATTTCTGGAGCTTGGCAAAGTTCGGCAAAAGTCGGCAAAGTATGGGAGAGTAAAAACTATTTTATTTTAAAATTTTTTTTGAAAAATGAAAAATTTCAATTTCTGGAGCTTAGCAAAGTTCGGCAAAAGTCGGCAAAGTATGGGAGAGTGAAAAAACTATTTTATTTTAAAAATTTTTTTGAAATATGAAAAATCTCAATTTCTGGAGCTTGGCAAAGTTCGGCAAAAGTCGGCAAAGTATGGGAGAGTGAAAAAACTATTTTATTTTAAAAATTTTTTTGAAATATGAAAAATCTCAATTTCTGGAGCTTGGCAAAGTTCGGCAAAAGTCGGCAAAGTGTGGGAGAGTAAAAACTATTTTATTTTTTTAATTTTTTTGGAAAATGAAAAATCTCAATTTCTGGAGCTTGGCAAAGTTCGGCAAAAGTCGGCAAAGTATGGGAGAGTGAAAAATTTATTTTTTTGTTCTTATTTTTTTAAAAAGTAAAAAATCTCAATTTCTGGAGCTTGACAAAGTTCGGCAAAAGTCGGCAAAGTGTGGGAGAGTGAAAAATTTACTATTTTTTCTTATTTTTTTGGAAAATGAAAAATCTCAATTTCTGGAGCTTAGCAAAGTTCGGCAAAAGTCGGCAAAGTATGGGAGAGTAAAAACTATTTTATTTTTTTAATTTTTTTGAAAAATGAAAAATCTCAATTTCTGGAGCTTGGCAAAGTTCGGCAAAAGTCGGCAAAGTGTGGGAGAGTAAAAACTATTTTATTTTTTTAATTTTTTTGGAAAATGAAAAATCTCAATTTCTGGAGCTTGGCAAAGTTCGGCAAAAGTCGGCAAAGTATGGGAGAGTGAAAAATTTATTTTTTTGTTCTTATTTTTTTGGAAAATGAAAAATCTCAATTTCTGGAGCTTGACAAAGTTCGGCAAAAGTCGGCAAAGTGTGGGAGAGTGAAAAAACTATTTTATTTTAAAAATTTTTTTGAAAAATGAAAAATCTCAATATTGTAGTTACAGTTTATACGTTTCTATAAGTTATGTTAATTATGAATACTTTTACGTTGCAAGCTAATATTTTTTATTAATTCACTTTATAATAATTGTAAAGAATATTTATTTCTTATATTTTGTAGAACAATTTTTTTAAAGTAACTTTGACAATGAATAGAAAAGGTAATATGTAACAATTTAAGGCTGTATAAATTTAACGCAGTTTAGTAATACAAACATATTATATAACAGACAATTATTAAATATGTGATAATTCGTTCTGATTTATTTTTATTTATTTTTATCATTTATTCACTTTTATTTTCATCGTACTCATCTTCTTCACTCTCTGCTGTATAACCTTTTGTTTCAGTAGTTATTTCGTTTTCTTCATCGATTTCTTCTGTCTCACTTTCTTCACTTCTTTCATCTTCCTCGTCAATATCTTCTGTGTCATTCTTATGTTTATCTTCGGTGTCACTTTCTTTTGTATTTTTTTTATCGTGTTCTGTTTCTTGGCTTTTTGTGTTTTTTTTAATAACATTCATCTTTCTTTCTGTTGTCTTTATTTTATCTTTTAATTTTTTAGGGTTTCTTAAAGTTCCGCATGTACTATTAATCAATTTTATCATATCCCGTTCCTCAAATTCTTCTGGACTCTCTTTTTTGTCTTTCACATATGCTAAAATTATTTTAATCGTTTTAATAATTTTTCTTCTCTTAGTTTATCTTTATTTGTTATTGTATACGTTAATAGTAGGTTTGAAAAATTGGCTAATAATTGGTAGAATATTAATAGAAAGTTTTGAAATATTAAGAATATTCTTTATCGACTTACATTGAATCGCAAATCTAATGTTGTCAGGAACTGCAGTTTGTTTTTTGCTTCTACCCAAAGCACACATATTTATTAAGTTTTCTTTTCCCACTAATTCCATCAGCAGTGCTCGGGCTAACTCTTTAGGTTTATTTCTAAGCCTTCGCGTCATGTACAATTTGGATTTACTTATGTAAACATTTGACCCTTTCGTCAATTGTTTTTTTGATTTTAGATCATCCTTTTTTGATGAGTGTTGGACCTATTTAATATTAATAAATATTACAATATATTTCATTTCTTCAGATAACAATTAATAAAATTATTTCTAAACTTTAAGTTTTACATCTTTGTTATAGGTTGGTATAATTTGACATGTATTTTTTACCCGTGTAGAAATTTCGCTGGGGCCCTGTTCAGGGCCTGATAGGGCCGACCTATTAGGGAATGAAACGCCGCGCCCGATGTGGCCCTGATCAGGAAATCCACACTTTCTTGTCGCCCCGATCTGGCCCTGATCAGGCGCGGCGTTTCATCCCATACTACGGCCCTAGTAGGGTAATTTCTGCATGGGTAATAGAGAGAAAAATTTTATTTATTGTTATTGCAATTTAATTGATTCTAATATAGAGTTAACTTTTTTTAATAATTCATTTATTTTGTGCTAAGTTTTATTTAGTTTATCGTAAATATTAATATGAATTTCAAATTATATTAACTATTTAATATGTATAAATTTTTAACTGACTGGTAAATTAGTTGATTCTGTAGCTAATAGTTGATTTCTTGCAAGTTCTGTTATTCTCTCCAATAGTGTCACTGTATGTGGTGTTATATCTTGAATAAAACGAAAAAAGAATTTTATGAAATATAGATAATATAGTAAAAATCAACAAATAATAAAACCTTCAATTTAAGAGGAACACTATAATGAATTAATTTTACCTATATCTTTAAAAATAGATTTCAAAATTCTATTCCCGCAGCAGTTACATGATTCGTTGGTTTCACTGTCTTCTTCTCTTTTGTCTAAACAATTTTTTTTTGAAATTTGAATAAATTTCTCAATATTTTTAACATTATATTAGTAAGTTCTTAAGTTATTTAAAAATACCTGAACTAGAAGAAGATTGATTTTTTTCACCATTATTTATTTTAATCTTCTTAGCTGTGAAAGTATTATTTTTATAAAAAATTAATATTTTTATTTTTTTGGGCATATTTAATTTTAAAAAGTTTAATAATTTATATTGCATTTAAATTAAAAATATACTGAAATATTACCTAAGGATTGACTTAGTTCAGTCTCAGTAAATGTTCTTTTTTGATTACTGATTCGAATATTTTCTGAAGACTTTTTTTCGTTATTTTTCGATTCCATCTGGAGGGACTGTTCTCGGTTTTGTGGTTTATCGTTGTCGTGATATTCTTGGTCATCAAACTCATCAGACTCTTCTTCTTCAGCAGCAGTAGCTAAATTGTTATTTATTTTACCTTTTACGTTACTTAAATCACTTTCGTTAGTTCTGGGGTCTAAAATTTTAATGGTAGTAGATATTTCTCCATGAGTTGTTGATTTCAATTCCATTTTTTCAGCATTCTCAGGTTTACGAGATATTTCATTTATTCTCATTAAGTTGTCAAATACCTCTTTTTTAACAGAAAAAGTTTCTCTTTTCTTCAATGAACTCTTAACATTTTCTGACGCTGTATGTTACAACAGTAAAAGAAATAACATGAATCTCAACATTTTTGAAAGTTAAAACTAAGAAAACTAAAAGACAAACGGAAAAAATGATAAAAAAAGCTAATAAACTATTAATTAGTCCGAAATACACTCTGAAAAATATCGAAAAAAACAAAGTAAGAGACATATAAAGGCTGACACATAATAAATTTGATAATAAAATAAAAAAAGAAACCTTTTAAATTATTTTCAGAGCTGTCTTTTTTGTTCTGATTTGAATCTATTTCCATAAGAGGCACTAAATTAGAAAATTCATTTTGGCATACATTTCCATTATTATTTTTCTTATTTAAAAGGAGGAGCTGTTCCGCTTTTTCTACTTCATCATTTTCATCATTTTCTAGATTGTCAGTCTCTTTATCTTCATTAAATTAAATTATAAATTAATAAAAAAGTATTATTATTTTTTTTTAATATTACCTATTAAAAATATATTTTAAAAATAAAATTCAAAGTATCTATTACCTGAAGATTGATTTTTCTTGGCCACAGTCAATGTTTTTTTTGGATTGTTAATTCTCTTATTTTCTGAAGACTTTTTTGATTTCTGAGATGAATCATTTTCGATAAGAGGTCTTAAGTTTGGACTTTGAGATTTTAATACTTTTCCTTTGAGATTTTTCGTTTTTGTGGATGGGGCCATTTTCATGTTTTTTTCTTTATCGTCATGATCAACACATTCTTGTACGTTACCGCCATTAGCTAAATTATTTTTATAATTATTACTATTAATATTATTTTTTTTAAATACTCTCATTTGTAAATAATTAATAATATTATAATAATTGATGATAATAAAATAAAAAAAGAAACCTTTTAAATTATTTTCAGAGCTGTCTTTTTTGTTCTGATTTGAATCTATTTCCATAAGAGGCACTAAATTAGAAAATTCATTTTGGCATACATTTCCATTATTATTTTTCTTTTTTAAAAGGAGGAGCTGTTCCGCTTTTTCTACTTCATCATTTTCATCATTTTCTAGATTGTCAGTCTCTTTATCTTCATTAAATTAATTATAAATTAATAAAAAAGTATTATTATTTTTTTTAATATTACCTATTAAAAATATATTTTAAAAATAAAATTCAAAGTATCTATTTAATCAAAAATGTACTTTACCTTAAAAAAAAGTATTTTAAAAACATTTTTTTGTGAAGTTGAATAACTCATTTTGCATTACCTGAAAGTACCTGAAGATTACCTGAAGATTGATTTTTCTTGGCCACTGTCAATGTTTTTTTTGGATTGTTAATTCTCTTATTTTCTGAAGACTTTTTTGATTTCTGAGATGAATCATTTTCGATAAGAGGTCTTAAGTTTGGAATTTGAGATTTTAGTACTTTTCCTTTGAGATTTTTCGTTTTTGTGGGTGGGGGCATTTTCATGTTTTTTTCTTTATCGTCATGATCAACACATTCTTGTACGTTACCGCCATTAGCTAAATTATTTTTATAATTATTACTATTAATATTATTATTCTTTTTAAATACTCTCAGTTGGAAATAATTAATAATATTATAATAATGGATTATAATTTTACTGAAATGTCTAATGAAATCGTAAAAAATGATTATGTTTATATTTGTTTATAAATCAAATTGTAATAAAAATAAGATGAAAAAAAAATTTGTTGAATAAATTGATAAAAAGCCGTGTGAGCTACTGAATTTATTACGGAATTCATTAGTTGAGCCGCAATCGTTTCTTTCTGAGTCTACGATTTTAATTTTGGTGGAAATCGTTTCGTTATTTATTATTTTCAAAATCCTTTTTCTTGGTTCTTCGTCTTCAATAGGTCTTTTATTGTTCATCGACAAGTCATCTTCTCCTTCTGTTTCGTTCAAAGATGTTTTTTCTTTTTGCAACACGTTTTCACTGCTGTTCAATGCTAAATATTTCAATAAGAAAGGTAATAGATATATGCATATATATGTATATATGATCAATTTATTCCGTGTCAAGTGATGAAGGTGGACAAAATTTTTTTTGTGTAGTACTAATACTCTCTAAATCTGAAACAGCGATAAGTATACAACTGATTCCAATTAGCGTATATACGCTGCGAATTAGTGAAATTTCGCTAAAAAATCAGTGAAATTTCACTAATTAATTAGCGTATATACGCTTTTTGGAATTAGTTGTATACTTATCGCTGTGAAACAGTGAAATTTCGCTTATTCAAATTTAGAGAGTAAATAGTAATTTTTCGTGAAAATATTTTTTTATCTAGTCCAATATTTTCCGAGGGGGGGGGTAAATTTTTGGGTTTTTCAGTACAATACATTTGGCAAAATAAATTTTGGAAAGTTTTTTTCATGCTCTTTCGATTAGAAATAAGCATGAAAAAACCTTTCCAAAATATACTTTGTCAAATTTTAATGTTGAATTGTTTAAGAGTAAAAAATTATTAAAATAAACATTACACCGTAAGACTCCTTGATCACTTGATCAAATTAGCAGGATAACAAAAAGAATTAATGAAACTTTACAAAATAAATTTTTTCTGTTGGTTACATTTATTAAATAACAATGAATTTCTGTCAAATAAAAAATAAAATAATTTTATTTAAATTACTTACAATTAGAATCTGAATTTGTTGATGAACCTGCTTGATTCGTTGTGAAAATGGGTTGTAAGGAAGTTACAACTTGATTTAGACTTTTTAACGCTTTTTCTCTCGAAATTTGTTTAGAAATATTCTCCTTTTTACATTTTTTTTCTTTTAGCACTGGTTTTTTTTGTTTCATATTCTTTTTCATTATTTCTCCGTTTTCATCGACATTTAAATTTTTCAAATAAGTTTTACTCTCTTAAATGTTAATAAAAAGTAATCATTAATTAAATAATTTCATTTTTAATAATGAAATATTAATTTTTCTTATTTATCGTAAAGAGGTTAATTTCGCTCAATTTTTCAATTCTTTTTTAAATAACTTCGGGAAACTATGAAAAAAAAAATTGTCACTAAAAATAAATAATCTCTAACCCTTTCTCTTTCCTATTACTGCATAAAGAAATTAAAATATGTCACAGAAAATTATTTATAAGCCGTTTTGTTGTGAGCGACTTTACCTTTAAATGAAGGTAAATTCGCTCACTATTATTATTCTGGCAAAATATATTATAATCTGCCAAAATAAAACTAAATATTCTTTTAAATTAATAAAGAAAAAATTAAGAACAATGTCTAAAGTTATTGTAATAAATGTTTAATATTGTTTTATCAATAATTAATTATATTCAATCATTTAATTAAACGTACTCATAACCATAAAAAAAAAGGTTAAGTTTGACAGTTTAGTGCTTAAATCGTTTTAAATCGTCTCATTTTCAGTTATAAGAGTACTAATATTAAATAAAATCGAATTATAAATTAAAATAATTAACATACTTAAAATATCCAGGCCCAAAAATCTTTTTTGTCGACTTATTTCCTGAGCGAATTTACACTACAAATTTGAATTCTTTTTTAATGATTTTTTGCAGAATCCATTTATTGCATTCAGTTTTATGATTTATGAAAATACTCTACATAAGCGAAATTAATTATCTCTTACGATAATTTTAGTAATGTCATAAAATACTGAAGAGTGTTTTTAAATCTTATTCAAAAGATTAAACAGGAGAAATTAAATATTAAAATTACCGCTTCGAGAGACGATTTTTCCATCGAAAGGTTCTTTCCCATAATATATTATAACAGTCTCTCCAACTTCTTTATTTTCTGTTTCTGAGGATTCCTCAAGAATTGTAACCGAATTTTGGTTTAACCACTTTATTAAAACATACATTTTTTTTATTTGTATATAGTTATTTATCTGTCAAAGGTTAGTTTTGAACTATATTTCAAGTGAAGTATGCTGAAGTAAGAGTTGAACTCTTTTATTTCAAACTAAATATTACCTACCTTCGTTTCAAACAAACCACTGACAGGACTGGATGATCATGGAAAATCAAATTTGTTGAGAAAATAAAATAAAATTTGAATTTAAGAAATGCGACGATATCGAAATATTGAAAATTATTCTGCAAGTCATCAAAGAAGAATATTGCATTCTTTAAGAACGGTATGAGTAACTTATAAATTGTTTTTGTATTTTTATAAATTAATTTTTAGAATTTGCGTAGTTTATATTTCAATATCAAAATTACTATGCAAAATTATGATTTTATGATTTTTTTAGAAATAAATTATACTTTGGTCATTTATATTTTTCAATCACCATTTTAGAAAATAATTTCAAATTGTTTAAAAGAAAGGAAAAAATTTTTTTATAAAATCTATTTGTCAATATATTTTCTATTTTTTAAATAAAATTTTTAAATAAAATATAATTATTACTTATTTAAAATAAGTATTGATTAATAATTAATAAGAATTAATTGTACAGTTTTTTTAATAATTAGCCAAAAGTGTGCAAGCGTTATTTTACGAACATGTCTTTCTGTGTTTAATATATATTGTTTATAATTCAAACTTATTAAAATTAATTAAAAAATATCGATTTTATTAATTCATTTTTTTTTATTTTGTCACATTCGATTTTCAAATGCAAAAGAGCGAAATTATGTAAATTTTTTTCTTATTTCAAAAAAATTATAATTTTCTTATATCTAATATGATAATTAAAATTGTTAAATGAAAATCATGCCAAGTATCCAATTTTTTTTACAAAAAAACACAAGTATTGTTAAATTTTTTTTTATTTATTTCTAAAAAAATCAAAAATTATTTATCGAAATTTCAAATATTAATTAATTAATTGTTTCTAAGTAATTTATTCTTTAATTATTTTTCTACACTGAAAAAAAAAATTTATTTGATTCAAGTAACCGATTATTTGACTATTATCAAATAAATATTTACTTGGATCAAATAATTTTTATTTGAATCAATTAAATAGTATTTGCTTCTAATACTGACATATTTTATTCAAATACAATTTATTTGATTTAAATAGAAGTTATTTGATTCAAGTAAATATTTATTTGATAATAGTCAAATAATCGGTTATTTGAATCAAATAAATTTTTTTTTCAGTGTACTAAAATGTAGTTTGCACACAAAATATTATTAATACTTGTTTTAATATTTAAATAGTTGAACTCTGATGATACTGATTCTGACGAAGATGTACAAAATAATGTAAATAATTTTCAACATGATGATATGGAATTGGATGACGCTTCTTCTAATTCTTCATTCGATCACTCTTCTGATTCGTCTCTTGATGATTCCTACTCTTCTGATTTGTCTCTTGATGATTCCTCAGATTCATCACATCATAATTCTTTTTCCGATCTCTCATATAATCAGTCAGATGATGAAATTGAAGAAGGTAAAAATATTACTTTTTTACATAAAAAAAACTTTTTAATACGCTATAGTTTTCCTAGTTTCTGGTAAAGTTCATGTTAGACATATTTTCTTGTATATATGTGGACGTCCACATAAAAAGGGCCCATTTTGTCGGTTCTAGTTTTCGATATAATCGCAATTTAGTAATTTTTGAGAAAGCCCCTAATTGTTTTTTATTTTTTTATTACACAGGCCTGCAAATTTTGGTTTAGTTCTGTTAAAGAAAACGTGGAATGTGATTCTTATTGCATTTTTGACGTAGAATACGAATCCGACCTCCAAAATATCCCATCACGCCAGGATTTGTTGTAATATTGGCTTCAATAATCAAAATGGCTATTTTGGCCATTTTTCGGAATTTTTGTTGGTTAACTAAAATTTTTTTTTCAATTTGCAAAATTACATCGTTTAGTACTATACGTCTAATATTTAAAACCCATTTTTCAAAACGGCTTTAAGATTTAAAAAAAAAAAGTTATTTTGATTTAAAATTTTTTTTTTATTTAGGCAAATATATGTTATTAAAACCATGAAGGCTGAGATAAGAAAAATTATTAAAAAAGGGGTTGTAATGAAGGGGTATATGAGCGATTCCATCTCAAGTGATCAAGGTGGAGAAAAATTTTTCTCCAATCGCAGCAAAA
The DNA here is from genome assembly GCA_032872475.1 of Leptopilina myrica (nomen nudum). Taxonomy (NCBI): domain Eukaryota; kingdom Metazoa; phylum Arthropoda; class Insecta; order Hymenoptera; family Figitidae; genus Leptopilina; species Leptopilina myrica (nomen nudum). The sequence goes on along the minus strand of CM065464.1, from coordinate 12,703,999 downwards.
CTTGGGGCTTTTGTAGTACTCATAGATAGTAATTTTTCGTCAAAATATTTTTTTACCTAGTCCAATATTTTCCGAGGGGGAGGGGGTTAAATTTTTGGGTTTTTCAGTACAATGTTTATTTCAATAATTTTTTACTCTTAAACAATTAAACATTCAAATTTGACAAAGTACATTTTGGAAAGGTTTTTTCATGCTCTTTCGATTGGATATAAGTATTTTGAAAAAAAATGTTTGACCCAAAAAAATCAAAATCAAAAATAAATTTCAATTTTTGGGGGAGAAAGGTACGATTTTTTTTTAACGAAAGCTGAGGTTTTTTCCTAAAAGGACATATAAATGATAAAGTGGGACTAGAATGTTTAAATATTGAAAAAAAGAATTTTCTCCAAAACGGAGCTTAAAACCGGGTTTTGAGCGCTCCGGCGAGTAGAAAACTCTTTTTTTTAATGTTTAAACATTCTAGTCCCACTTTACCATTTATATGCCCTTTTAGGAAAAAACCTCAGCTTTCGTTTAAAAAAAAAGAAAAAATCATACCTTTCTCCCCCAAAAATTGAAATTTAATTTTGATTTTTTTGGGTTAAAAAAATTTTCAAAATACTTATGTCCAATCGAAAGAGCATGAAAAAACCTTTCCAAAATGTACTTTGTCAAATTTGAATGTTTAATTGTTTAAGAGTAAAAAATTATTGAAATAAACATTGTACTGAAAAACCCCTTGATCACTTGAGATGGAATCGCTCATATATATTTCTTTTAATGATGTCCATTAAATATATGAGAACGAAATAGGGGGGAATGGTCTAAAAAAAATCTTAGCAAATTTGATGTAAGAATGGAGAAGGTAATAAAAATTTCACGCCAACTTTTGAAAAATAATAAAGTTATTTAATTAATTAATAAAAATTTTGTTTTTTTTCAAAATTATGACAACTGCTGTTACCTTTACTGGTTTATTTTAAGACACGAGTGAGATACCAGTTTTGCAGTACAATAGTGCCAAAATGGGGTTTTTCATGTGGACGTCAATAATAATAAAAATGTTAGTTATGATACAGATAAAGTTTTTAATTCAAATTTATCAGTGACGCTGCATGGTAAAAGGAATCTTAAGTCAAGAGATCCCTTTTACTGGTGAAGCATTTAACATCTGCACAGTAAAAGGGATCTCTTGACTTAAGATTCCTTTTACCGTGCAGCGTCACTGATAAATTTGAATTAAAAACTTTATTAAACGTAGTTCGAAATTCAAGAAAATTAATTTTATAGTCATACATTCTACAGAATTTAAGTAGAAATAGTTTATAGAATTCGTGCAGAAATTTTATAATAAACTACTTTTAGATAATTTATATAGAATACTCTATAGAATCATTTTGTACAATCATTCTAGTTAAATTCTATAAAACTGTTATGACTAGAACTTGAATATTTTCGAATCCAGTTGAGTTCTCGCTTCAGCATGAGCACTTGATAAACTTTCTACTAATTGACTTGACCTTAACTCGAATTAAGTTCGGCTCGATTCAGAAAACGAAAAGCTAGAAAAAATTTAATCTAGATTCGATCTTTTTACATACCTCTAATATTTTAAGTTCTAATTGCTTAACTTTGATATTGCAACTTAACTTAACGTAACTTTTCCAATTTTTATCATTTATTTTCATACAATCATCTTTCTTTGATTAAATGAATTTAATGTTACTTATAAAATATCCTATTTCTTAATCTGTTGCAAATAAACTTCTTCTCTTTCAATACTTTTTAACATAATAAAACAGTATAATATAAAGAACACCCGGAGAATAGTAGTTTAATTCATTTTACTGTTTAATTAAAATGTCACGTAGTAATAAATTCAAATATAAATTCGTTTTAGACTACTTCGATGCCTTGGATACTTCTGATGATGAAGATACCGACCATTCTGACATCGAAAATGAAAATCCTCATATTAATGACGATCCACCTTTATTTCCTGGTTGTCCGCTAACTTTAACAGAAAGTCTGTTGAGCATTTTATCACTTACCTTGAGGCATGCAGTTACGGGTGTGCTATTAGTGTCGATATTGGAACTAATTAAATTACATTGCCCTCAACCAAATAATTGTGTGGAAACATTGTATATGTTTAAAAAATATTTCGAAGATTTTAAAACTCCCATAAATAAGCACTTTTATTGTAAGCAATGTTTAAATAGACTAGTTAACGAAAATCAACAGTGCCCGAATTGCATTGGTGAAACGGATCATGGTCATTTTTTAACAGTCCCAATAATTAGTCAATTAGAATCTCTTTATGCCAGGCAAGGTTTTCGTGAAAAACTTAATCATCGTTTCACTAGAGTTAAATTAGTTGAAGAGAATTTAGAAGATATTTACGATGGAACTATTTATCAACAATTAAGTAAACCTGGTGAAATATTATCAGAAGAAAATAATATATCATTTTGTTGGTACACTGATGGTGTGCAAGTGTTTAAAGCTTCTAAATTCTCATTTTGGCCCTTATATCTAGTTATAAATGAACTTCCATATTCGGAGAGATATAAAAAAGAAAACCTAATATTAGCAGCCATGTGGTTTGGTGAAGAAAAACCTTCACCAAATTTGTTCCTTTTGCCTCTGTATGATGAACTTAGACTTCTGAAAAATGGAGTAGATTTGAAAATTCCCGATAATGAAGATCCTATTAATGTAAAAGGAATTATAATTTGTGGAACTTGCGACCTCCCGGCGAAAGCTAAATTTCTAGATATGACTCAATATAATGGTAAATACGGATGTCCGAAATGCAAACAAAGAGGCAAGGCGATTGGAAAAATTCAAGTTTATCCTTACCACAAAAATTTAAAATTACGTACCGAACAGGAAACTCTACGCCAAGCAGAAGAAGCTGAAAGACCTAATCCAAGGCGAAGAAAGAAACGTCCTGTTTGCGGTGTAAAAGGTTTTTCAATAATTTCAATGCTTGTCTATAAATGGATAACAACAACAGCAATAGATGTGATGCACTGTGTATTTGAAGGAGTGATGAAGCTGTTAATGAAGCTATGGTTCTCTCCGAAATACGCCGATCAACCTTTTTCACTTTTTAAGGATATTGATGTCATTGATGAAAGGCTTCTAAAGATCAAACCTCCGGGATTCGTGCAAAGAAGACCTCGGTCAATAAAACAGCACCTAAAATATTGGAAAGCTTCCGAATTGAAGAATTTCTTCTTTTACTACGCTCTTATCATATTAGAAGATAAATTAAGTACAGAATGTCTTGATCATTTTCGATTATTGGTTGGAGCAGTGTTTCTTCTTTCTCAACAAAGCATCTCAAAACAAATGATCTTGGACGCAACAAGAATGATCAAAGAATTTGTTCAAAGATTTCAAAATATATACGGTATGAGATATATGACGTGTAATATCCATTCGCTTCTTCATTTGCCAAGCATTGTCGAAAATTTAGGTCCACTTTGGGTCTACTCTTGTTTTGCCTTCGAAGACATAAATGGCAAATTAAAAGCACTGGTAAATGGAAGCAAAAACGCAGAACTCCAAATTTACAACGGACTCTCTATGTATGTAAATACTTTTACTTTAAATAAAGAATTTCTCAATGAGGGTACAAAAGTATATGAATTTTGCAAAAAGCAATTATGTGCGGTAAAAAAAATGAGACTCGATAAAATTGGAAATTCATTATTTATAGTAGGAGGTTTATCAAAAATGAAAATTCCAGATCATATTCTAGCAATCTTTCAGGAAAACGGAATTCACGGAAATAAATTAAAGATCTTTAAAAAATTGTTAAAAAGCGGTACAGTTTACATGTCAGAAATTTACACGAGAGCCAAAGTAACAAATTCTATGTGTGCGAAATATAATAAAAATGGTGTCAATTACTATGGTATTATCCACATGTTTATAAGAGTAACTAATTGTCAATGTCGAAATGTTTGTGAATGTCCTTCAATGCATTATGCTATAGTAAAAAAATTTGTTAATAGAAATGCATTTCCAAATCTGTGTATAACTGTCAATTTTAGATTTGACTATATTCAAAAAATTGAAGAAATTCAAGGCGAATACGACATTATTGATGTTGAATCATTAATCTTACTATGTTTTTATTTACCAATAGAAAGGAACAATTTAAAATACGCGGTGGAAATTGTAAATAACGTAGAAAAAGAGTAAATCTACTCACGTTAATTGTTAAGTGGACAAATTATAAAAAAATTTTAATTCGTTCATTTTTATTGTCATTTTCTATACATTAATCATTAGACAAAAAAATTCAATAAAAGTTTATTCATTCAACGTTCAAACACAACTATTATATATTCATTTCATTCAACCAAATTTTCGATAAAAAATACGAAAAAATAAAATAGTTTTTTCACTCTCCCACACTTTGCCGACTTTTGCCGAACTTTGCCAAGCTCCAGAAATTGAGATTTTTCATTTTCCAAAAAAATTTAAAAAATAAAATAGTTTTTTCACTCTCCCACACTTTGCCGACTTTTGCCGAACTTTGCCAAGCTCCAAAAATTGAGATTTTCCATTTTTTAAAAAAATAAGAACAAAAAAATAAATTTTTCACTCTCCCATACTTTGCCGACTTTTGCCGAACTTTGCCAAGCTCCAGAAATTGAGATTTTTCATTTTCCAAAAAAATAAGAACAAAAAAATAAATTTTTCACTCTCCCATACTTTGCCGACTTTTGCCGAACTTTGCCAAGCTCCAGAAATTGAGATTTTTCATTTTTTAAAAAAATAAGAACAAAAAAATAAATTTTTCACTCTCCCATACTTTGCCGACTTTTGCCGAACTTTGCCAAGCTCCAGAAATTGAGATTTTTCATTTTCCAAAAAAATTTAAAAAATAAAATAGTTTTTTCACTCTCCCACACTTTGCCGACTTTTGCCGAACTTTGCCAAGCTCCAGAAATTGAGATTTTTCATTTTTTAAAAAAATAAGAAAAAAATAATAAATTTTTCACTCTCCCACACTTTGCCGACTTTTGCCGAACTTTGCCAAGCTCCAGAAATTGAGATATTTCATTTTCCAAAAAAATAAGAACAAAAAAATAAATTTTTCACTCTCCCATACTTTGCCGACTTTTGCCGAACTTTGCCAAGCTCCAGAAATTGAGATTTTTCATATTTCAAAAAAATTTTTAAAATAAAATAGTTTTTTCACTCTCCCATACTTTGCCGACTTTTGCCGAACTTTGCTAAGCTCCAGAAATTGAAATTTTTCATTTTTCAAAAAAAATTTTAAAATAAAATAGTTTTTACTCTCCCATACTTTGCCGACTTTTGCCGAACTTTGCCAAGCTCCAGAAATTGAGATTTTTCATTTTTCAAAAAAATAAGAACAAAAAAATAGTTTTTTCACTCTCCCATACTTTGCCGACTTTTGCCGAACTTTGCCAAGCTCCAGAAATTGAGATTTTTCATTTTCCAAAAAAATAAGAACAAAAAAATAAATTTTTCACTCTCCCATACTTTGCCGACTTTTGCCGAACTTTGCCAAGCTCCAGAAATTGAGATATTTCATTTTCCAAAAAAATAAGAACAAAAAAATAAATTTTTCACTCTCCCATACTTTGCCGACTTTTGCCGAACTTTGCCAAGCTCCAGAAATTGAGATTTTTCATTTTCCAAAAAAATAAGAAAAAATTGTAAATTTTTCACTCTCCCACACTTTGCCGACTTTTGCCGAACTTTGTCAAGCTCCAGAAATTGAGATTTTTCATTTTTTAAAAAAATAAGAACAAAAAAATAAATTTTTCACTCTCCCATACTTTGCCGACTTTTGCCGAACTTTGCCAAGCTCCAGAAATTGAGATTTTTCATTTTCCAAAAAAATTTAAAAAATAAAATAGTTTTTTCACTCTCCCATACTTTGCCGACTTTTGCCGAACTTTGCCAAGCTCCAGAAATTGAGATTTTTCATTTTTCAAAAAAAGAAGAACAAAAAAATAAATTTTTCAGTCTCCCACACTTTGCCGACTTTTGCCGAACTTTGCCAAGCTCCAGAAATTGAGATTTTTCATTTTCTAAAAAAATTTTTAAAATAAAATAGTTTTTTCACTCTCCCACACTTTGCCGACTTTTGCCGAACTTTGCCAAGCTCCAGAAATTGAGATTTTTCATTTTCCAAAAAAATAAGAACAAAAAAATAAATTTTTCACTCTCCCATACTTTGCCGACTTTTGCCGAACTTTGCCAAGCTCCAAAAATTGAGATTTTTCATTTTTTAAAAAAATAAGAACAAAAAAATAAATTTTTCACTCTCCCATACTTTGCCGACTTTTGCCGAACTTTGCCAAGCTCCAGAAATTGAGATTTTTCATTTTCCAAAAAAATTTAAAAAATAAAATAGTTTTTTCACTCTCCCATACTTTGCCGACTTTTGCCGAACTTTGCCAAGCTCCAGAAATTGAGATTTTTCATTTTTCAAAAAAAGAAGAACAAAAAAATAAATTTTTCAGTCTCCCACACTTTGCCGACTTTTGCCGAACTTTGCCAAGCTCCAGAAATTGAGATTTTTCATTTTCTAAAAAAATTTTTAAAATAAAATAGTTTTTTCACTCTCCCACACTTTGCCGACTTTTGCCGAACTTTGCCAAGCTCCAAAAATTGAGATTTTTCATTTTTTAAAAAAATAAGAACAAAAAAATAAATTTTTCACTCTCCCATACTTTGCCGACTTTTGCCGAACTTTGCCAAGCTCCAGAAATTGAGATTTTTCATTTTCCAAAAAAATTTAAAAAATAAAATAGTTTTTTCACTCTCCCACACTTTGCCGACTTTTGCCGAACTTTGCCAAGCTCCAGAAATTGAGATTTTTCATTTTTTAAAAAAATAAGAAAAAAATAATAAATTTTTCACTCTCCCACACTTTGCCGACTTTTGCCGAACTTTGCCAAGCTCCAGAAATTGAGATATTTCATTTTCCAAAAAAATAAGAACAAAAAAATAAATTTTTCACTCTCCCATACTTTGCCGACTTTTGCCGAACTTTGCCAAGCTCCAGAAATTGAGATTTTTCATTTTTTAAAAAAATAAGAAAAAAATAATAAATTTTTCACTCTCCCACACTTTGCCGACTTTTGCCGAACTTTGCCAAGCTCCAGAAATTGAGATATTTCATTTTCCAAAAAAATAAGAACAAAAAAATAAATTTTTCACTCTCCCACACTTTGCCGACTTTTGCCGAACTTTGCCAAGCTCCAGAAATTGAGATTTTTCATTTTTTAAAAAAATAAGAAAAAAATAATAAATTTTTCACTCTCCCACACTTTGCCGACTTTTGCCGAACTTTGCCAAGCTCCAGAAATTGAGATATTTCATTTTCCAAAAAAATAAGAACAAAAAAATAAATTTTTCACTCTCCCATACTTTGCCGACTTTTGCCGAACTTTGCCAAGCTCCAGAAATTGAGATTTTTCATATTTCAAAAAAATTTTTAAAATAAAATAGTTTTTTCACTCTCCCATACTTTGCCGACTTTTGCCGAACTCTGCCAAGCTCCAAAAATTGAGATTTTTCATTTTTTTAAAAAATAAGAACAAAAAAATAAATTTTTCACTCTCCCATACTTTGCCGACTTTTGCCGAACTTTGCCAAGCTCCAGAAATTGAGATTTTTCATTTTCCAAAAAAATAAGAACAAAAAAATAAATTTTTCACTCTCCCATACTTTGCCGACTTTTGCCGAACTTTGCCAAGCTCCAGAAATTGAGATTTTTCATTTTCCAAAAAAATAAGAAAAAATAGTAAATTTTTCACTCTCCCATACTTTGCCGACTTTTGCCGAACTTTGCCAAGCTCCAGAAATTGAGATTTTTCATTTTTTAAAAAAATAAGAACAAAAAAATAAATTTTTCACTCTCCCATACTTTGCCGACTTTTGCCGAACTTTGCCAAGCTCCAGAAATTGAGATTTTTCATTTTCCAAAAAAATTTAAAAAATAAAATAGTTTTTTCACTCTCCCACACTTTGCCGACTTTTGCCGAACTTTGCCAAGCTCCAGAAATTGAGATTTTTTACTTTTTAAAAAAATAAGAAAAAAATAATAAATTTTTTATTCTCCTATACTTTGCCGACTTTTTCCATTTTTTGCCAAACTCCAAAAATTAAATTTTCAATTTTTGAAAAAAAAAATAAAAAAAAAATAAATATTTTTATTCTCCTGTACCTATTTTTTTGTTTTTGTACTTTTCCTGAGTGTCCGCGTACTTTAATAATCGTTGTAAATCATGCACATTCCAAAGCTTGGGAAACGCTCATTAGCCACACTTTGCCAAGCTTTGCCGAATTTTGCCAAGCTTTCCCATACTTTGCTGGATTTCGCCCAAGCTTTCATTTCCACGCGGGTGTTATTTACTAATAAAATTTTCTCGAAAGAAATCAAATATTTTATATACCTACAATTTTATTAATATTTTTTTTTTTAAATAATTCAATTACATTTTTTAGTTCTTAATTAAATTCTAATGCAGAATTCAATGAATTAAATAAATCGTTTTTCAAAAAAATTCAATTATATTGATAAACAAAAAAATTTTTTTTAAATAAATTTTATAAAACTCAATTCTTCAAAATCTTGTAAATTGCATATTTCGAAAATTTAATAAGAAAAATGATTCATCAATAGAATTGTCTTCAAATATTATAAAAAATTCTCGTAAAAATTTTTTATTATCTTTAGAAAGTAGAAATAATTTAACTTGTCCAAAATTCAATAATTTTTTGAATAATTTTAGTAATTCTCTTGTCATAATTTCAATTATTTACAAAAAGTTTTTCTTTAATTGAATGTTTTACAATATCGACTTTATTTTAATAATGGAATTTTAAAAATTGAATGTTAATAATTGAATTTGTAAAAGAAATTCAAGTATTTAACAATAAATGTTAACGAAAATTCTAAGTAAACATTTAATTATTTCTAATAAATTAATAAATTTTCCATATATATAGAAATTGAGACAAAAAGAAACGAATCAAAACCTTTGATTCGTTTTATTATAAAACTAAAGAATTACAATAAAAAAGAATAAAAATAATATGTAATTAGTAGGTATTTATAAATATATACAATTAAATAATTAGTGTAAATAATTGTTGAAACATGATTTTATGGAAAAGAATAAATTTTATTTATTCAAGTCCGATTTAAATAGGAAACGAGAAGCTTGAGTCAGAGTCAGACTGATCCAATTTCATTTTTCTGTCAAAGTAGAAATATGCCGTTGTAGTCAGACATGGGATAATGTCGCAGTGAAGAGAGTGATTTTCGCTGAGACCACTCATATTACCATCATTCAAACCAATTATAATTTATATATACTTCCACAATTTAGTAGAAATTTCTTTTTTTTTTAATTAAACTTCAAATGTTTCTAAAATTAAGTATCCACATAAAAGTAATTTTAACTATTCAGAAAATTGTAAAAGAAATATATAATAATGATAATTTAATTAATAATTAAAGAAGTAATTAATTATTTATTAATAATTCAGTTTAATTTTTTTATTTTTAACAATAATAATATTTTTTTTTATTTCAAGTTGCGATAAAACTCAGATTACTTCATTCCCATTTGACATAAAAATTATGTAACCTAAATTTCTATTGACATAAAAATCATTTAACATAAATTTCTTTTGACATTAAATTCATTTAACGTAAATTTTATTTCTTATAAAATTCATTTGACATCAATTTCATTTGGCATTAATGTCATTTTACGAAATTCTCATTTGACACAAAATCCATTTGACATATATATCATTGGACATAAAATTAGCTGGACATAAATTTCATTTGACGTGAATATATTTTAATATAATTATTATTTAACGTAAAATTTAATTTATATAAATTTCATTTAGCGTAAATGGCATTGAACATAATTCTCATTTGACATAAAATTTACTTGATATAAATTTCATTTGGTATAAATCTCATTTAACATAATTCTCATTTGACATAAAGTTCACTTGATATAAATTTCATTTGACGCATAAGTCATTACACATAATTCTCATTTGACATAAAATTCAGTTGTCATACATTTCATTTGACATAAAGATCATTTGACATGAGAATAAAGGCGCGAATTTCAAAATTGGCGAATCACAATGTTGTTGACAATATCTAATTGGTTACTTTTAAAATTCGCGCTGATATTTTTATTGTAAAATGTAATTTATGTAAAATAATTTTTATGTCAAATGAGAATTTTGTTGAATGGCTTTTATGTCCAATCTAATTTATGTCAAATGACTTTTATGACAAATGAGAATTATGTTCAATGTCTTTTGTGTTAAATAAACTTTATGAAAATGAAATTTATGTTAAATGAGAATTATATTAAATGAAATTTATGGCAAGTGAAATTTATAACAAATGAAGTTTATGACAAATGAATTTTAGGACAAAATAAAATTTACTAAATGTATATTTATGTCAAATGACGTATATGAGCGATTCCATGTCAAGTGATCAAGGTGGAGAAAAATTTTTCTCCAATCGTAGCAAAACTTGGGGCTTTTGTAGTACTCATAGATAGTAATTTTTCGTGAAAATATTTTTTTACCTAGTCCAATATTTTCCGAGGGGGAAGGGGTTAAATTTTTGTGTTTTTCAGTACAATGCTTATTTCAATAATTTTTTACTCTTAAACAATTAAACATACAAATTTGACAAAGTACATTTTGGAAAGGTTTTTTCATGCTCTTTCGATTGAAAATAAGCATTTGAAAAAAAAATTTTTTGACCCAAAAAAATCAAAATTAAAAATAAATTTCAATTTCTGGGGGAGAGAGGTACGATTTTTTTTTAACGAAAGCTAAGGTTTTTTTCTACAAGGACATATAAATGATAAAGTGGGACTAGAATGTTTAAATATTGAAAAAAAGAATTTTCTCCAAAACGGAGCTAAAAACCGGGTTTTGAGCGCTCCGGCGAGTAGAAAACTCTTTTTTTCAATGTTTAAACATTCTAGTCCCACTTTACCATTTATATGTCCTTTTAGGAAAAAACCTCAGCTTTCGTTTAAAAAAAAAAAAAAAAAAAAAAATCGTACCTTTCTCCCCCAAAAATTGAAATTTATTTTTAATTTTGATTTTTTTGGGTCAAAAAAATTTTTTTTTCAAAATGCTTATTTCCAATCGAAAGAGCATGAAAAAACCTTTCCAAAATGTACTTTGTCAAATTTGTATGTTTATTTGTTTAAGAGTAAAAAATTATTGAAATAAACATTACACCAAAAGACCCCTTGATCACTTGACGTGGAATCGCTCATATGCTAAACAAATTCTACCTCAAATTAATGTTCTGTGAAATAAAACTTATGTCGATAAAAACAAATGTCAAGAGATTTTTATGTGAAATAAAATTCCAGTCAATTGTATTTTTACGTTAAATGGAAATTATGCTAAATGAATTTTATATCAAATAAAATATATGTTGAATTAATTCTATGTCAAATGACACATATGTTTTATAAATTTTATGTCTAATGAAGTATATATCAAATGGATATCATATTAAATGCCATTTATGCAACGGAAATTGTATGTTTAATAAAATGTATGTCAAATAAATTTCAAATAAAATGTTTTTTATACAAAATAAATTTTTTGTCAAATGAAATTTATGGTAAACGGTTTTATGTCAAATAAGATTTCGGGAATAGTCATGCGTCTCGAAAATAATATTATTTATTTATAATTTATAAATATGCAACTATTGTTATAGAATAAATTATGATAATATAATAAAGAATAATAAATATAATAACATTTACTAATATTGTGATATAAACATATTTTTTAATATTGGGGTATTAATTATTACTATTGTTATTATTAATATTATTTTTATTATTGTTATTATTATTATTATTATTATTATTATTATTATTATTATTATTATTATTATTATTATTATTATTATTATTATTAATTCAATAGATTTGAATGGACTTCTTTTTCTGGATGTGTCTTAAAAAATAGAAACGGTAGTTTTGTGTGAGGTGCCGCATGTCATTCATGTGGGCATAATCTTGCATCATAACAATGAAATTAATGTTCGCGTCTGTAACGTTATCTACGATTCCAGGCAGATACAAATTGCTGAGCGTCGATCTAAAAGCGCGCCAAGGCAGAGCGCGTAATGTTACAAGAATACTATCCGGATTCATGATCTTCGAGTCCTCTATCTTTATTTATTTCTTTGTTTGTTCCTTCGCTTCGTTGCAAAGCATTAGAGAATAAACAAAAAAATAAATAAATAAATAAAATGAACAAAAAATTATGTTACTGAGAAAAAGTAATAAAATTCGTCGAAAGAATTCAATTATTTTCAAAAGTAGTAAAATCCTTTGCAAAAATCCAATCATGATGAAAAATTTACAAAAATTCTCGTCAATTTTCAATTACTTTTGTAATTAATAAAATTCTTCTTCGATATTCAAAGATTTCTGACAATATTTTAATAAAATTCTTGGCAGAATTTCAATTAATTTTAATATAGCTAAGTATGAAGAATATTTATCAAATTTAGCGAAAAGTGAAATGATTCCTAAAAATTTTATAAAAATTTGTCAAGGGGAATTCAATTATTTAAATTTAAAAATTTTATTAAAATTTGTCAAGAGGAATTCAGTTATTTAAAAATTTGTTGATAAAATTCTTTACGAAAATTCAATTTTAAGAAATGTTGAAGTATTCAATAAAATATTCATTTTTATAGTCGAAAAATTTAATTATTAAACAAAATGTTTTACAATATTCTACACAAACATTCAATTATTTTTTCGAAAAATTAAAATTTCAAAAAATCATTGCAGAATTTCAATTATTTTTAATACAATCTTAATCGAATTTCTCAAAAATGTAATTATTCTTTAGCATGTTATTAAAATTTTTCGAAAGAATTTTATTATTGAAAGACTTTGTCGATAAAATTCTTTTCCGAAATTGAATATAATGAAAAATTGAATTATTCATTAAATTATGTTTTAAATATTATTTAATTTTAATATTAATATTTTAATCAAATGGATTTGAAAATTGTCAAAGAATTTTTGAAAATAATTAAAATTAATTAATTTAAACAGAAGAATTTTTGTTAAAAATTCTAAAAATAATAATCGTAATAATGAAAATAAATTTTAATTGGAGTTATAGTAAAAAAAAGTAGTAAGTAAACATTTTTAAAAGAATTAATTCCCCAGAATTATTCCTCAAAAGAATAAAAAATTCAAATTTCAAAGATTTTAATTTAAAACCTTTTAAAAATTTAGTTATTTCTAAAAATTTAAATAATAATTGAATTCTCTCAACAAATCTCAGTAAAATTTTTTAGAATAATTTCAGTTTTCGAGAAATTTGATGAAACGAATTTTATAAAATATATTAGAAATAATTGAAATTCTGCGAAGAATTTATTATTTTTTAAAATAATTGAAATCTTAGGACTAATTTTATTGAAATTCGTTTTATATAGTTGAATTCTTTTGTGAAATTTTATTAAAACAGTAAAAATTGAAAATAATTAAATTATGACAACAAATTTTTGAAATTAATTAAATTTTTATTAAAATTATTTTGAAAAAAATTGACTTATTACAAAAGAATTTCATTAAAATTTGTGAAAATAATTTAATTTTTTGAATAATAAATTAAAAAATGAAATAATTGAATTTCTGAGAAGAATTTTACTACTTTAAAAAAGAATATCTGCAATAATATTTCATTACTGCAGAAATTCAATTTGTTTAGTTATTTTTAACTAATATTTTTCTATAAATCCATTATTTAAAAAAATCAACAAAACAATTTTAGTTATTAAATTTTTTTTATAAATCTAGGTTTTTTAAAATTTCTAATTAAATTAATTGAAAATGGACAATTTACAAAATTTCAAATGAAAATGATAAAAAATAGAAATTTTACAATATTTCAAATGAAAATGATGGAAAATTGAAATTTTACAAAATTTCAAATGAAAATAATTGCAAATTGTAATTTTACAAAATTTCAAATGAAAATGATTGAAAAGTAAAGTTTTACAAAGTTAATTCCACAGAATTGTTCCTTAAAAGAATAAAAAATTCAAATTTTAAAAAATTTTAACTTCAAACCTTTTGAAAATTTAATTATTTCTAAAATTTTAAATAATAATTGAATTCTCTTAACAAATCTCAATAAAATTTTTTAGAATAATTTCAGTTTTCGAGAAATTTGATGAAACGAATCTTATAAAATATATTAGAAATAATTGAAATTCTGCCAAGAATTTTATTAAAATTTTTCTAAATAATTGAATTTCGAAGAAAAATTGTATTATTTATAAAGATAATTGAAATTTTCACTATAATTTTTATAATTTTTAGAACATAATTTAATTTTTGCGAAGAATTTATTACTTTTGGAAATAATTGAATTCATGAGACTAATTTTATTAAAATTCATTTTAAATAATTGAATTCTTTTGGTAAATTTAATTAAAATAGTAATAATTGAAAATAATTGAATTTTGACAAATTCCTCTGTGAAATTTTTTATTCAACATTGAAAGATTACGTGAAAAAAATGAAAATTATTCTTTTATCTTCATTTTCGAATATATAAATATTGTCCATAATAACTGTTGCCTAAGGAAAGGGCGGAGCAGAATTGTTTTAAAAAAAATTATCAGCGAAAATAAAAATTTTTCTCACTTTTTTTTTTAATTGTAGAGACTTTTGTTTGAAAATAAATAAGAAAATTAGCATATATATTACATAAAGTTATTTTTGGAACAATATTATACAACATAAACGTATATTGTACTATTAAATATTTATTCTTAATTATTCACGGAGTATTTAATTGTGTGAATAGCAGAAAATCTATATAGCCATGTTTCATTGATTAAATAATTGATGTGTTTATTTCAGAAACAGAGGCAACCGCATGGACGCTGATCCTGTGAATAACACAAGCTTATTCTCTCTGCCTTTAATAAAAGAGAAACTATGGATGGCGTAAAGGAGAATTTAACAAATTATATAAAATATAAATTCACTCGAAAGAAGAGGGGTGGAAAAATTTTCAAGAATTTTCACTTAAGCTGCGGTAAATATTAATTAAATTCGAATAAACTACATTTATTTATCCGCATAATGAATTTAATGATAGCTTGTAATTATGTATTTTAGAGTTTTATTTGATTGCAATATTAATTTTGTTTATCAAGTTACAAGAAGATATTTTATTATTATTATGATTATGATGATGATGATGATGATGATGATTATTATTATTATTAATATTCTTATTGTTGTTAGTATTATTATTATTATTATTATTATTATTATTATTATTATTATTATTATTCTTAATATTATTATTATTATTATTATTATTATTATTATTATTAAACACTGTAAAAAGAATGTTTAAAATTAGAGCTGATTTTGGTATTAAAATAGAAGCAAATTACGATTTAGTACAAAAATTGGTACTAGATTTTAACCTTCCTTTTTACAGTGTAGAAGATAATGATGATCTCTTTAAATATTTAATAAATTAAACCGAAATTTCGTAATATTTAATTTTATAAAAGTATTAAAACTTTGGCACGTCAGCGCAATTTTCGTATTTTAAAAAATTCGTACAAAATTTAAAAATTCACTCTAAGAATTTGAATGAAAAAAGTGAAATTCTCGAAGAGTTGGAAAAGAGCAGTTTCGTTTTTTAAATGACGAGCTAAGATGTAAATAGAGATGCGCGCCTCTTTCGGCTACAATAAGGAAGCAAACCTACAAGTGCGGCCTTCAAAGATTACCCGACAAGCTCTACGATAATTATTACCATATATTCCTCCATTTGCAGTGTGTACATGCAACTTTCGAAGCAAAGAAAACCCGCATATGTGTGTATTTATATTTCTGCAGTTGCATCTAAAAACTTTAAATGCTCTCATCTAATTCGTGCACGTAGGGGCAATAAATATTACACAAATATATGATTCATTTTTTTCCAACAAAAAAAATTTATTTTATTTATTTTATTCATCCTTGAAGGGAAATCAAATATGATTCATTTTTTTCCTCTAAATAAATTTTTTAAATTTATTTTATTCATCCTTGAAGAGGGAAATTATATATTTAGAGATGAATCAAGATGAATTTACCTGAAAATCCTAATAGTAACGGTGTTTTAAAACACTTTTATCTTTAGTTTAACACGGTAAAACGTGAGGTGTTAAAATAACACCAGAATGGATAAAAATAATCTGCAACAGTTTAATCACTCTAGGATTAAATTAACACCAAAAAGGATTCAAATAATCTATTTTGATGTTACTTTTAACTTATGAATGAAATTTTATTTTAAATAAAACACCAAAGTCAACGATTTGGAAAAATTCAACGAATTTAGCTTCTCCGGGGAGAGTAGTAAGTTAGTTGCTAACTAACTTAGTAAGATAAATACTAAATTCAATTGTGTTCCAAAATTTTTAAAAATTCTCGTCAAAATTTAAATTCTATTTTTAAATAATAAAATTCTTCTCTGATATTCAATTATTTTACAAAATTTTAATCTAATTCTTGTCAAAATTTCAATTATTTTCAAAACTTTTCTAAAATTTCATAATTCAATTATTTACCAATTTTTTTATAAATTTCTTTGCAATAATTCAATTATTTTGATAAATAATAACATTTCTACAGGGATTCAATTATTTTGATAAATAATAAATTTCTTTTAGGAATTCAATTATTTTCATAAATAATAAAACTCATTCCAGAATTTCAATTATTTTTAATGAAATTTTAATCAAATTCCTCGAAAAATGTAATTATTCTTAAAAATCTTATTAAAATGCGTCCAAAGAATTGAATGATTTAAAAAATTTGTTGATATCATTTTTTTTTTTAATTTAATTTGGAGAAACATGAAATTAATAAATTATTTATTTTTGTATTTAAATAATTGAATTCTCGTAGAATTTACTAATAAAAATGGTTTTAAAAATGAATTTCAGTTAAAATTTTAGATTATACTTAAGTATTTAAAGCATTATAACGTGGATTTTTGGAAATAATTAAATTTTGAAAAAGTTTAAAACCTAAAATCATTGAAATTCTTAATTTAATTCTTAAATTCAAATGTGTTCAAATTTTTTTTAAATTTTCGTCAAAATTTCCATTCTCTTTATAAATAGTAAAATTCTCCTCTTAAAATCAATTATTTTACAAAATTTTAATTATTTCAATTTCAATTATTTTTATTGCAATTTTAATCAAATTCTTCGAAAAATGCAATTATTCTTAAAAATCTTATTAAAATTTCTCGAAAAAATCAATTTTAGCTAATATTTTAAATAAGAATTGAATATTAAAAGCATTATAGCGAAAAATTTTCAAAAATTTTATTTTGAAAAAATATGAATTTTTATTACGTTTTTTTAAATGATTAAAATTCTACAAAGAATATTATTATTGATAAAAATAATTGAATTTTTGCAACAAGTTTCTTTACATTTTCTTTTAAATAATTTTAATTATTTAAATAATTTATTCAATTATTTTCATAAATAATAAAACTCATTGCGGAATTTTAATTATTTTTAATGCAATTTTTATAAAATTCCTCGAAAAATTCAATTATTCTTAAAAATCTTATTAAAATTCGTCCAAAGAATTTATTGATTTAAAAAATTTGTTGATAACATTTTTAAAGAAAATTTAACTTTAACAAATATGAAATTAATAAATTATTTATTTTTGTATTTAAATAATTGAATTCTCGTAGACTTTATTTAATAAAAATGGTTTTAAAAATGAATTTCAGTTAAAAATTTAGATTAAACTTAAATATTAAAAGCATTGTAACGTGGATTTATAGAAATAATTAAATTTTGCAAAAGTTTCAAACTAAAATCATTGAAATTTATAATTTTTCATATATTTTTGACAAAAAATTCTGTAGAATTAATTCTTTTTCAAAGTTTAATAGGATTTTTATTGAAATTATTTCAAGTTTATATTTTTCAATATATATTTAATTGCAGAAATTTGGAATAATTGAAATTTTGTAAAATTGAATTGTAACGGAATAAAATTGAAAATTCTCATAAAACTCATCGCAGCGTTTCAATTATTTTTCATACAATTATAATTGAATTACTTGAAAAAAGTAATGATGTTCATGCAAGTTTTAATAAAATTCGGCAAAAGAATTAAATTATTAAAAAATTTGTTACTAAAATTCTTCATGAGAATTAAATTTTGAGAAACATTCAATTATTCAATGAATTATTTACTTTTGCATTTAAATAATTAAATTCTTGTAGAATTTTTAAATAAAAATTGATTTTCATTTCATTAAAATGAATTACAGTTAAAATTTAAGATTATAATTGAATATTGAAATAAATATAGAGTGAACTTTTTGGAAATAATTGAATTTTGAAATTAATATTTTTGAAAAAGTTAATTGAATTTTTAAAATATTATTTGAAATTTTTATTTTCTAATATGCATTTAATTAAAGAATTTAGGAATAACTGAAATTTCGTGTAATTGGTTAATTAATTTTTATTAAAAATAATAGATATAAAGTAAAATTGTAGTTAAAATTTTTGGAAACTAATAATTGAATTGAAATAATGAAAATAATTTTGACGAAGTATAATATTCTTATAATATAAAATAATGATTTTATTCCTTGGCCATCTTTAATTATTATAAAATATAAAGAAATCGATCAGTTATCGAGTTTTCGATATCTTTATGTTTTATACTCTCTTAATTTGAATCAGTTAAAAATCTTGGTTTTAACTGACAATCAGTGACTGACTTTTTGCTTCTGAATCAGTTAAAAACAACTGATTTTCAGTTAAAAAATAACTAATTTACAGTAAAAAATAACTGAAAAATTAGTTAAACTTGACTAATTAAATCAGTCAAAAAAAAATTTACTGAAACATCAGTTATTTTTAACTGACAATCAGTTGTTTTTAACTAATTGTCAGTAGAAATATTACTATTTGAATTAGTGACTGACTTTTTGCTTTTGAATCAGTTATTTTTAACTGATTCAAATTTAGAGAGTAGTTATAAAAAAAATTGAATAAACTAAAATTTCATTAATTGTTTAAAATAACACCAAAATTGATTATTTTAATCCTTTTTGGTGTTAATTTAATCTGCAACACTTTTTAATACCTCACGATTTACTGTGATTCTTTTTTCATGTTTGATGAGAATGTAAAAAGAATACTCAAGGTCTATAAATTTAAATAATATCCGAGCGAGTTATAGATTTATAACAATATTGAAACTGCTCTTTTTTCCTCGCACCTATTCTGGAGCAAAAAGAAAAAAAAGAAACAAGAGAGTAAAAGTGGGCTTGTAAAATTTTATTTTAACTAAAGTATTACTTGTTTTCTATAATATCCCTGAAAACATTATCACCATGATTGTTGACTAAGATCTTAGAAAAGAACTCCGACGAATAATAGGGGTTTGAATTCGATTTACCGACACGGGCGCGGCATTTTCTGTTGTTGAAGATTTTACAATGAAAAATCGAACTCACTTTTATGGCGGAGGACGGTAATTCAGTCTAGTTTGACTTTAACGGCAATAATGTGAATTACTTTTCGCAGAGAGGAAAATTCCGCGGTAACACCTTGGACGCGCGCGTACTATAATAATGACCCATTGGGTAATTTTTTTTTTTTTTTTTCTGTGTGTGTGTTTTTTTTTTTTTTTTGCTCTCGCTTCCATGGAAGAAACGATCCTTACTTTAGAGAAATTGGAATACGATACTTGAGAAATACGGGGTCCCAACGAACGAAACAAAACGTCTATGAGCATTGGCGGCATGGCAGTCCCGCAGTGTATATATATATTCCGCAGCTCGTAACGAACCGTTAAACCGTTTATAGCCTAGTATCTTCTAAAGGGATACAAACGATCACGCTCTTAGCCTCACTTCAAACCATGTCATTTCGTTAATATCGATGTTCTGACATTCTTTTATCTCCGCCGATTATTGCAAACGAGAAATTATACCCTAACCCCTGTATTCAATTCTTTATTTATTTATATTTATTTTTCAGTGCGAAAAATATTATTGTCCTTTTTATTTGAAAAATTAGCTAACTGGTTTGTATCCAGAGTGAATAGTGAATCTCAATAGCAGTAAAAATTGAAATATCAATAGGTCAATGTAAGACTTAAAATTTAGGTCAAAATAGAGACATAAACGATAAATACGCTTATACACATGATTATAAATGTTCTCTTTTTTTTACATAATTTCTTTTCTATTCGAAACATTTTTCTAGTATTATCTGTGATTTGTAGAATAATATTGCAAGAGAACGGTTTTTTCGCAATACAATAACCGGGTGTGCGCGCAATGATTGACGAGAAAGAAATCGCACGAAATATGTGAATGTGCGTAAAATATATATATTTAAAGTCTGTGAAGTGAATGGTACTATGAGTTTTATAGATTTTACAAAGTGCGTGTCAGGTTGCGAATGAAATTTTTCCACGCTCTTTAATCTATTTCTATGTATGTCATTTTTCTTTTTCTTTTAACTCTCTACTATTACTTTTTTTCAAAAAAAAAATAAAAATAAATGAAAACTCCATTTTTTTTAGAGGAATATCTTTCAATGCTGGGATTTTTGTCTAATAATTTTTATCTTCTCTGAATCTGAATTTTTAAAACTTAAAAAAAAAAATTTTTCAGAGACTACCAAATTTTAAATAATTTTTCAAAGATTTTACACAAAATTACAATTATTTTCCAGCAAGTTTAACAAGTTTAAATTTTCAAATTTTGAATCACTTATTTTTTTGAAAGATTTTACCAAAATTTCAATTATTTACAGAAAAACTTTACCAAATTTCAATTATTTCTAGAAAATTAACCAAATTTCAATTATTTATTGAAAATTTATCAAATTTCAATTATTTCTCGAAGATTATGTCAAAAATTTTCATTATTTCCCAAAAACTTTATCAAACTTCAATTATTTCTGGAAGATTTTACCAATATTTCAATTATTTTTCAACAACTTTACTAAATTTCAATTCAATTATTTTTAAATACCAATTAGTCTTCAAAGATTTTAACAATTTTCAATTATTTTTTTAATTTCAATTATTTCTCGAAGATTATATCAAAATTTTCATTATTCCACAAAAACGTTATCAAATTTCAATTATTTCTCGAAGTTCCTACCAAAATTTCAATTTTCCCTAAAAAAAATTTACCAAATTTCAATTCAATTATTTTTTAAATACCAATAAGTCTTCAAAGATTTTAACAATTTTCAATTATTTTTTTAATTTCAATTATTTCTCGAAGTTCCTACCAAAATTTCAATTTTCCCTAAAAAAAATTTACCAAATTTCAATTCAATTATTTTTTAAATACCAATTAGTCTTCAAAGATTTTAACAATTTTCAATTATTTCTCGAAGATTATATCAAAATTTTCATTATTCCACAAAAACTTTATCAAATTTCAATTATTTCTCGAAGTTTCTACCAAAATTTCAATTTTCCCTAAAAAAAATTTACCAAATTTCAATTCAATTATTTCTCAAATACCAATTAATCTTTAGTGATTTTAACAATTTTTAATTATTTTAATTTCAATTATTTCCTAAAGATTTTAAAACATTTTCATTATTTCCCAAAAACATTACCAAATTTCAATTATATCTTAAAGATTTTATCAAATTTCTGTATATCACAAAAACTTTACCAAATTTCAATTATTTCTTGAAAATTAACCAAATTTCAATTATTTATTGAAAATTTATCAAATTTCAATTATTTCTGGAAGATTTTACAAAAATTTCAATTATTTCCCAAAAACTTTACCAAACTTCAATTCAATTATTTTTAAATTCCAATGAGTCTTCAAAGATTTTAACAATTTTCAATTATTTTTTTAAATTCAATTATTTCTAAAAAATTTTATTACATTTTAATTATTTTTTAAAGATTTTATTAAATTTCAATTATTTACCAATTAGTCTTCAGTAATTTTAACAATTTTCAATTATTTCCTAAAAATTTTATTACATTTTTTATTATTTTTTAAAGATTTTGTCAAATTTCAACTATTTCTCGAAGATTCTACCAAAATTTCAATTATTTGACAAAAATTTTACCAAATTTCAACTATTTCTCGAAATAGTTGAATAGTTGAATTCTCAAAGATTTTATCAAAATTTCAATTATTTTTACGATACCTTTAGCAAATTTAAATTCAATTATTTTTCGAATTTTAACAATTTTTCAATCATTTCTTGAAACCTTTACCAAATTTCAATTATTTCCCAAAAACTTTACAAAATTTCATTTATTTCTTGAAAATTTACCAAATTTCAATTCTTTCCCAAAACTATTACCAAACTTTAATTATTTCTCAAAAACTTCACCAAATTTTAATTATTTTTGGAAAAATCTTCAAATTTTAATTATGTCTTGAAGATTTTATTAAATTTTAATTAATTTTCCAAGATTTTATTAAATTTTAAGTATTTCTCGAAGATTTTACCAAAATTTTAATTATTTCCCAAAAACCTTACCAAATTTCAATTATATCTTGAATATTTTATAAAATTTCAATTATTTCTCGAAGATTTTACCAAAATTTTAATTATTTCCTAAAACCTTTAACAAATTTTAATTTTCATATTTCAATTCAATTTTTTTTTTAATTTCAATTATTTCTCGAAGATTTCACCGAATTTCAATTATTTCTTGATGATCTAATTAAATTTAAACTAATTTTTAAATATTTTATCAAATTTTAATTATTTTTTGAACACCTATTTCCAAATTTCAATTGTTTCTTGGTGATCCAATTCAATTTTAATTAATTTTTCAAGATTTTATCAAATTTCAATTATTTCTTAAAAACTTGACCAAATTCACCGAAGTTTAGTAACAGTTTAACCTATTTGTAAAATAGCGAAAAATATTGTAAAATTCTAAACCAATGGAATTTTCTCTGTAAAAACAGAAAATTTGTATATATTTTTAATGAATAGAGGGAAAATTTGTTTAGTGTAGAAATGGGGGTGAATATAAGGGAAAGGGAGAGGATTACAAAGAGACGAAGTGAAAGGATTAAATAATTACGGTGACGTATGTTCAGTGAGGCGATGAATATTTTTAGAGTCAACATTTAATTGCGCAAAGTCAACTTTACGTGATTAATAAACCAGAATTGACCTTTTTCGTGAAAAATTGCCTCTCAATTTACAATTTATTAAAATCAAACATAATTCAAACGTTTCTGATTATTATTATTATTGTCGACTTTTTTTGTGACTAATGAAGCAGAAAATTTCCACCTTTATTAATTTAGTACTCCTTTTTTTTTATTTTCCTTTTCAATTTTTTTAAGATAATTTTTTTTCTTGTAGACTCAAGTATATCTGGTTTTTAGTCTTATGGGAAACTATAAATTATCTTAATAAATTGAATTTTTTGATTGTTTTTGTTTATTGCTTTTTTAAATTTGAATGGTTTTTTTTAATGTCAAATGGGATAAAATAAGTGGAATCGGCCAATTGAAAAAATTTTGCCTCCAATTTTCAAGTAATTTATGGTTTTCGGTATAGATATACGAGTACATTTTTACCTCTTACAATATTTATCAAAAAAAAAATTTTATTCGAGTGTAATCACGTGTTGAAGTTTTGGGTCATTTTATTTTCCTTTTCTTATTACTCTAAAACGAATAAAGATAATTAAGTAAACTTTTTTTTTTAAATGAAGCCTGAAGTCTATATTTTAAAGATAAAATAAAGCGATTACTAAAAAAATTTATTTTTTGAATTGTTACTAACAATTCTTTTAAACAATTGCAAATAGAAGATTGTTCTCAATGTATGTCTGGTTTGCCCCACCCTCTGGGGTAAACCGGAACGTTTGGTTTTTTATTAATAATATTACATTTACATAATCTACAATAATAAAAAAACATAAAGAATCATGTAAACAATGGTTGTAGTAACGAAAATAATAATTCGAAATTTAATTTTAATTAAATAAAGATTTTTTTAAATAAAAAAAATAAAATTTCGAACACAATTGGATTTCTGCAAAAAATTTTATTACATTTTAAAAATAATTTAATTCTTCCAACAAATTTTATTCAAATTTATAAAAATAACTGTATTTATGTGAAGAATTTTATTATTTATAAAAATATAATTGAATTCTTACAAAGAATTTTATTCCAGTTTATAAAAATAATTGAATTTCGGTGAAGAATTTTTTAAATAATTTATATTTTTCGAAAATTTTATTACTTGTGAAAATAATGGAATTATTTTGAATTAATTCATTAAAATTGAATTCCTACAAAATTTTGCCAACAATTTTATTAAAATTTTTAAATATAATATTCAATTTAGATGAAGAATTTTTTTATTTATAAATATAATTGAAATTTTGAAAATATATTTTTTTTAATTATTGAGAATAATTGAAGTTTTGCGAAGAATTTTATTAATTTTGAATGAATTTAATTCTTCCAATGAATTTTATTCAAGTTTATATAAATAATTGAATTCTTACAACGAATTTTATTCAAATTTATAAAAGTAATTGAATTTCGGTGAAGAATTTTATTATTTATAAAAATATTTTTGTATAATTGATATTTTTCGAAAAATTTTATTAAATTTTGTATTTTAAATAATTGAATTATTTTGAAGAAATTTATTAAAAATTGAATAATTGAATTCTTGTGGAATTTTTTCAAGAATTTTATTAAATCTTTTTAAAAAAATTTAATTTTAATGAAGTATTTTATTACTTATAAAAATAATTGTAATTTTGTTGAGAATTGTTTTAAAATATTTTAACATAATTGAAATTCTGCGAAGAATTTTTGTAACTTTTGAAAATAATTGAATTTCTGTAATCATTTGTAACTTTTCCAAAATCTAATTTTTTTAGTATTTTTAACTATAATTCTTTTATCAATATAGTATTTTTGAAAATTGTAAAAATTTATCATGAAATAATTTATAAGTCATAATTTATGATAGTTATTATTAATTTTATTTAATTATTATTTATTTATTATTTATTATCAATTATTAATTTTATGATAGTTTTCGAAAATTTAAGTTATTTAAAAAGAATAATTATTGTCAGAAATGGAAAAAATTGAAGGTTTTGTATTAAAATTTGTGGTAATTTCCTAGTTTACGAGGCAAAAAGAAAAAAAATTCTGTTTTCTCATGAATTTTAAAAAGTCAATTTTTTCCAGTACTTTTAGTAAAAATCCCTGACTTTTTCCTGACTTCCCTGAATTCCCTGACTAGTGGCAACCCTGTTAAACTGTCGGATTGAAAAAATAAGGTACACTATAAACATGGTTGTTTTAAATTTGTAAACAACACTTTTTTCAATTTCGCCACTCTCTGCTAATAAGAAAAGGAAAATTAAATGACCCAAAACTTCAACACGTGATTACTTCGAAAATAAAATTTGTTTTCTGAAAATTATTGTAGGGGCTGAAAATGTACTCTTATATCTACTGAAAATCATAAAATTACTTGAAAATTGGAGACAAAATTTTTTTCTAGTGGCCGGTTTCACTTATTTTGTCCCCAATTTTTTTTTTTAAATGTCAATGTTTTTTTTCTAAATATCAATACTTGTTTTTTCTAAACATCAATATTTTTACATTCTCATTTTTTTTTTTTAATTTTTTTTTTTATTGAATTCAGTTTGTATGTGTGTGTATTTATATAGACAAGCAAGTTACCTGTACGCTTTTTTATGCAACATGTGAGATACCCTCTCACGTCGGGACAATCGTATATTCGTTCAATAACACAGGACATTGAGTGCCGTTGATGCCATTTAAACCGCTGTGTATCAATAACGAAGTAGTTTTTGGTTGGTGTCATTGATTTCCGATAGAGCTGCACTGATTCGCAGGACGACAGGTAGGATAGGCAGGCTACATGCACAACATCGTAATTGATTGAACCGTGGCAACAACTCCTCTTTTCCAACATATATCTACTGTTTGTTAAGAGATCTGAAATTAAATTCTATTTCGAAAAAATTCACTTCTTCGTTAATTCTTTTTTTTTCTATTTTTTTTCTTTTTTTGCTTCCTCATAAAGGAAGCCTTATTGTGTTGTCCTTTTGAAAATCGTTGCAATTGCAACACATTCTGTACTACTACATGGAAAAGGGTTTTTGATTTGTAGAAAAAAAAATCGCTCCTGAGAACTGTTGATGAGTTGTTCTTTATCAGTAAATTTGGACGAATTGTTTTTTATCAGTAAATTTGGACGAATTGTTTTTTATCTGTAAATTTTGACCTAATTTTTTTATCTGTAATTTTTGGACCTAATTTTTTTATTTGCGTCAATTTTCGGCCTAATTTTTTTTAAGTTTATTGCTTCTTGCTTTTTTCTATTTCAATAAAATACCTGATTAATTAACATTTTTAATTACAACCTACTTTCTTTTTGAAACAAGTGATTTTTTACCAACGGTAAATAATAATTTCTCGCAAAGAAGAAAAAACTAAACCAGAAAACAGAGTGTTGTATTTCACTTTACAATTAAACCAAGAAGTGACCTTGTAGGGTTTTCTGTTTATGAAAACTGTTTCAACTTCTTTAGTAATTTAACATTATTTACATTTCTCTCTTTGTCCTCTAATTAAAAAGCAAGAAACTGTGAAATTCCTAGTGACTAAATTGTAAACCATATATAATATTATACATTTTACAAAATTTTATACCTATTCTTTAAAAAAAAAAAAAATTTAATGTTCAAATAATGTCTTTTTGTTAAAATAATTTTCAACAGTGTATTATAAATAATTTAGGAAATTAGTATCGAATTCAGTGTATTTGATTGTAGCACAAAAACCTCTTGAAATTCTCTTGACAAGTGTCAGGTGGTTGACTTTGTCGACAAATTAAAGAGGGCAATTTCGATAACACTATATGTATATATAGGTAGTCGAAAGTTTCAAACAGAAACAGAAGTGAGTTTTCAATGTCCGAAACATGTTGAGTGCAGGCTTTTGTTTATATTCTCTCTTCTCTCTTTAAATTCAACAAAACACGGAATTGATATTTTCCGAAATAAACTTTATACTTACCGAAGCGGAGAATTAGAAGTTGAACTTCATACTATTTAGACCATATTTCAAAATTCTAGGTCAAATATTAGGTTATTTGTAAATGAGATTATGGAAAAATACAATAAAATAATAAAAATAAATTTAACCCCCCCTCTGCGGATGACGAAGATTTTGGTGACGAATCTTCGTCACCGCAGTTAAGGGAGTAAAAATACATTTTTTAATTTAAAACTTTGGTTGTAACTTTGTAAGTTATTTAAGTTTAGGACTTAAAATAACACAAACAGGCTTCGCACTCCATTCAAATTTTTTAATAAAATTGAATTTGAGCAGTTTTTTTTGAAAATTTTGAAAAATAAGATTTTTTAATTCTGTTATTTCAAGATAATTGAATTTTTATAAACAAATAATTGAAAATTTTTGATGTAATTGAAATTTCTTTACATTCCATTAAAAATAATTTACTTCTTTTGAAGAATTTTTTTTAATTTTTCTAAATAATCAAAGGAAGTTCGCCGCCGTATAATTATAATTTTATTTTTAAAAATTTATTCGTAATATATTCAATTATTTTCTTAAATAGTAAAACTTGGACAAAATTCAATTACATTTTTGAATTTTATTAAAATTCATTATAAAAGTTCAATTATTTCTATAAATAACAAAGATTCATTATACATTCACTACAAAAATTCAATTATTTTCAAAAATTTTTCGTAATTCAATAATTTTTATGTCTACTATTTTAATAAAATTTCCAAAAAGTATTCAATTATTTTCTAAGAGAATGAAAATTTCATAGGAATTGAATTATTAAAAGTAGAGTATATCTACATTTTTTTTCAAAAATCAATTATTTGAAACTTTTTCCATAAAATCCTCGCAATAATTCAATTATTTTCAAAAATAATAAAACTCATTGCAGAAATGGAATTATGTTTCATACAATTTTCATCAAATTCGTCGAAAAATGCAATTATTTTTAAAAATTTGAGTAAATTTTGTCTAAGGAATTCAATTATTTCAATTATTTTCATAAATAGCAAAATTTTTTCCGATTTACTGAATTCTTTTGAATTTATTATTATTGAAAAATATTCTTCACAAGAATTCAATTATTTTCAAAAGTAATAAAATTCTCCGCAGAAATTCCATTACGTTTAACATTTTTTTAAAATTCTCCGAAATTTCAATTGTTTTTATAAATAATTAAATTGTTCTCTACAATTGAATTATTTTCAAAAATTTTAATAAAATTCTGCGGAAACATTTAATTATTTTCATAAATATGTAATATCATTCTTTTGAAGGATTCAATTACTTTTATAAATAGTAAAATTCTTTCCAGAAATTCAATTAGTATCAATAAGTTTTAATGAAATTAAATTAATCAAATTTTCAATTATAGTTATGATCAGACAAGGTTTTATGTTGGAAAATTGAAAAAATTATTTGTTTATAATTCAATTATTTTCCAAAAATTTTCTTAATTCAATAATTTGTATGTCTACTATTTTAATAAAATTTCCAAAAAGTATTCAATAATTTTCTAAAAGAATGAAAATTTAATAGGAATTGAATTATTAAAAATGGAGTTTATCTAAATTAAAAAAAAATCAATTATTTTAAACTTTTTTTATAAAATCCTCGCAACAATTCAATTACTTTCATAAATAATAAAACTCATTGCACAAATGGAATAATGTTAAATATAATTTTAATAAAATTTGTCGAAAAATGCAATTATTTTTAAAAAATTTGATTAAATTTTGTTTAAGGAATTCAATTATTTCAATTATTTTCATAAATAGCAAAATTTTTTCCGATTTACTGAATTCTTTTGAATTTATTATTATTGAAAAATATTCTTCACAAGAATTCAATTATTTTCAAAAGTAATAAAATTCTCCGCAGAAATTCCATTACGTTTAACATTTTTTTAAAATTCTCCGAAATTTCAATTGTTTTTATAAATAATTAAATTGTTCTCTACAATTGAATTATTTTCAAAAATTTTAATAAAATTCTGCGGAAACATTTAATTATTTTCATAAATATGTAATATCATTCTTTTGAAGGATTCAATTACTTTTATAAATAGTAAAATTCTTTCCAGAAATTCAATTAGTATCAATAAGTTTTAATGAAATTAAATTAATCAAATTTTCAATTATAGTTATGATCAGACAAGGTTTTATGTTGGAAAATTGAAAAAATTATTTGTTTATAATTCAATTATTTTCCAAAAATTTTCTTAATTCAATAATTTGTATGTCTACTATTTTAATAAAATTTCCAAAAAGTATTCAATAATTTTCTAAAAGAATGAAAATTTAATAGGAATTGAATTATTAAAAATGGAGTTTATCTAAATTAAAAAAAAATCAATTATTTTAAACTTTTTTTATAAAATCCTCGCAACAATTCAATTACTTTCATAAATAATAAAACTCATTGCAGAAATGGAATTAATTTTAATATAATTTTAATAAAATTTGTCGAAAAATGCAATTATTTTTAAAAAATTTGATTAAATTTTGTTTAAGGAATTCAATTATTCCAATTATTTTCATAAAGAGAAAAACTTTTCCTATTTACTGAATTCTTTTGAATATTATTTTTGAAAAATATTCCTCACAAGAATTCAATTATTTTCATAAATTTCCATAAAATTAAAAAAAACAATTTAATTATTTTAAAAAGTAATAAAATTCTCCGCAGAAATTCAATTACGTTTAACATTTTTTTTAAATTCTCCAAAATTTCAATTATCTTTATAAATAATTAAATGTTCTCTACAATTGAATTATTTTCAAAAATTTTAATAAAATTCTACGCAAACATTTAATTATTTTCATAAATATGTAATAATATTCTTTTAAAGGATTCAATTATTTTTAAAAATAGTAAAATTCTTTGCAGAAATTCAATTAGTATCAATAAATTTTAATGAAATTGAATTAATCAAATTTTCAATTATAATTATGAACAGACAAGATTTGTTTTGAAAAATTGAAAAAATTCTTTGTTTATAATTAAATTATTTTCCAAATTCTAGATTTATGTTCGAAATGAAATAAATAAAAATTTGATGAGAAAATAAAACCGGGATAAACGGGGAATTTAAAGGTTAAACATAATTAATAATCAGTCACTATTGATAGAGTAAATGTCGGTAAAATTATTTCCTATTATCTTATTGTCAGTCGTTTTTTATTAACGATTTTAGTTTTGAACACTGTTTTTAAATGGAAATGTGAAAACTAAAAATCTAAATTTGACTATTTGTTCAGAAAAGTAGCTTTTAGTAGCATTAGGCTCAAAAAAGTAGCCAAAAAGTAGCCTCGTATCAAAAAAGTAGCAAATAGTGGCTTTTAGTAGAAGAGTGCGAAGCCTGTCACAAAGATTTAGTAAAAAATGTTTCTATAACATAAACGGTTTTAGTTTAAAAAGGAAAGTAGGATTCAGTTTTGACGGTGTAAGAGAAGTTAAATTCGATTGTTTTTAGAAAATTATTTTGTGTGATATGAAAAAATCATAATGTTGTATGTTACTCTTGAGGAAGACCCATCGAGATGTTTGAGTAGGCATTAAAATTAAGGCAGATTGGGCTTCACTATCAGGAAAGGCTAGTGATCTGGAGAATGAAAGTCGTTTACCTGTCCTCTGCAGGTTAATGGTAACATTACAAATTAATGGTCCATAAAGTACTACGACGCAAAGCACTCTGTTTTTAAGTGCATTCACTATACGCACACCGCTTACTTGTAAAGAATTAATAAAGGTATTATACCGTAAAATAGAAATCTTAAATAATACGACACACTTTGTCCGCCCAAAATTCCAACCTTGAATATATATGCGAAACATTTCTCCACTAATCGTATTTTTAACCAATGCAAATGGTAAAAAAATAATAAAAAAGAACAACTATTTATAAAGAAAGAAAAACTGTTTTAAGACGAAAGACAAACGAAAGGCAAATAAAAAGAATACCCAAAATTTGTTGAAGAAACAAAATTTATACCTGAAAAATAACCAAAAATATTGGTATACTTTTGGCTACGTATAAAGAATAGAAAAACGAAAAGAAAACGAAAATTTTGTTGAAGAAACAAAATTTGTACCTGAAAAATAGCCAAAAATTGTTGGTACACTTTTGGATATATATACGTATAAAAATAGGAAAAATGTTTTGAAACAAAAAAAAACAAAATAATTTGGCTATTTTTAAAACAAGTTTATTTTTCACCCGCTTTGAATTAACAGTAGTATGTGAGAACACACTATTAAGTTTTTTCATGTGTAAAATAACTTTTTTTTTCCACTAGCTAAGTACAATAACAGGTGTTTGAATCAAATGAATTCCCTGAATTTCAAGCGTTTCGCGAAGCGTGTTAAAGCCAAATTTTCATTAAAGTTTTTAAAAACTTTTATTTAACGCTTTGCCGTGGAATTTTAGGTGAAATTAACGTTTATGCTCTTATTTCTTTATCTACTATCTGAATTTCATTCACAATAAGCATTTTGTGCAAATGCGTTTGATAGTTATATTCATAAACGCTGCTTCTCCTTTAATCTAGAAAAAAAGGAATCGTTTTCAAATTGCAACCATTGTAAATTTTTTTTTAATAAATACAGTTGTTAAACATTTTCAACCCTATTCAAACATAAAGAAATAAGGATTTTTAAAAATTCGATTATTTAAAATTTATCCTTTAAAGAATTAAATTATTTTCAAGAAATTAAAATTTTTAAGCACTTTTTTCATAATAATTTGTCAAAATTTAATTATTTTTAATGTCTACTATTTTCAAAAAATTTAACCAAAGAATTCAATTATTTAGAAAGAAATTTTAATATTTAATATTTAAAATTATTTCAAAATTTTAATAAAATTCGTCAAAAGAATACAATTATTTTCAAAATTTCAAATGAAAATGATTGAAAATTGAAATTTCACAAAATTTCAAATGAAAATCATTGAAAATTGAAATTATACAAAATTTCAAATAAAAATCTTTTCAAGTTCATTTAATTATGAAAATCGCCAACGCAACTCTTTTAAAAATAAATTAATTTCGAAATATTCAAGTAAAATTAGATTTTAAGAATAAATTCAATGAGAAAACAACAATTTTTAAGAATTTTGATCAAAATTCCCCGACTTTTCCATGTTTTTATCAATTTTTATAAAATTCCCTGAAATTTCCAGGTTTTCCAAGTTTCCAGGTTGCGTGGCAATCGTGAAATTTCGTCACCTAAATGTTTGAAGATTTCCAAATTTCCTAACATTTCAAATCTAAAGATTGGAAATATTAAGAAAAATAAAATTAAAAATGCAGAAAAAGATCTTAAAAAATGATTTTTGAATTTTGCAGTGGAATTTCAAAAAAAAGAACGATGGTAAGAAGAAAAAAGAGTGTTTGAAAATTTCTCCTACAAGATATTGCATCACTTTGGATGCGAGTAGAGAGCGTGAGGTTGGAATGTGAATATAAGAGAGGTGGTGGGCGGATCGATATTAAAATGGTGACCGAATTCCGTATCCACAACCTACCCTAACATTCAACCCTACCACCAAACCCTCCACCCTCCCCTCCCTTTTTCCTGTCCTCCAACCGCATTTTCGCTTACCACCATTCTGTGTATACCCCTCTTTTTGCCTCCTCTCACCGATCGATTAAAAACTTTGCCAAGCGTGAAAACGAACCCTGCTCCAAAAAACTCTTCTTCACCTTTCAATCCCTTCTCGTTTCCAAAGAAAAGAAATTGACAGTATTGACGTCCTTTAAAACGCTTACGTCACAAAATAAGAAATAGGAGAGGGGAAAGTGTTTTTTTTCATTTTTTTTTTAAAGCGCGATCAATGAAGCGTGACAACTTTTCAAAAACACTGGCATTTTTAGTAGGGGAAAAAAAATAATTTGTAATATGTTTACGTTTTAGTTTATTTTTGTCAGTGAAGAAGGAAACATGAATTATCGATATTGATGCGGAAGCGAAGTTTTTTCTATAACCGAAATTGACGTTTATTTTTATTTTTTTGAACTGTATACTTTCCTTTGGTTATTAGTCGAAAAAATTAGGAAACTTGGTTTTACTATCAATTGTAAATTTTTTCTAAAATTCAATTTTTTACTGATTTTTTCTAAAATTCATTTTTAAATCCATGTTTATCAGTAAAATTTGACGAGAATTCAATAATTTAAAAAAAAATTTATCCATAATCTACGAAACATGATTTATCTTTACATAATCTTGTAATGTTAAAATTTAAAGTTTTTCTTGGTAAAAAAATTTATTTAATTTTGTCTTTTGGTTTCGGTTAAATATGATACATATTTTTAATTATTTTTTAATATAATTAAAAATTCTGTAATATAGTCTTAATATATATCAAATTGAAGCTTAGAATCTACCGTTTATTTTTCACTTATATTTAGTTTAAATAAAATAAAATAAATTTTTTAAATAATTAATTAAAAATTACTGGCAATGGGAGTAAAAATTCAAATTCATCTCCGAAGCCTCGTTTTTCAGTTAATCATATTTTTAAACTGTTTTTTAATTATACGCAATCTGTATATAAATATTTGAAGTTGTAGCTCAAAAAATTTGTTAAATTAGGTTTCAATATTTTTAAATTTAATAAAAACGTGAATTTTTTATTTGAGAAACTATTCATCTCCGAAGCCTTTTTCCTATTTGGTAAGCGTTATTGTTTTGTTTTTAATTTTTTAATAATTATTTTCAAATACCTAACTCTTGAATTATAAAAAAATTCTCCGTTTTAGTTAAAATAAAATATTTTCAATTTTTTAAAATATAAGATATTAATTAGAAAGTTAGATAAATAACAAAATTATAATTAAGGGCATTTGAACCTTTATGACGTCACAGCATTAAAATATATGCTTTGCATCAATTGTGACGTCATAATGGTTCAAATGCCCTTAAAAATAAAATTTTTTTTACAGAAATTATCAATTTTGAACTTCAAATGATAAATTAATAAATTCATTACAATTTTATTCCGTTCAATATAAAAAAATATATATTAGTTATTTTTGAAAAGATAAAATAGTTATAAATAAATTATTAAATACACAATTCATCAAATTATAAATGAATAATGTTAAAAGTTTAATAAATTAAAGAAATTAAATTTAAAAAGAATTTTTTTTTTACAAAAACCCCAATTCACAAACAAAAAATCCACGCTTTCATAAATTCAATATTATCATGTAAAATTTTAACTAAAATTCGTTTTTAAACAATAGTTACTAGAAAATTCTACGGGAATTCAATTATTTAATAATTGTTAAAATAAATTTTTTTTTAATAATTGAATGTTACTTGGAATGGAATTTTCTCGAAGAATTTTGTCAACAAATTTTTAAATAATTGAATTCTCTTGACAAATTTTCATAAAATTTTTACGAATAATTTCGTTTTTTGATAAATTTGATAAAAATTGTACATATATTAAAATATTTTTTAGAAATGTTTGAACTTCAGAGAAAAATTTAAGTAAATTTTTGAACATAATTTGATTTTTGCGAAAAATTTATTATCAAAATTTAATTTTAAGAAAAACTGAATTATTCAAGAAATAATGTTTTTTGTATTTCAATAATTGCATTTCGTAGAATTTTCTGATAACAATTTTTTCTTAAAATGAATTTCAGTTAAAAATTCAGATAAAATTTTGTGTTTTTAGTTCCTTACATAAATTTGATTGAAGAGTTTACGAATCATTATAATTTTCTAAAATTAAATAATTATTGTGAACCAATGGATTTGAAAATTGTTAAAGACCTTTTTTTGAAAATTATTAAAATTAATTGATTGAAAAAGAAACTTTAGTTAAAATTTCTAAAAATAATAATCCTAATGATGAAAATAATTTTTGAGAAGTTACAGAAAAAAAGTAGCAAGTAAACTTTTTCAAAAAAATTAATTCCACATAATTGTTCCTTAAAAGTATAAAATATTTAAATTTTTAAAGAATTTAATTTTAAATGTTTTGGAAATTTTATTATTTGTAAAAATTTAAATAATAATTGAATTCTCTCAACAAATCTCAGTAAAATTTTTTAGAATAATTTCAGTTTTCGAGAAATTTGATGAATCGAATCTTATAAAATATATTAGAAATAATTGAAATTCTGCCAAGAATTTTATTAAAATTTTTCTAAATAATTTAATGTCAGAGGAAAATTGTATTATTTATATAGATAATTGAAATTCTGAATAAAATTTTTGTAAATATTTGGACACAATTGGATTTTTGCGAAGATTTTATTACTGTTAAAAAAATAATTGAATTCTTGAGACTAATTTTATTAAAATTCGTTTTGAATAATTTGAATTCTTTTGTGGAATTTTATTAAAATAGTAAAAATTTTAAATAATTTAATTTTGACAAATTTTTGAAATTAATTAAATTTTTATTAAAATTATTTTGAAAAAAATTGAATTATGACAAAAGAATTTTATTAAAATTTGTGAAAATAATTTAATGTTTTAAATAATAAATGAAAAAAATGAAATAATTGAATCTCAATTTCTTTAGTTATTTTTAACTAATATTCTTCTATAAATCCAATATTTTAAAAAATCAACAGAACAATTTTAGTTATTAATATTTTTTTTTTATAAATCTAGGTTTTTTAAAATTTCTATTCAAATTCATTGAAAATTGAAATTTTACAAAATTTCAAATGAAAAGTGATAGAAAATTGAGATTTTACAAAGTTTCAGATGAAAATCATTGAAAATTGAAATTTTACAAAATTTCAAATGAAAATCTTCTCAAGTTCATTTAATTATGAAAATCGCCAACGCAACTCTTTTAAAATTGAATTAATTAATCAGATCAATCAGAAAAAAGTCTGGAAATCAGAAAAAAAATTAATAAATAACGAAATTAAATGTTTGTGGCAACCCTGCCTAGTCAGTCACTGTGCTAATCAAGAAAAATTATTTTATAGCCGCACCAGTTAAGATGAGCACATAGAGAGGAAAAAAAATGTTTTCTAATAAAATTCATTTATCGGATCTACATGTATATATCTATAAATAAAAGCTAATGGTTTATTTAACAAGTAAGTAAACTAAATCGATAATGATGTGCATTTGTGCGCAAAAGGAGGGAAAAAAAAGAAATTATATACCCCATCCTTCCGTGGGAA
This sequence comes from Leptopilina myrica (nomen nudum), assembly GCA_032872475.1. Lineage (NCBI taxonomy): Eukaryota > Metazoa > Arthropoda > Insecta > Hymenoptera > Figitidae > Leptopilina > Leptopilina myrica (nomen nudum). The sequence goes on along the minus strand of CM065464.1, from coordinate 12,667,619 downwards.
ATATTGGGAAACACGTTGAACGTTGCGGCAGATAACCGTATTAAGGTTAACTTTAACCTGGTTTTCATTTTGGGTCTCGCATGTGTATATGCATAAAAGCACCGCGAACACATATACATATATGTATATATGTATATATATACTACACACCAAAAATGAGCTCTCGCGACTAAAACTTTATAAGAGCTGAAAATACCCGCCACGTATAACGTGAAGTGAAACGATTAAATATTTAAACGAACCGTAATGTGAATATCAATTTCGATTCTTGAAATAAACCAGAAAAACTCTCACACAATTTTCCATATATATATATATATATATGTGTGTGTACGGGGGACATTAATTTTTTCTCACAAGCATATTATATATTTTTCTATTTTAAGGATATGTATGTCCTTTATACACGTCAGATTTTGCTTTTTCTCCGCGCTCTATTAATATTCTTTTATTGTCATTTAGATTTTCATGCAAAAAACAGAAGAAAAAGAAAAAAAGTAAATTAAATTCTTTTAAAAATTAATAATACAATTTATAATTGCAAATTTTTCAATTATTCACACATATATATGTCAGAAGTGATATTAAGTTTTCTGTAAAAAAGAAATAATAGCTTATCAATTTAAAGTGTGAATGTAAAATGTAAAATCAAAATAAATTCAATTATTTTCAACAACAATTTTTATGAAATTTTTAAAAAACATTATTTAAAAAAATTGTTAATAAAATTCTTTTGAAAAATTTAATTATTCTCATAGAAAATTCTCAAATAAAATTCTTTGAAATTATTCAATTATTTTTGTATAAAATTTCCCGTAAAAATTTAATTATTTTTGCTTATAAAAAGAAAATTTACCCATTTAATTCAATTATTATTTTCATAAATAAAAAAGATGTCTCGCAGAAAATGAAATAATTATTATATTATATTATATTGTAAAATATTATTAAAATTCAATTATTCTCGAAAATAATTGATAATAATTTTAATAAAATTGTTTTAAAAAAGCATTATTTAAAAAAAATTTTAATAAAATTTTTTCAAAAAATGCAATTAAAGTGCTGGATGCTATAACGTGTTACGCGCCATTTACTTAGCATGGAGCGTAACACATTATAGCATCCAGCCCCTCAATTATTCTCAAAAAGACAGATAAAATAACATTCTTCGTAGAAATTTAACTAATTTTAAAAATTTGGAATATTTCAATTATTTTCAATTTTTACTGTTTTATTAAAATTTCGCAAAAGAATAATTCAATTATTTAAAACAAATTTTAATAAAATTAGTTTCAAATACTCAATTATTTCCAAAAGTAATAAATTCTTCGCAAACATTAAATTATGTTCTAAAAATTATAAACATTATAGTAAAAATTTCAATTATCTTTATAAATAATACAATTTTTCTCCGAAATTCAATTATTTAGAAAATGTTTATTAAAATTCTTGGCAGAATTTCAATTATTTTTAATATATTTTATAAGATTCGTTTCATCAAATTTCTCGAAAACTGAAATTATTCTTAAAAATTTTACTGAAATTTGTTAAGAGAATTCAATTATTATTTAAGTTTTTAAAAATAATTAAATTTTCAATAAAAATTGAAATTAAAATCTTTGAAAATTTGAATATTTTATACTTTTAAGGAACAATTATGTGGAATTAATTTTTTTGAAAAAGTTTACTTGCTACTTTTTTTCTGTAACTTCTCAAAAATTATTTTCATCATTAGGATTATTATTTTTAGAAATTTTAACTAAAGTTTCTTTTTCAATCAATTAATTTTAATAATTTTCAAAAAAAAGGTCTTTAACAATTTTCAAATCCATTGGTTCACAATAATTATTTAATTTTAGGAAATTATAATGATTCGTAAACTCTTCAATCAAATTTATGTAAGGAACTAAAAACACAAAATTTTATATGAAATTTTAACTGAAATTCATTTAAAGAATAAATTATTATCAGAAAATTCTACGAAATGCAATTATTGAAATACAAAAAACATTATTTCTTGAATAATTCAGTTTTTCTTAAAATTAAATTTTGGTAATAAATTTTTCGCAAAAATCAAATTATGTTCAAAAATTTACTTAAATTTTTCTCTGAAGTTCAAACATTTTTAAAAAATATTTTAATATTTGTACAAGTTTTATCAAATTTATCAAAAAACGAAATTATTCGTAGAAATTTTATGAAAATTTGTCAAGAGAATTCAATTATTTAAAAATTTGTTGACAAAATTCTTCGAGAAAATTCCATTCCAAGTAAAATTCAATTATTAAAAAAAAAATTTTATTTTTACAATTATGAAATAATTGAATTCCCGTAGAATTTTCTAATAACTATTGTTTAAAAACGAATTTTAGTTAAAATTTTACATGATAACATTAAATTCATGAAAGCGTGGATTTTTTGTTTGTGAATTGGGGTTTTTGTAAAAAAAAATTCCTTTTAAATTTAATTTCTTTAATTTATTAAACTTTTAACATTATTCATTTATAATTTAATGAATTGTGTATTTAATAATTTATTCATAACTATTTTATCTTTTCAAAAATAACTAATATATATTTTTTTATATTGAACGGGATAAAATTGTAATGAATTCTTTAATTTATCATTTTAAGTTCAAAATTGATATTTTCTATAAAAAGATTTTATTTTTAATTATTATTTTGTTATTTATCGAACTTTCTACTTAGTATATTATATTTTAAAAAATTGAAAATATTTTATTTTAACTAAAACGGAAAATTTTTTTTTTAATTCAAGAGTTAGGTATTTGGAAGTAAATATTAAAAAATTCAAAACAAAACAATAACGCTTACCAAGTATGAAAAAGGCTTCGAAGATGAATAGTTTGTCAAATAAAAAATTCACGTTTTTATTAAATTTAAAAATATTGAAATGTAATTTAACAAATTTTTTGGGCTACAACTTCAAATATTTATATACAGATTGCGTATAATTAAAAGACAGTTTAAAAATATGATTAACTGAAAAACGAGGCTTCGGAGATGAATTTGAATTTTTACTCCCATTGCCAGTAATTTTTAATTAATTATTTAAAAAATTTCTTTTATTTTCTTTAAACTAAATATAAGTGAAAAATAAACGGTAGATTCTAAGCTTCTATTTGATATATATTAAGACTATATTACAAAATTTTTAATTATATTAAAAAATAATTAAAAATATGTATCATATTTAACCGAAACCAAAAGACAAAATTAAATAAATTTTTTTACCAAGAAAAACTTTAAATTCGAACATTACAAGATTATGTAAAGATAAATAATGTTTCGTAGATTATGGATTAATTTTTTTTTGAAATTTATACTCAACAAAATATCAATAAAAAGTTAATGCAAATATTGAGCCTCACGTTGGAGACACGTGAAGTAGTCCCTTTTTAGACGTCGGTAAAGTTTACAACGTTTATGATCAACGATTGAAAGACAAAAAAATTATTTTTTACCAAAAAGAATAAAAATTTTTGTTCACAAATATTTTTTTTTGTAAATCATTATTAAAAATATTAAACGCACTATTTTCTGTACAATAATTAATAAAAATTTGCTTAAAAAAATATTTTCCTTCAGAAATCGTTGATTATAAACGTTGTGAACTTCACCAACGTCTTTTTAGAAGAATCACCCATATTCATTGAAGAGTTTTCGAACAAACGATGAAATTTCGTATAAAATTGAATTGAAGGTGGATTTGAAAATACTTTATTTCTTTTATATAGGTAGATTTAGATCAGATATCATAATGATCGAAAATCAGGAAAAGTTTCAAAATTTTTAAATGTTTTGTCAAAAAAAGAAAAGAAGAAGAAAAAAAAAGCTTCTTCCTTATTGTATCCCTCGGTGCGGTGTTATTTCCCTCCCATTCTTCGTTCGGCTTTCGAGTTCACTCGCAGAGCCACCCATCAGGAAAAACTCATGTTATTAAGCCGCGCGGCAAAAGTCCTTCTTCCCTCGTCCCTTATTCCACCTTTCGTCGCTCCCTCGCGGTCGAACGAGCTCAGGCTAGATTAGTTCATTACCCAGCACGGCGTGTCTTCTGTTTTTGCACTCCGTGAAAATAGATTTGTTGCAAGATCGACGCTGCGTTCTTTTGCGTATATACACACACACACACACACTTACACACAGGATGTTTATCCCTGTGGATAGAGCTTAAATGAAAGGGGAAAAAAAGAATTTTTTTTTAAATAACAAAAAAAAAACGTTAACTCTCAGCGAAATGCCTCAAATCTCGTTCGCACTGGGTGGCCTTATTTCACAGTGTATGTAACACTGTGGTGGCTACTCTTTGCTTTTGCCCTTTATTAGTATGGTGACGAGGGTCACCATGAACTTCTGAATTATGCTTCTCCATTCTGTATACAACATACATATAGAATACTTATTCGCATCGTTTAGTTATAAAATGAACACTAATGGCAATAAAAGGGGATTCATTATTAGAATAGATTTTTTATTTTCACAAATTTATATGGGTTCACGATGAAATAACAATGATTAATTGGAAATTAATATATTTAAACACTGAACAAATAATTATATTATAAGCCTAAGTGGCAACAAGTTTCGGATAAATTAGTTTTTAGCTTTCTTTTGCTCTTCTCTCCTAAATTACCTACCCCTTCCTTTTTGGGGTTTTCCAGAAACCTTATCTTATTGTCCATTGTTTCTAGTCTACCTGATCATAAACACTACAAAAAAACATGTCAACAAGGTCGTTTCACAGACGTCAGTAACAACATTCTTTTTCAATCTTTCTAAAGATGTTGCTTTTCTCGACATTTTTGTTTTCTTTTTTTCAATTTAGAGCCAGTATCACCAATCACGATTAGAAGTTAATGATTAAATCCTCAATCAACAAATCATAGGGGTTTAATAATTGATTAACTTTTAATCCAGTTTGGTGAAATCAGCCCTTAATATCTTTAGGGCTACATCCGCCAAGCACAATTAAAAGTTAATCAATGTTTGCGAACCAATTTGAACGGATTGACTATGACTTTTAATCGGTATTGGTGAAAGTAGTCCTTAGACAAAACTGTAAATTCCCTGCATCATCTCTTTTTTTGAAGATTTTAAAAGGGTAAATTTTTAATTATTCTTGACGTGATCTTAGATAAGAGACTGGAAGATGTAACAGTACATGATTGGCATATAGAAGATGATGACAAAACAAAGAGTTGGTGGAATAAAGTCATGATTCCTAATTTGAACCCTTGGGCACGTTTATACAGGTTTATAGTAACAAACCCTGGTTACTGGATAAGAAGCAATTCATCGAATTAGTTTATTACAGTTCTGAATATTGGGTAATACAAGAGATTAATAAAAACAAAAGAAGAAGAAGAAGAATTAGTTCATGTGGTAGGTCACGGGATGTAACATCTCAGGATTTATCAAGCCTGGCAAGAGTTGAGATTTTTGAACGGTACTGCAAATTTGAGTCACTTAGTGAATATCCCTTTTGGTATAGTTAGTGTCATGATGCGTGCAGTGGCATGCATGTCCAAGGCATGTGCGTGCAGGAGTAGAACTGTCACGCACACTGCAACGAAAGATCCTATCTTGTCGAAGTGGCTTGGGCCATTATCGTCTCTCCTTTTCTCTCTCTCTCTCTCTCTCACCCTCCCTCTCTAGTGTAACGGTGCAGTCCAGTAATGTCGCTACAGTCATCGTCTTGCTGAAAATTCAGACCTCCCGATTGTTTCAGTCTCTCTTCGTCTGCTATATACACAAAGTTATTCGAAAATCGTCCAATTAACCCCTAAAATTGCCAGGGGGGTTTGGTTACATTCTAAATACCTTGGCTTTACACCGGAAGGAGCACACTAAACATTCCACCCTTCCTCGATACAGACGACATATACATACACACGATACGATACAATACAGATACAATCATCCAACCACAAACATTTTGCTCCAACTCATGCATAGTTTCGTATATCTGATTTCTTCAGCCGTGACCATTTGGAATTTCAGTCACAAGTATTCTGAATTTATCAGATGCGACGATCGATTTATTAAGAAGAAGCTTTTCTTTTGAAAGCAAACGAATAAGGGTAATTTCATTGAGATGTTTAAGAAGTGAAACAAACGTTTGGTCAATTTTGCTACTATAGTCGAGTTGGTTTCTCTCTCTCTATATAAAGAAAAAAAAGTTGTAATAGTTTCTATTCTATGCATTTTCAAGTCACGAAGGACCTTGTTCCGTGACGAACAAATGTCGCAGTTCCGACTGCATCAAAACGACATGCGTGCCTATGTAAGATTAACCTAATGTAAAAGTCAATTCGATCAACTCGCACAGTTGTTTCAAAAACGAATGTCTCTTTATTTCCCTTTGTTATTTACGCTGAATCAATTTTTTCCCTTTATGTTCAAAATCTTTTCGCTGAAAATTCAAACTTGTTTTATATTTACGGAAACTAACCTCCGGTTATAGGATTAACCGGGAATCATCAACAATCAATTAGTATAATAATAATTCAGGCTTCTCACTCTTCTTCTAAAAGCTACTATTTGTTACTTTTTGGCTACTTTTTTGAGCCTAATGCTACTGAAAGCTACTTTTCTGAACAAATAGTCAAATTTAGATTTTTAGTTTTCACATTTCCATTTAAAAACAGTGTTAAAAACTAAAATCGTTAGTAAAAAACGACCGCCAATAAGATAATAGGAAATAATTTTACCCACATTTACTCTATCAATAGTGACTGATTATTAATTGTGTTTAACCCTTAAATTCCCCGTTTTTCCCGGTTTTATTTTCTCATCAAATTTTTATTTATTTCATTTCGAACGTAAATCTACAATTTAGAAAATAATTGAATTATAAACAAAGAATTTTTTCAATTTTCTAAAAAAAATCTTGTCTGTTCATAATTATAATTGAAAATTTGATTAATTCAATTTCATTAAAATTTATTGATACCAATTGAATTTCTGCAAAGAATTTTACTATTTATAAAAGTAATTGAATCCTTCAAAAGAATGTTATTACATATTTATGAAAATAATTAAATGTTTGCGTAGAATTTTATTAAAATTTTTGAAAATAATTCAATTGTACAGAACAATTTAATTATTTATAAAAACAATTGAAATTTCGGAGAATTTCAAAAAAAATGTTAAACATAATTGAATTTCTGCGGAGAATTTTATTACTTTTGAAAATAATTGAATTGTTTTTTTTCAAAATTTTATGGAAATTTATGAAAATAATTCAATTCTTGTGAGGAATATTTTTCTAAAATAACATTTAAATGAATTTAGTAAATCGGAAAAATTTTGCTATTTATGAAAATAATTGAAATAATTGAATTTCTTAGACAAAATTTAATCAAATTTTTAAAACTAATTGCATTTTTTGACAAATTTGATTCAAATTGTATTAAACATAATTGAATCGCAAATTTCGAAAAGGGCTCAACTCTAAAAACCGTAAGTGTCATTTTTATATAACAAAAGACAGTGAAAATGACACTTACGATTTCCAGAGTTGAGCCCTTTTCGAAATTCGCAATTCAATTCCATTTCTGCAATAAATTTTATTTTTTATGAAGGTAATTGAATTATTGCGAGTATTTTAAAAAAAAAGTTTCAAATACTTGATTTTTGAAAAAAGCTTAGATAAACTCTATTTTTAATAATTATAATTGAAAATTTGATTAATTAAATTTCATTAAAATTTATTGATACTAATTAAATTTCTGCAAAGAATTTTACTATTTATAAAAGTAATTGAATCCTTCAAAAGAATGTTATTACATATTTATGAAAATAATTAAATGTTTGGGTAGAATTTTATTAAAATTTTTGAAAATAATTCAATTGTAGAGAACATTTAATTATTTATAAAGATAATTGAAATTTTGGAGAATTTCAAAAAAATGTTAAACATAATTGAATTTCTGCGGAGAATTTATTACTTTTGAAAATAATTGAATTGTTTTTTTTTAATTTTATGGAAATTTATGAAAAAAATTGAATTCTTGTGAGGAATATTTTTCAAAAGTAAAATTCAAAAGAATTCAGTAAATGGTAAAAATTTTGCTATTTATGAAAAGAATTGAAATAATTGATTTCCTTAGACAAAATTTAATCAAATTTTTAAAAATAATTGCATTTTTCGACGAATTTGATGAAAATTGTATTAAACTTAATTCCATTTCTGCAATGAGTTTTATTATTTATGAAAATAATTGAATTATTGCCAGGATTTTATAAAAAAAGTTTCAAATAATTGATTTTAAAAAAAATTTAGATAAACTCTTTTTTTAATAATTCAATTCCTACGAAATTTTCATTCTTTTAGAAAATAATTAAATACTTTTTGGAAATTTTATTAAAATAGTAGACATACAAATTATTGAATTAAGAAAAATTTTTGAAAATAATTGAATTCTTGTGGTGAATATAAATGAATCTTTGTTATTTATAGAAATAATTGAACTTTTACAATCAATTTTAATAAAATTTCTAAAAGTAATTTAATTTTGTCCAAGTTTTACTATTTAAGAAAATAATTGAATGTATTGCGAATAAATTATTAAAAATAAAATTATAATTATACGGTGGCGAACTTCCCTTGATTATTTAGAAAAATTAAAAAAAATTCTTCAAAAGAAGTAAATTATTTTTCATAGAATGTAAAGAAATTTCAATTACATCAAAAATTTTCATTTATTTGTTTATAAAAATTCAATTATCTTGAAATAACAAAATTAATAAATCTTATTTTTCAAAATTTTAAAAAAACTGCAAAAATTCAATTATATTACAAAATTTGAAGTGTGTATTTTTTCAAAATTAAGTAATAAAAATTTGAATTATTAATCTTCGCACTAAGAAACGTGAATACCTACATTAGAATATCGACTTCTTATAAAATTTAATTATTTATCAATTATTAAATTAAAATACTTTGAAAATTTTATTTTTTAAAAAGTTTTTAATGAAATTCTTTAATTCTTTTTTTGTCATCGAGGCTACTATTTCCTACTTTTTTTGTCATCAATGCTACTTTTTTCCTACTTTTTTAAAATTTATAATGGTGTGCGAAGCCTGTAATATCAAATCGAGACAAAAGAATTAAGGATAGTTGAGCCAAAACTAATAAAATTTGCTACACGGAAGGTGAAAAACTTTTTTTTTCACTCTCTGCTAATATTTATTTAGGAAAAAAAAATTCACACCTGGGAAATGTGAATTTGTAGGTAGGTTAATCTAAAGTGACCTGCGAATAAGCAACTGTTATGCGTAAGTGTATTTGTATCTGTACATGTTGCTAGCGCCGTTTTTCCCACGTCATTAATGCAATTGCGTATACAGAGAACGAACATTTCCGAGTTTCGAAGGTGAAAGAGTGGCAGCCAACTATCCCTCTATTAAGAGATCTTACACTCTTAAGCCAATATATCAAGGAAACCTGTCCGTGTCAATACACTCAATTTAATCTATTGTGGAAGCTATATACTGTATGCTAATATGGCTCCTGTATTAGAAGCAATCAACATATCAATTTCTCTCCATTAGATGTAATTTATCAACATAAGTTTCAGAATAGAAAATCAAGGAAATTTTCTTTTCAAACAAAATTCCAAATATTTTTCAAACTGGTAAATTTCTATCTATGTTGTGTAACAATTAATTGTAATAATTGTCATCGAACCTCAGTTTGGTCCCCTAAGATCCTAACACTGTTAACTCAAAAAGTATAAAATGGCAACGAATTGATACCAAAAATGTAGATCAAATAAAAAATTGATCCAGATTTTCAACATCAATTTATGATTCACATTAGTATCAATTTGATACTTTCAAGAAAACTGTGAATCAAAATTTTTAATTTTTCAATTCAAATATATTATTTTTTTAAAACTCACACACGACTACAGGTGTATATAGATTCGAATTTTAGGTTTAAAGAATAAAATGAGATTGAATATTAATATTACTATGCAGTATAGTAGCAGTACGGATTTTAGAGCGTAAGGAAAATGTTTATTTTTCTTCTATATAACCTACTATAATGTATATGTATATGGTATAAGCTTCTATTGTTTTAATCATTTACTCATTATATAGATATGAGAGTGAGGGAATATATCAATAGGAATGGGATTGCAGTTGAAATTGCGAGGCAGGGAAGCAACTTTATTATCAATTTCCCCTGTTATGATGTAGTTGTGTATTGATATTATCGGTAGGGACTTGAATTGGCGGTTAGTGAAACTGTAAAATATGTATTTTCACATATTGCACACGACAATGCCCAACAATTTCAAACGAACGTTGATCACGCGTGAAACGCATGTGCCCATATTCCTCCGTCACATCACAAAATTCATCTAAAATACTTCATTCCCAAATTCTTCAAAAAAAAAAAAAAAAATCATAACTTTTAACTTTTTTGTAACAGCACATCCTCTCTATTGTTACATCATTGTCACCAATAATAATAATAATAATAATAATAATAATAATAATAATAATAATAATAGTCTATATTAATAAAGTTCGTGATCCGGTAATCTGTTCGTAGTTTGAAGTTAGTTGTTGTTTGCTTTTTTGTTTCTTAACTTTATTTTAAAATTTTTCTTTTCAAATATTTTCAATTTTAAAATTAATGTATTACAAAATCGTCGAATTATTGCAAATAATTTTATCAAAAAATTTGATAATAATAGAATTCCTTCGAAAAATATTATTAAATTCTAATGCAGAATTTAATAAATTCTAATTAAATTCTTTTAAAGAATTTCTTTGAATTCTTTTTTAAACTAATGGAGTTTCTTTAGAAATTTTAATTGAAAGTTTTGAAAGCAATTGGATTTTATGAAGAAGAATTTTATTAAAATTTTATTAAAAATAATTAAATTCTAGCGAAGAATTTTATTACTATTTATAAAAATAATTGAATCGTTCCGAAGAATTTATCAAAAATTTTAGAAAACAAATAAACTTTATGTTAATATTTGAAGATTAAAATTCATTCGAGAAATTCTATTAAAATTGTTTTGAAACTACTTAAATTTCTGCAAAGGATTTTACTATTTAAAAACATAAATGAATTATTGCAAAGAATTTTACTATTTATAAAAATAATTAAAATGTTTTGAAGAATTTATTAAAATTTTAGGAAATAAATAAAATTTATGAAAATATTTAAAAATATTTGAATTCATCAGAGAAAATTAATTTAAAATTGTTTTGAAAATAATTGACATCCTGCAAACAAATTTTACTATACTTAAAAAAATAATTGAATTCTTGTTAAGAATTTTAATATTTTTAAAAATAATTAAAATGTTTGGAAGAATTTATTAAAATGAAAATCAAAAATTCAAATTTTCAAAGATTTTAAATTCAAACCTTTTGAAAATTTAATTATTTCTAAAAATTCAAATAACAATATTGAATTCCCTTAACAAATTTTAATGAAATTTTTAAGACTTATTTTATAGTTTTGGAAAAATTTGATGAAACGAATTTTATAAAATATATTAAAAATAATTGAAATTCTACCAATATTATTAATATTTGTCTAAATAATTAAATTTTGAATAAAAATGGTATTATTTATAAAGACAGTTAAAATTTTTGAACATAATTTAATTTTTACGAAGAATTTATTACTTTTGTAAATAATTGAATTCTTGAGACTTATTTTATTATAATTCGTTTTAAGTAATTGAAATCTTGAGACTAATTTTATTAAAATTTGTTTTAAATAATTGAATTCTTTTGAAAATATTGAATTTTGACAAATTTTTGAAATTAATTAAATTTTTACAAAGAATTTTATTCAAATTTCGTAAAATTGAATATTGTTATTAACAAATGGATTTGAAAATTGTCAAAGAACTTTTTTTTGAAAATTATTCAAATTAATGGATTTAAAGAAGAATTTTAGTTAAAAATTTTTAAAAATAATAATCGTAATAATAAAAATAATTGTTGAGAAGTGACAGAAAAAAAGTAGCAAGTAAACTTTTTTAAAAAAATTAATTCTACAATATTGTTCGATAAAAGTATTAAAAATTCAAATGTTTAAAGATTTTAATTTAAAACCTTTTGTAAGTTTAATTACTTTAAAAAATTTAAATAATAATTGAAATCTCTTAACTAATTTTAATAAAATTATTAAGAATAACTTCAGTCTTCGAGAAATTTGATGAAACTAATTTTATAAAATATATTAAAAAATAATTGAAACTCTGCCAAGAATTTTATTATAATTTTTCTAAATAATTAAATTTCAGAAATTGTATTTTTAATAAAGATAATTGGAATAATTTGATTTTTGCGAAGAATTAAAGCACTTTTGAAAAGAATTGAATTTTGAAGATTAATTTTATTACAATTCGTTTCAAACAATTGAATTCTTTTGTGACATTTTATTAAAATAGTAAACATTGAAAATAATTGAATTTTGACAAATTTTTGAAGTTAGTTAAATTTCTACAAAGAATTTTATTAAAACTATTGTTAAAAAATTTGAATTGTTATTTGTTACAAAAGAATTTCATTAAAATTTTTGAAAATAATTTAAGTCGTTGAGGAATAAATAAAAAAGAATTAAAATAATTGAAAGTAAATTCGTTGAGCAATAAATAAAAAATAATTTAAATAATTGAATTTTTGAAAAGAATTTTACTACTTTTAAAAATAATTGAATTTCTGCAGTAATATCTCAAATTACTGGAGAAATTCAATTTGTTTTAATGTTTTTAACTAAAGTTCTTCTATAAATTCATTATTTGAAAAAAGTCAATTAAATATATGCGTATTTAAAGAATTTAAATAATTTAAGAACAATTTTAGTTATTAAAATTGTTTTAAAATTCTAGTTTTTTTAAATATTCTAATCAAATTCATTTAAAATTGTGAATTTTACAGATTTTGAAACGAAAATCTTTTCAAGTTCATTTAATTATGAAAACCGTCAACGCAACTCTTTTAAAATTGAATTAAACGCAACTCTTTTAAAATTGAATTAATTTTGATATATTCAAGTAAAATTAGATTTCTAGAATAAATACAAGAAAACAACAATTTTCCATGGATTTCTATCAAAATTGCCTGACTTTTCCAGGTTTCAAGGTTGTGTGGCAACCCTGCACTCAAAAAAAAAGTCTTAGTTAATTTAACTACTTTTTAACTATTCTCCTTAGTTCAATAAGTCCCCAAAGATTTTTAAGAACTTGTATTAACCATAAAAAAGTAGTTAAAATAATTGAGAATGTAGTTAATGCAACAAGATTTCGTAGTTATTTTTAAAATTCAACTACTTTTCTTAGTTGCTTTAATTCTAAATTTTTAACTACATAAGAAGTAGTAAAATTTACTAAACAAACAGTATTAGATCAACTAAAAAAGTAATTAATTTAACTACTTTTCACTCTACTACCCAATAGTAGTTGAATTTCTCCAACAAATTTTTTTCAGTGTGATAGTATAAAAGTCAAAGATCAAAATTTGTTCCATTGTATAAATAAGACAAGGTTGAAAATTGGTTGCATTGGATAGAGGACAAAGTTGAAGATTGGTTGCATTGGATAATTGACAGGAAGAAATTTAATGTATCGTTTTAAGTATAAAAAATGTCCTCTTACTTGACTCTGGCTGTTTATGTTTTTGTCAGTAACAATTAGTCCGTAATTGTTCATTTCTGCTCCGTAAAGTCCTCAATATCCTTAAATACTTCCATTGGTTCGAATCCTACAATAGAGATATACACTGTAAAAAGAAGGTTCTAAATTATAGCTAATTTTGGTACTAAAATAGATCAAAATTACGATTTAGTACCAAAATTTGTACTAAATTAATACCCTTCTTATTACCGTCACAGAATCAAAACAAAATTAAAAAATACTTTTGTTTTGATTCGGATATGGGTATCAGAATCAAAATTCCACTCTATTTAGTTCTGATTCCAATATCAAAATCAAAATTCAACTGTGTTTCGTTTTGGTTCCAATATCAAAATCAAAATTCAACTGTGTTTTGTTTTGGTTCTAATATCAAAATCCAAATTCTTTCTTGTTTTAATTTTGATAAAATAATACTGCGCATGTAGAAGTGTGATTGAACCTAAATTTTGTTGCAAATGTCAAATATATCAGAAGATAATATCGTTTTTACATACGAAATGTGAAGTAGAATTCGAACAACTTCTGTTTCTATAAGAAAACCGAATTGCAGTATTACAGTATCAGAATCAAAATAGAAAGTAAATTTTGTTTCGTTACAGAATCAAAATCAAAATAGAAAGTAAATTTTGTTTCGTTACAGTATCAGAATCAAAATAGGATGTGAATTTGGTTTCGTTACAGAATCAAAATCAAAATACATTAATAATTTCGTTTTGTTTTGGAATATCGTAACGAAATCAAAATTTGATTTCCGTGACGGTCCCTGCTCTTTACAGTGTAAGTTCGGTCAAAAAGGGAAGAAAACGTTTCTAAATGTAGGGAGATTTTAACCCTACTACATAAAGTAGATAAAGAAGCATAACAGGAAGAGATAGTACATAAGCACTGAATACACTTGGACCAAGTGAATCAATTTCGCTACGGGGTTCTTTAAAGAACGTTTTGTCTACCATAATCGGCTACTAGTTTCGAAGAAGAAGAAGAAGGGATTAAAAGTACGGCAAACGAAGAAGATTTTCCCAAAAAAGAAACCGTATCGCAAATAAATTGTGTGCATTTTGTTCCTCAAAGACCTTGTGTGTGTGTGTGTGTGTGTGTGTGATGATGATGATAGTCGTGCTCCGGCGGCAGAAAACGCATAGATTGGTTCCCACGAAGATTCTGCCTCTTGAGCGGTTGTAAAACGAAAGACTTCCACGCTCTGGCTTCGGTTTTATCCTATTCGCGCGCGCACACACTTGTTATAATACCTAACCTAACGGTCGCGTCCTTCGACCACGCAGGACCTAATTCATCCACAAGCAGATTCTCTCTATTCCGCTAAACACGCGATCCGATGCGGTTTTGCTCCTTCAGCGAGACTCGTAAATGATCCTATTCATTTGCCCTATTCCGTAATGGCAATGAGATGCGCATGCAGTTATTACGCGTGCACATACGATTTCAGAGAGAGAGACAGAGAGAGAGAGAGCGAGCAATGATTCTTTGGACTTGCAGACCATCTTAGATCACGTACCTAATTTATCTACATAGGTACTTTTATAGATGCTTGTCCACCGAATTCAAAATTCTAATAATTAAATCCAATTTCATGACGTTCCAAATCGAACTCTGTTTCCCGTGTAGAAAATTGTCGCGGCAGTCTAGATTTATTTAAAGCCAGTCTAGTTTTTTCCTCGCGTTGCTATTTACAGTAATGCTAGATTGGTGCGGTCTTGATTCTATCTAGTTTCCTAGACAAGCTTTTAATTTTTATATACATTTTGCAACGCGTTGCAATTCTAGTAAAACTATGTTAATGCTAGCTTGGTACTATCTAGTTTTCCTAATTATATTTTTATCACTCCGTAAACTGGATTGCCAATATAGTTATTATACAGAAATACTAGGTTTTACACTATGAACTATATTTTACTGTTTTTTTGCCATAAACTTTTTTGATCCCATTATTATTATTAAATTTACTTTAAGTATTACTTATTTGTTCAAATTTCGTTTAAATCTCAAATTAGTAGCATTTGGTTTAGAAAATTAAAAAAAAATTTATCGTTATGATAATTATCAATATATTTTGTTGAAAATAAAGGGTCCATAAAGAAAAATTCATGGCGGACAGGAAAAATTGTTTATAATTTATTAAATTGTTTAAAAAAATTTAAAGAGAGATTTTTTAATTTCATAAAATGTTGAAATCTTTTTATAAATTGTTAGGAACCAGAAAAGCATTTATCCAGAAAGATTTCTCAGCAGAATTATTAATGAAAAATTAAATAAATTTCTTGTAAATAAGTATAACAATTTGGGTCAGAATTCGTGAAATTTTCACAGAAAACAAAAAAGTACTTTTTTCAAAATCTTAATGTTGAAAAAACATTTCTATTTGGTCTTAGGAATTAATTTATAAAAAAGAAAAGAACAGAAAACTAATTATTTTTTATAAAAGTTATTGCAAAATTAATTATTTTGCAACTTTTTCAACAAAATGTTATTTCTCCTATAAATGAATGAAACCGATTTAAATAAACCAAGCGGGAATATAAAAGGGGATAAAAAATACTTTCGTTTAGAATTAGAAAATTTTAAAAAAGTTTATATTTTAATAATTATTTAATAAATTTTTTATAAACAATTAATTTTTTTTAATGTTCCGCGCCTTTTAAAAATTTTTAAAGAAATATTTACATACACTTAAAACTATAAGAAATCAAAATCCGTTGAGAAAATTTAGGAGGGACAATTATTTTAAAAGTTATAATGGAAATTATATTGGCGCGGTGTAGTGCATCAATAACGCTGAACTTAGTTTTTGATCATTTTTATGATTATATAATTGAATAAAAATGTTAATTCGACAGTGTTTTGTTCATTTCGTAGTGAAAAATAATGTTTTAATTCTGAAAATCATCAAAATCGCATTTCTGTTTAATATAATTTCGATTATAACTTTTAAAATAATTGTCGCTCCTAAATTTTCTCAACGGATTATGATTTCTTATAGTTTTAAGTGTATGTTAATATTTTTCAAAATTTTTAAAAGGCGCAGAACATTAAAAAAAATTAATTGTTTATAAAAAATTTATTAAATAATTATTAAAATATAAACTTTTTAAAAATTTTCTAATTCAGGAAAAAAAAAATTTTCTGTGAAAATTTCACGAATTTTGACCCAATTTCATTATTATTATTAAGTTTGGTTTAGAAAATTAAAGAAAAACATTTATCGTTTTGATAATTATCAATATATTTTTTTGAAAGTAAAGGGTCCAGAAAGAAAAATTCATAACGGGCAGGAAAAATTCTTCATAATTTATTAAATTGTTTAAACAAATTTAAAGAGAGATTTTTTAATTTCATAAAATATTTAAATCTTTTTATAAATTGTTTGGAATCAAACAAGCATTTATCCAGAAAGATTTCTCAGCAGAATTATTACTGAAAAATTAATTACATTTCTTGTAAATAAGTATGACAATTAAAAAATTCACTGTTTGGACAGTTTTGGCGTAAGAAGGTGTTTTCTTCTAATAATTTATGAAAATTATAGTTATTTATAAAAACTGTTGCGGTAATTTATAAAAATGTGGTCTGATTTTCAATTGAAAATTATTACTTTGGTAATTTATGAAAATTTTCAAGGTTATTAATGGAAACTAATGCAGTAATTTATTGCAATTTTCGCAATAATTCATAATGATATATTCCACTTAAGTTACAATTGAAAATATTTATTTTAGCAATTTACGAAAATTTTCACGGTAATGTATGGTAATTTATAGAAATTTTCGCGATAATTTATAAAAATATGAAAAGCAGAAATTGACACTAAAAAATTTTGGATTTCAGTAATTTATGAAAATTTTTGCGATAATTTATAGAAATTTATGTGGTAATTTAGAAACATTTAGACGATAGTTTAAAAAATTATGTAAAACACAAATTAGAAGTAAAAAAATTTAACATCGGAAATATATGGTAATTTTATGGAAATTTACTCGGTAATTTATGCATATTTATTAGGTAATTTACAGTAAATTTTCTATCAATCAGTTAAATAATATTTTAACTAGATTACAAAGTTAAACCCTTTTTAATAATTGTAAGTGTAAAAGGTGTCGAAAATTAAAATTTATTGTCATGTAGCTTCGATAGGGTAGTGGTTAGAGTGTTGGGCTAGAAATCCATAGGTCATGGGTTCGATTCCCCGCAGTGTCAAATTTTATTTAGTAATATGTTTCCGTTTATTCTGTGTTGTAAACATTAACTTGATGAAAAGTTGAAAGTTAAGGATCATTACACGCTTCTAAATACAAATTAATTATTTTGTTTATTATATTAACATTGCATTAAAATAAATTTCTCATTTGTTTCGTTAAATAGACTTTTCTAGCTAGTTTCTAGATCGCAGTAACAATTAAAAAATTGATCTGGTGAGACTATGTAGGGCCAGTGTTAAGATGACTATCTCGCACTTAAAGGATACGAGCGTTACATTTCGGTCTAGATACTAGATTGGAAAGACATACTGGACCAGTTAGCATCTAGACAAATTAGATAGGAACTAGGTAGCGCCATTACAATTTTCTACACGGGATTTCTTGAAAGCGAAATTGATACTAAAATGGATCGCAAATTGATGCCAAAAATCTGGATCAATTTTTTATTTGATCCACAATTTTTGGTATTAATTCGTTGCCTTTTTGATACTTTTCGAGTTAACAGTGAAGTCCCAGTTCTTCCCGGGGAGAAAATAAATGTAATGAAATCGTAAAAACAAAATTCCTATCGTTGATGAATGTTTTTCCATCGGAGAATTGAGGAATTGATGAGGAGACTCAGTACGTATACCAAAAGTGGCCAAACGGATAGCTCGGTGATGATATTTGCCCATTCCTCTGTAAATGCATACTTTCAATAGCGGGTACCTATAGGCACCGAAATACGACCCTCCCTCTCTCATACCTATGATATGAACGTGAATAAGTTTACCTCTATACGTGCTGGAACCACCTACTTGGTCGATCGATTTTTCTTTATCGACGAATGCCGTGCATGACGCCAATTTCCAGAAATTATCGCGTTTCAGCCGCAACGTGCAACACGCACAAAGTAAAACGCGTTTGTACTGTTAGTATATATAGAGTTTTTGACTCTATAACTTTCTCTCTCCCTGTTTTTTTTCCTTCTCTCTCTCTCTGTCTCTTTTTTCCCACACGTAGTAGAAATTATCTCCTAACGCAATCTCCCTCTTAAATATATATTCAGATCTCGCAATAAAAATAATTTTCGTTAAAAATATCCTCATTTCATGAATTTTTTCTTAGAAAATCAATATAATTCTTCTTCGATTAGAAAAATAAATGCCAAGGTTAGCGATGTAAAAAGAGCAAGTTTTAACGAAATGTCGTTTTTTTTATCTTCAATTCACTTTTATATCGTGTATTTTTACCACAAAAGTTATAAAAGCGCTTAATTGAATTAAGTTTCGCATTTAGACATTGGAATAATTGATCTATATATGATTCGCGAGTAGCTCGGAAAAACGATTGAAAAAGATATTTATACAATTCGATTCAAAATTTAAAAAAAATTCATTCATATTCAAAAAATCATATTAGATTTAAATTAACATATAGAGGTTAAAGATTAAAATAAGATTTAAAAAAATATTATCTAGAACAGCAATAAGTTTCTCTAAAATAGCAAATAAACATTTGACTAATCTAGCGAAATTTGTAGCTGTTCGAGGTGAATATTTTTTCGCCTGTGGTATAAAATTTTGTTCAAATATTTGCAGACTTCGCACTGGATAATTAATTTCAAAAGAGTAGTAAGAGAAAAATTAAATTCTACGCCAAAAAAAATGGTTTTAGAAATTTTACAAAAACAGACAAAAATTTCATATATGGGGGATTCCGCGTCAAGTGATCAAGGGGTCTTTTGGTGTAATGTTTATTTCAATAATTTTTTACTCTTAAACAATTAAACATACAAATTTGACAAAGTACATTTTGGAAAGGTTTTTTTATGTTCTTTCGATTCGAAATAAGCATTTTGAAAAAAAAAATTTTTTTGACCCAAAAAAATCAAAATTAAAAATAAATTTCAATTTTTGGGGGAGAAAGACCCAATTTTTTTTATTTATTTTTTTTTTAAACGAAAGCTGAGGTTTTTTCCTAAAAGGACATATAAATGCTAAAGTGGGACTAGAATGTTTAAACATTAAAAAAAAGAGTTTTCTACTCGCCGGAGCGCTCAAAACCCGGTTTTTAGCTCCGTTTAGGAGAAAATTCTTTTTTTCAATGTTTAAACATTCTAGTCCCACTTTACCATTTATATGTCCTTTTAGGAAAAAACCTCAGCTTTCGTTTAAAAAAAAATAAATAAAAAAAATTGGGTCTTTCTCCCCCAAAAATAGAAATTTATTTTTAATTTTGATTTTTTTGGGTCAAAAAATTTTTTTTTTCAAAATGCTTATTTCCAATCGAAAGAGCATGAAAAAACCTTTCCACAATGTACTTTGTCAAATTTGTATGTTTAATTGTTTAAGAGTAAAAAATTATTGATATAAACATTATACTGAAAAACACAAAAATTTAACCCCCTCCTCCTCGGAAAATATTGGACTAGGTAAAAAAATATTTTCACGAAAAATTACTATCTATGAGTACTACAAAAGCCCCAAGTTTTGCTACGATTAGTGAAAAATTTTTCTCCACCTTGATCACTTGACATGAAATGCCCCATATTGTATTTTATTTTTCAGACTTTTTTCAACAATTTTCATTTCATCAAAAATATCTACTTTTTTCTTATCCGAATGCTATTAAATTACATTCTTGCAAACGAATTTTATTATTCAAGAAAGAATTTAAATATTTATCAAAATAATGTAATTGTTGCAAAGAATTAATGTAACAGGAATTTTAAATCATTCATTTCTTTCGACTAAATTTTATGCAAATTCCCAATTCAAATGGAAATCCTAAGAAATTTTTACTATTCATACAAAAAGAATTGAATCTTTACGAAGAATTTTTTGTAAATCAATAATTTTTACAAATTTTTCAAAAAGTTTTGTTTTGAAAATTATTCAACAAATTTCTTTTTACTATTTTTTTCCCTATGTAATTGAATACTGTAGAACTTTTATATTATTTATGAAAATAATTGAATTTTACAAGGAATTTTAATAAAATATCTCAAAATAATTGAATTTTTGAAAATAATTCAGTTTTTTTATCGAAATAATTGAATTGTGTTTGAAGAATTTCATTAAAATCTAAAAGAAGAATTGAATTATTTCAAAAAAAAATTAATTGACATTGTATTTAAAAGAACTGATTTCTTATGGAACAATTTTATTAAAATTTTTGAAAATGATTAATTTCCTGTGAAAAAATTCAATATTCTTGTAAATAATCAAATTCTTTCAGAAAATGAAAAAAAAACATTTTTCTAAATAACTGATTTATTACTTATGAAAATAATTAAATTTTTGCTTAAAATTTTAAGAAAAAATGAAAAAAAATGCGACGAATTTTATTATTTATGAAAATAATTGAATAATTGCTAAGAATTTAATTGAAATTCTTCTATGAGTTTTGAATATTTACGAAAATAATTGAATTCTTACTTAGAATGTTATGAAAAAATTTTTTTTAATTTATTTATATTAAAATAATTGAAATGTTGCGATGGATTTTATTATTTATGAAAATAATTAAATAATTGGAAAGGGTTTTATTAAAAGTTTCAAAAATAAATAAAATATTGAGAAGAGTTTTATTATTATTCAAACTAATTGAATTATTACGAAGAATTTCATTAAAAATGTTTGAAAATAATTGAATTTCTGTAAAAATTTTTGTTATTTTTGAAAATCTTTGAATTCTTGATAAGAATTTTATAAATTTTGTTTTAATTAATTGTTTCTTATTGAAATATTAATGTTATGTAAATTTGATTTTCAATAATTGAAATCTTCGATGGAAAAATTTAATTTTGAAAATAATTAAATTTTCCAATTCATTAATTTAATGTACTAATCATAATAAATTTCTTCTATGAATTTTAAATTTTCTATGAATTATCTGCAAAATTGAATTTTTGCCTAAAATGTTATGCAATTTTTTTTTAAATAATTGATTGACATTAAAATAATTGAAATATTGCGAAGAATTTTATTATTTATGAAAAGTAATTTAATAATTGCTAAAAATTTAATTGAAATCCTTAAATTTTAAATCCTTGAATTTGATTATTTATAAATAACCAAATAATAGTAAATAATAACCCAAATAACTAAGTACAGGAATTTTTTTTATTAATTTCCTAAGGAATTCCTTAATATTAGTAGTAGGTTTAAGTTGATGAGTGCAAAGCCTGGGTATTCAATTTTTTTGACATAAATCGAAATAAATTAAAAAAAATTTTTTTAATTCCTTTTCTACGCTTGTCTTTTGACAATTATATTAAAACGTTATTTTCTTCAATGTATATAAAGAGAGAAGGAGAGAATGAATTGCAAAGTTGAATTCCTTATATTTGCCCCGAGTTTCACAAAATGACCTATTAATTTTATCAAAATTATATTTTGCTTTTAACCGAAGAACAGGCTTGCGTTAAGTAGCAGTCTATGTTTTTCGCCTCTCTCTCATAGTTAAAACGAAGAAAGATAGCTGGAATGCTCGATGCCTCCGATGATCTTTAAGCCAATTGAATAGGTCACTTTAGAAAGGGTTCGAGAGCCAATCCATATTTTAGGTACTAACGTGTTTTCAATGTCCCAAGATTTATTAACGCACAAAGCAATACCGAACTGTATACATATTTATCAAAGCATCATACATTGTATATCATACAAGAAGCATTACTCTCCTAATGTTCATTTTACCCCAAAAAAATCAAAATTCAATCAAAATATTTCATCTAGACTCGAAAGATGATCTTAAACAGTTCAAAAATAGGTTTAAAAGATCAATTTTCAAATTTTTGACGCACTAACAACATGTCTAAACAATGCTGCAAGGTCGATGCAAGTTGCGAGTTTAAGATATTCAGTATCGTAATTAAAAATATAAGAATATAATGTAAAAAAAGTAATTATACAGAAGAAATTAAGTATAAAATTTTAATTAAAAATTATGACGCATGTATTTTGCTATGCGTGTTGATTTCGCGAATTTATCATTAAGTGAATGGCTCCAGACAGGTTTTGCTGAAATCAATTCGTCGCGGACTTGCGATTCAGCAACCTTCAAACGAATCGAACCATTTTTCTATAAATGCGGGCAAAAATAACGTGAACCGATTCAAATCGGTCCTTCCGTACTCCAAGAACAACTGTGGTTTTCAATCGATGACGTGAAATCGTTGCGGTGTTAAGATTATACCAGACAACTTCAAAATTACCGAGAAAACAGTAAAAGAAATTACAATTTTTCCTTCATTCCCCTATTAGCAATAATAATTTCACTCATTTGAAAACATTTTTTTACCTACAGTACCTTCCGAAACATTGTCAGTCCACCCATTTTTAAAGGAATGAAAAAAAATTTTTAACATAAAATTTATGAAAACTAAAATTTTTTTCGGTTTATATTTGAAAAGGCAATACAATTTTGAAAATAATAAGACCTTCCAGAAGTCATTTGGACAAAATTTGTACAGGATATTCTTAAAAATCGTCATTTTCAATGTTTTACAAAAATTTAAATAACTTCTAAATAATGAACGATTTTTAATAATCTTAGACTTATTTTAAACGTCATTTTCTACGGAATAGAAATTACTTATAGGCATTAACCTGTAATTTTTTGCTTGAAATAAGCATGACGTCAAACTTGGACAAAAATATTGGAAAAATTTGAAATAATTTTTTTGTACTAAAAACTATTCTAGAACATATATAAAACATGATATGATGTAGATTTTTTTTAAGAAAATTAAATAAAAAAAATTTGTTGTAATTCTAAAAAATTATTTTTCTTTTAATGATATTATTTCAAATTTTTCGAATTTTTTTGGCCAACTTTAACGTCAAGCTTATTCCAAGAAAAAAATTACAGGTTAATGCCTATAAGTAATTCTTATAATTCTTATTTCGTAGAAAATGATATTTAAAATAAGCTTAAGATTATTAAACAGCGTTAATTATTTTAAAAGTTATTCAAATTTTTGTAAAACATGGAAAATGACGATTTTTCAGAATACAGGCTTCGCACTCCATTATGAGTTAAAAAAATTAGGAAAAAGTAGACTTGATGACAAAAAAAGTGGGAAATAGTAGCCTCGATGACAAAAAAGAATTAAGGAATTTCATTAAAAATTTTTTAAACATAAAATTTTCAAAGTATTTTAACTTAATAATTGATAAATAATTAAAACTTATAAGGAGTCGATATTCTAATGTATTCACGTTTCTTAGTGCGAAGATCAATAATTAAAATTCTTATTAGTTAATTAAAAAAAAATACACACTTCAAATTTTTTAATAAAATTGAATTTTCGCAGTTTTTTTTTAAATTTTGAAAAATAAGATTTATTAATTCTGTTATTTGAAGATATTTGAATTTTTATAAACAAATTATTGAAAATTTTTGATGTAATTGAAATTTCTTTACATTCTCTTAAAAATAATTTACTTCTTTTAAAGAATTTTTTTTTAATTTTTCTAAATAATCAAGGGAAGTTAGTCACCGTATAATTATAATTTTATTTTTAAAAATTTATTCGCAATACATTCAATTATTTTCTTAAATAGTAAAACTTGGACAAAATTAAATTACTTTTAGAAATTTTATTAAAATTGATTGTAAAAGTTCAATTATTTCTATATATAACAAAGATTCATTTATATTCACTACAAGAATTCAATTATTTTCAAAAATTTTTCTTAATTCAATAATTTGTATGTCTACTATTTTAATAAAATTTCCAAAAAGTATTCAAATATTTTCTAAAAGAATCAAAATTTCATAGGAATTGAATTATTAAAAATAGAGTTTATCTAAATTTTTTTTTAAAATCAATTATTTGAAACTTTTTTATATAAAATCCTCGCAATATTTCAATTACTTTCATAAATAATAAAACTCATTGCAGAAATGGAATTATGTTTAATACAACTTTAATCAAATTCGTCGAAAAATGCAATTATTTTTAAAAATTTGATTAAATTTTGTCCAAGAAATTCAATTATTTCAATTATTTTCATAAATAGAAAAATTTTTCCGATTTACTGAATTCTTTTAAATATTATTTTTGAAAAATATTCCTCACAAGAATTCAATTATTTTCATAAATTTCCATAAAATTTAAACAAAACAAACAATTCAATTATTTTCAAAAGTAATAAAATTCTCCGCAGAAATTCAATTATGTTTAACATTTTTTTTAAATTCTCCCAAATTTCAATTGTCTTTATAAATAATTAAATTGTTCTCTACAATTTAATTATTTTCAAAAATTTTAATAAAATTCTACGCAAACATTTAATTATTTTCATAAATATGTAATAACATTCTTTTGAAGGATTCAATTACTTTTATAAATAGTAAAATTTTTTGCAGAAATTCAATTAGTATCAATAAATTTTAATGAAATGGAATTAATCAAATTTTCAATTATAATTATGAAGAGACAAGATTTTTTTGAAAAATTGAAAAAATTCTTTGTTTATAATTGAATTATTTTCCAAATTGTAGATTTATGTTCGAAATGAAGTAAATATAAATTTGATGAGAAAATAAAACCGGGAAAAACGGGAAATTTAAAGGTTAAACACAATTTATAATCAGTCACTATTGATAGAGTAAATTGTTGGTAAAATTATTTCCTATTATCTTATTGGCGGTCGTTTTTCATTAACGATTTTAGTTTTTAACACTGTTGTTAAATGGAAATGCGAAAACTAAAAATTTTAATTTGACTATTTGTTTAGAAAAGTAGCTTTTAAGTAGCATTAAGCTCAAAAAAGTAGCCAAAAAGTAACCTCGTTTCAAAAAAGTAGCAAATAGTAGTTTTTAGTATAGTAGAGTGCGAAGTCTGAGAATATCTTGTTCAAATTTTAGTCAAATGACTTCTGTAAGGTCTTATTCTTTTCAAAATTTTATTGTCTTTCAAAACATAAACCAACAAAAATTTTAGTTTTCATAAATTTTATCTTAAAAAATGTTTTTTATTCCTTCAAAAATGGGTGGATTGACAATTTTTGCCTGTACTGTATACACATAAAGAAACCTCTGTATATAGATAAAAAAAGCCTTTTTTTATTTTAAAAATTCTTTCTAATTTAAAAACTCGTTGCGCCTTTGTTGAAAATGCAATTAATTGGAAATTGTGTCTATGTATGTGTATATATAAACGAAGATGATACGTTAATTTTCTCTCGAAAGTGATTTGGATGTTTTGTAATAATCTCCATATAATAAAGTCGACAGGATTTATGAATATACAATGTAGTTAACATACTATGAATTGAAAATTAGTTTGTACCGAGCAGACAGTGTTATTAATGCGATCCTTTCATTTATTTCATTCAACTAACACTTTCTAATTTCCTGTTTGATATTTCACGAAATTAATTCGATAATTGAAAAAGGCAGTAAATATAAATTGTCAGCGAAAAATTTCGATATTTTAACAATTGAAAATATTTCCAGTGAAAGTAATAATACAATTCTATTGTCTGCAGAACAAATTTTTGGCAAATTTTTACATTCCGTGGTGCTTGATTTTGAATTTGATAATTTATTTGAAAGTGACAAATCTCAGGGTTGATTAGATTCTATTTTCTAAAGTTTAAGTTTAACACAATTTTTTCAAAGAACTCAACTATTTTAATGAAAAAATTGTAATTCTTTCTAAAAGTTTAATTATTTTCGAACATTTAAAAAAAATTCAATTATTTTCATAGATAATAACAATAATAACAATATTCATCACAAGAATTCAATTATTTTCAAAAATTTTGATTCAATTCTTTGAAAAATTTTATTATTTTTTAAAAACTTTTTGCAAGTCAATGATTCACAATTTATCGAGTGCATAGGCGGAAAAAATAATTTTACTAAGATTCATATTAGTTTTAAATAATTTTATAAAAATAATAAGAAAGATGAGTAGAAAAGTATTAACATTTTTCACGATAGTAGAAAATTTGAATTTTTCTAATTTTTTTTACGAATTTGAATCGAATAATTTTCATTGGATCGAAATAATTTTTTTTTCAGTGTGGTCTAGGTTTGATGATTGAAGTTTTATTACAAAATAATGCCGCGTAGAAAAGTCGGGAGGCATAAAGAAACAAGCAAATGCAGCAATTGAGTATCGCATGCTCCGCCGTGAAATCGCATGATTATTTTCCGTGTCCAATGCAGGTGGCCGAATGGAAAAGAAACTTGATTCTTCGCAACTCTTTAAAATGTCATCCCTTTTTTAGTGCCTCTTTCTTATAATACTGGAGACTAAGAGAGGGAGAGAGAGTGTTTCATCTCTCTCTGTTCATCTTTTTCTCATGTTATTTTGTAGAAGGTGAGGGCGCGAAATTGAGGCTTGTGCGTGCGAGTCAAACATTTATGTATGTGTGTTTGTATATATAGGCGAAAGATATATATCCAGACGGTCATCCACTTTTTTTCAGCGCGCCAACTCTTTCCCAAAGTATCATCACATTGACCTGCGAGCTGAAGCCATTGCTTTTTGTCTTAGTCCATAATTATAGTATCGTCTCTAGTCAAATTAAACCTCTGGAATCATCATCATCATCATCATTTCTTAGGGTTCTTCTTTCGACTTTTACTGCGTCTGTATTCCTTTTGCGTGTCGTGGAACGTGTGTCGACATTAACGTCTATTTGTCCTGCACTTACTCTGTCTTAATAATAATCTTCGCCAGAAGGTTCATTAATTTTTCTTTTTCTGAATTACTAAACGCAATCGTTTCTTACTTCGAGTCCTTTAAGCTTTTTTTCAATTTATATAATTAAACGAACGTTTTGCACCCGTTTCTTAGTTTCAACCGAGGAAACAGTTTGGATTTGTTTTTTGTCTCAACTTTTGGTATCAAAACGTTGCTTCACAAACTTTTGGTTCGTTCTTTTTTGTCTCAACTTTTGGTATCAAAACGTTGCTTCACAAACTTTTGGTTCGTTCTTTTTTGTTTTAATTTTGATACCGAAACGTTGCTACACAAACTTTTGGTTCGTTCTTTTTTGTCTTTATAATTTCGATACCAAAACATTGCTTCACAACAATTTTGTTTCGTTTTTTTTTTGTCTCAATTTTGATAAATCTGTTGAGAAATTGTAATAAACAAAAACATGAAAAATTCCTCTTGTATTTACCCGAAAGCTTGCGACTTTACAGACCAGAAAAAACTCACCTCGATTTTTTGAAATCAAGTGTATAGAATGAACAGAACAGTAGTAGAAGAGCCAGAGCGAATTTTACTTTTTAAGTTTTGTGCGGTAAAACGTGCGAAAGAGATCGAAAAAAAAAATGAGAGGAAGAAATAAAGAAGGGGGTGGTCATGGTGACAATCTGTCACACCGATGTTATTGCTTTAGTTGTTTTTTCTTTTATATTGCTGCAAGAGATTTCCAAAGAAATGGACATGGACAAGTGCAAGTATGGTGAAAGGAAGCTATATTCAGAGAGAGAGAGAGAGAGACGCGTTTGTTGAAAGAAGAGATTGTTGCGCTAGTAGGTGAGTTCAGAGGAATACTCTGAACGGACACCGGATGGACGAGAGAGAAAGAGAGGAAGAGAGGGAATCTGGGGGCGGATGACGCTTTCATCGTCACGCTGTCTGGCATCTGCGTGCTTTTGCAACCATTAAGGGACCGATATCAAGAAGGTATCCCTGGCATAAAAGAAGAAGAAGAAGAAGATGAAGAATTTTGCGTTTTCACATAAAAAAAGCAAGTGCTTCTTGCTTTTCTCGAAGACACTTTTCTTCGAAGAGGAAAATTCTTCTTTTAACATTTACACCAGTTTTTGAAAATTAGGATGCAAACCAGACTTTTTCTATCATATGCATTACATCAGGTTCTGATCAGAGCATTACATCAGATTCTAATCAGAACCTAGAAAAAGTTTTTTCCTGTACTTATCCTAAAACATCTTTAGAAAGGTTCTGATTCAGAATCTGATGTAATGCTCTGATCAGAACCTGATGTAATGCATACAATAGAAAAAGTCTGGTTTGCATCCTAATTTTAAAATATTGCAGGATGTGTATAGCAATCCTAGATAAACAGTTGTAAATATTTACGTTTATCTTAACAGTTTTAACTTTTAACCAAAAATTATTTGAAGAAGTAACATCTATTTTTCAACCATAACAGAGGTCAGTTACACTGAAAAAAATGTATGATTAGAATTCAAGTACAGACCCTTAGTAGAGTAAAAAATAGTTAAAATTAGTACATTTGTAATTAAAATAACTACTGTTACTTATTGTTAGTAAAAACTACTACCAATATGTGATTAAGAATTATTCATTGTATTAACTACACTGTATGATCATTTTTCAACTACATAATCTGTAATAGAATTAAATACCGGAGATAATAAGAATTACTGTGTAATATAGTGTAAACAATATTCCGATATTAGGCAAAGTAATGAACATCTTGTAGGCAGGGCTCGAACCAGTGAAAGTATTTAAAAATACGGACTTTATACGGACCAAAAATGAAAAATTACGGACCATTTACGTACCAATTACTGACAATTATTATTTTTAAGAATTTTTAACTAAAATTCTTCTTCAAATCGATTATTTTTAATAATTTTCGAAAAAGTTCTTTGACAATTTTCAAATCCATTTTTTTACAATATTCGTTTTTTCAATTATTTGTAAATTCTTCAATTAAATATGTATTAGAAAATAAAAACTTCAAATAATATAAAAAAAAAATTCGCAATTAAAATTTCTCAAAAAAAATTAATTCCACAGAATTTTTACTTATAATTAAAAATTAGAAAAATTCAAATTTTCAAAGATTTGAATCTGAAACCTTTTCAAAATTAAAATATTTCTAAAACTTTACGCTCTAATACTTTTAATATTCAATTATAATCTAAAATTTTAACTGAAATCCATTTTTAAATCAATTTTTATGAGAAAATTCTACGAGAATTTCATTATTTAAATACAAAAAAAAACAATTTATTGAATAATTACATATGTTTCTTAAAATTTAATTCTTTTGAAGAATTGTATCAATCAATTTTCAAATAATTTAAATTCTTTTGCAAAATTTTATTAAAATAGATATTAAAAATAATAAAATTAGGGAAAATTTTTGAAAATAATTGAAAATTTGCCAAGAAATTTATTAAATATTTTGAAAATAATTCAATTTTAGAGAAGAATTCTATTATTTATAAAGATAATTGATCATTTACGCAAAGAATTGCATTAAAAATTTTTAATGCAATAATTTTATTCTTTAAAGAAATTTAATCAAAAATTTATTAAAATTAATATTTAAATTCTAATAAATAAATTGTAGCAAAGGTTATTAAAATAATTAAATTTCTTTGATAAATTTTAATAAATTTTTTAAGAATAATTACATTTTTCGAAGAATTTGATTAAAATTGCGTATTAAAAATAATTGAAATTCTGCAATTAGCTTTATTATTCGTCAAAATAATTGAATTCCTAATAAGAATTTTATTATTTGCCAAAAAAATTAAATACCTGTAAAAATTTTATTATTTATGAAAATAATTGAATATTGCGAAGAAATATTTGTAATTTCTCTAAAATTATCCAAGTTATATAGTATAATTTACGTACTTTACGGATCTGTTTCAACCGAATTACGGACTTTACGGACCTTTTTTCAAAAAAACGGACTTTTACGGACTTCAAGCAAAGTTACGGACTTTTACGGGATTTACGGACCTAGTTCAAGCCATGTGTAGGTTAATTGTCACAGTTGATACTACTGAGAATTAAACTTTGGATCAAAATTAGAAAATACTAAAATCTACTCTTTAGTACTTTACTTTTCAATAATAGTCACACTGAGAAAAATCCATGAGACATTTCCAATTACATCCCCTTGGTAGAGTAAAAATGAATAAAAAGAACCACTTTTTTTTAGTTAGTCTGACTATTTTTGATACTTGTTTTAACTGTTTTATGTGGTTAAAAAATATTAATTAAATTAATGCAAATTTGGAAATAAATTTTTAATAGCAGGTACATGTTACATAAATAACTACAAAAGGTAGTAGATTCTACTACTTGAAGTAGTTCGATAGGCTAATTTTGTAGTAGATTTTACTTCTTTTAGCAGTTGAATATTTTTCCATGTATTTTTTGTTATAGACTCTTATAGAAAAGTATCAACTGTGAAAAGTTATAAATGCTTTAAATATTTGATGTAGTAAAATGAACTACAGTCATCAGTTGAACTGTGGCAGGAATGCCCTCAAGTATTAAGCAAGTCTTCGTAGCCGTCGAGCGTGGTTAGGTGGTTAGGTGATCGGTTTAAGAATATTAGGGTCGAGCGTTCAACTCCCGACGTTTGGAGATTTTTCTCCGTTAGATATATGGAAATTAAATATATGAGGCATATGTAAACAAAAATAGGTAGGGGAAAATATAAAAAAATTCAACTTAATAATATTTCTAATAAATTCTAAATAATGTTATTTTACCATTTGAAATAGTTGTTTTTACTACTAAGTTATTTTAGTAACTTAAACCACAAATAAGTAGTTAATTTTACCTGAAAACTGTCATTGGTTCCTATTTAACTAAGAAAAGTAATTAATGTAACTGTATCATCAGTTCATTCAACTAACATATCTAATAATTAATTTAAGTTCAAAAATATTTTTGGGGACCTATTAAACTAAGGAAAGCAGTTAAAAAGTAGTCAAAACTAAGAATTTTTTTCAGTGTACTGAGCATTTCATTTACAAAGAGTTCATGAAAGAAGAATCTTTTAAATGTTGGTTTTTATCATTAGGGAAAGAATCATCATCATCATCATCATCTTAAAACAATGGACGTAGAAAAAGACATTTACCTGACTGCGAGCAAAAGGAACTTGGTAGTTTTGCTACAGTATAACTCGAGTCTGTATAAGTTTTCGCTGGTCAAGTATATAATTTCCTGCAATGAGCGATAATCGCTTTTAAGCCGTATAGTTTTAAAGGCCAACCTGCGAAAGAAGTCCTTGACAGAGCGAAGCGAAATCCAAGAGAAATAACAACGGCAAAAATGTTTTCTCGTTGCTGAAAGAGTTGCGTCGCGCACAGATATATATATATATATATATATATATATACTTTATATAGATATTGTTGCGCGTATTTTGCTTCCGTGCGTGTGACGATATCTCTTTCGCAGAATTGATATTATAGATTCACCGTACTTTTTTTTTAACATTCTCATCAAAAAAATGAGAAGCTCTTGTTTCAATATAAGAAAATCATTTAAATCTTCTAGTTTCATGCTTTAAGACTCTTCATTTAGTTTTTTGCTTATTCCTCTCTTTTTTGTATTGTAGTTTCTATTTTAATAGAGGACGCAAAAAGATTTTTAAATTCTTCATTTTTTGAGCTTAAACAAGTCATTTAACAATTTTTTTTTATTAATTAAAATTTCATATTTAATATTTTTTTATTGATAAAATTCAATAAATAATTATTCAATTATTTTTTAGAAAAATCTTTAAAAGAATGCAACGATTTTGATAAATAATAAAATTTTTTTCCCAGGAAATGAATTATTTTCGAAAATCTTAATAAAATTTCATAACAAAATTCAATTATTATTGGAAAAAATTTTTAAATTTTTTCTGAAAGAATCCAATTATTATTTTTGAAAATTTTAATAAATCGTTCGAACCATTTTAATTATTTTCGTAAGTAGTAAAATTCATGATTTTTTTTTATAAAGTTCTTTGAAATTATTTTTCGCAAATTTTAATAAAATTCACTGCAATAATAGAATTATTATTATTTTAAAAATAAATAAAGTTCGTAAGAAATAAAGTTTTTTGTAATAATTTAAGTATTTCAACAAAATTTTCAGAAGATTCTCGACAAAATTTCCATTATTTTTCAAAAATTTACCTCTACTCAATGATTTTCAATATCTAGATCTATTTAAATAAAAAAATCATATTAATATCGTTCACAAGAATTCAATTATTTTCAAAAATTTTGATTCAATTCTTTATAAAATTTAATTATTTTCAAAAACTTTTTGCAATTCAATGATTTACAATTTCTATTATTTTCATAAAGTTTGCAAAAAGAATTCAATTATTTAAATTAGAATTCCCATAAAATTAGTCAAAAGAAATGAATTATTAAACAATTTTTCTAAAATATGTATAATTTAAATATTTTCTTGAAATATATTTAAACAATAATTAAATGAATTAAAATTCTTTCGTGTATATTAAAATTCGTTGCAAGAATTTAGTTTATTATTATTGTAGGTTAAGAAAGGAGTGAATATTTTTTTAAAATGAAAATTAGAAAAAAATCAGAAAAATAAAATATAGAATGGAATTTTTCGCAGTTTTGTGAAGTTTCTAACTCAAATTTTTTGTATCTTTTATTTTATCTACTATGTTAATAAAAGAAATTTCCCAACAAATTCAATTACTTACAAATTTTTAATAAATTTTTTCGCAATAAATTTATGTTTTAATTTAATTAATTTTGATAAATAATAAAATTCTTTTTAAGAATTGCACTGCAATTAAATTTGAGTCATTGCAAGACCTCGTTTGAAGGAAGCAAAAAAAATTTAGAGAAATTCATTTTAAAATGGGTTTTGAGTTTGTTTCGATTGATTTCTAACGCGTCCTTGAAATGGTGCGTCCATCTATATTACACTGATCGGCACAATACTTTATAATTGTACTAATTAGCGGCAAAAAACAATTCCAGAAACTATTTCCGCAATGGCAAAAAAGTCTCGCAAAAGTTATGCAATTTGTTTGAGAGAAAAATGAAATCAAACTTATTGTCTGACGAGGACATTGTACGTTAAAATTTTCACCTTGCCTCTAGAAAAGAAAGAAGAAAAAAAAATTACAATATAGGTCGTATAGAATTTTTTTTATCATTCGATTATGCACTGGAAAAAAAATTTATTTCGATCAAATAAAAATTATTCGGTTCAAATAAATTATTTATTTGGTCACTATCCAAAAAAAAGGAATGTAAAGTGAGTAAATATTCTTTATTTTATTTTATCCTATCAAATAAATAATTATTTGTACCGAGTGCGAATTATTATTAATTTATTAGTGAAATTTTACTAATGTTTTCGTAAAATTTCATCACATGGTGTTAAATGTAAATAATTTCATCGTTAAAAATGTTTATTACAAATTCATTAAAATTAATTTTTATTTATCATTAATTACAATTTTTCTTACAAATGATTTTGCTAATAAGAAAATTATTTGCTTGAACCAAGGAAGTTTTAGTTGCACAAACTAAGCAGTTTTTTCATTGCATTTATTCTACTTTTTTCTATAATGTCTAAATTCAGAAATTATTCTCTCATATTACAAATTTACAATAATATAATATATAATGAATTTCCTCGAGAAAGAAGAATAAGACTATTTCTGGAATCGAATGTATTATTCAATGAAGAAGATATAAAATATTAATAAAAAAAAAAGAAAGAAAGTATAGTTGCTTCTACTAAAAGAGCGCATTTGTAGGGGAATCGAGAATTGTTGTAATTTTTTCAAACCCAAAATTCTCCCCTTCTGATAAAAAAAAAATTTCTATTTTCTTAAGAACCATTTCGTATTTGTATGAAGATTAAAATCATGATTTTCAGAATTTAAAAAATTATGATTTATTCAAAAATGATAATTTAACATTTTTTTTCATTTTGAATATATTTTGGACATTGTTTTTTAGGTGAAAAAAAAATTATAACCTTTTCCTTACTTGGAAATTATTATATGTTTACACAAATTCACTGATTTCCTAAGGATGTCAAATTGAGACAGCAAAAAAAAAGAATCAAAATTGTTTACAAACTTTTTTTTTGGTCTATAGTAGCATAAAAACATAATATTTATAAAATAGTTGAAAAGTAGTACAATTCTATTATAAATGTCATTATTTATGGAGGACGTGTTTATTTATAAATAGCAATACACATAAGTAAATAAGCCTTACATGAATAATGAGAATTAACATTTTTTTCTCTACAATCTACAAATAGCGCAAAAAAAAACTGACACTTGAAAAAGAAAGTTTCCTACGACAATAGGTTAAATTCTTCTTTTCCGATATAGAATAAAATTCATATACAGATATAGATAGAAAGTAGAGAAAAATATTTCTCAATAAGAAACGTAGATTATTAAAATCGATTTAGTTTCAGTTAAAGATTCTAGAAATTATACCGTAAAACATTTATTATAAATCTAATAATATATGATTTTACTTAGAACTTCTGCTTTCGATTATGAATTGTGTCAATCAATAAAATCTAAGAAACTACAAATATTGAAATAAATTCGAAGTAAGGGAGGAAAAGTTTAGGTATATTTATATATACACATATATATATTTAAATGCTTTACGTACTTATTTTTCTTTTCTCAATATTGTATACAGACATTTATTATTGATACATAATCACTGGATTAAATGATGACCAGTTTTGTAATTGAATATAATCAATTTTCCGTTTCATAAAGTTTGTAAGAAAACTATTATTTTTTTTTTACTTCTAAGAATTGGAAATAGAGACAAATAGTCGTCATCTACTTACTAATTTTTTTACAGTTTGAAAATATTTGGATACTGTTTTTGAATAGTTACACTAAAAACTATTTTTTGCCACATTTGACAATTTACACTACTTTCAATTTGTTAATACAGAGTAAAAAGTAAATCTTATTTTAAATACTGTCTGATATTGTAAACAAGTCCTGAAATAAATAATGCCAATCCTGAAACAAAGGATAAGAAATCTGAATTTACAGTTCTACTTTTTAAATTAAGTATAGAACTGCTGATTTTCGACATGATACGTCGGTGAAGTTCGCAACGTTTATGATCAACGATTAAAAGAAAAAAAAATATTTTTCCACCAAACAGAATAAAGATTTTTGTTCAAAAATATTTTTTTTGTAAATCATCTTTCAAAAAATTATACGTTCTATTTTCTGTACAAAAATTGATAAAAATTTGCTTAAAAAAATATTTCGCTTCAGAAATCGTTGATTATAAACGTTGTGAACTTCATCAACGTGACATGATTGCCTTAAATTTAGCACATTTTAAACTGATATTTAGCAAGCTTTTGCTCTTTAAATTCAGCAAAAAAATAAGATTTGAAATTCAAACAAATAACAATAAAAGTAGAGTAAACATTACTTTCTTCGTTTTCAACGTGTGTTTTTACATTCCCGTAGAATAATATTCCCAGCTGCCCAGCTGAAAAAATTCTATAGAATTTCACTAGAATCATTCTATAGAATCGTTCTATAGGAATTCTAGTGAATATTCTATAGAATTTCACTAGAATGATTCTATAGAATTTCTACATAAATACTATTAAATTTTAGTGATTTTTATTTAGAAAAACTTTAAATTTGTAAAATAATATTTTTCAACAAATTTTAGGCCAAAATAATTGTTTATATCCTTTAAATATATAAAATTCATTGAACTTCGTAACCATACATAACTATAATGTTAAAAAAATTATTTTACGAAATTTATATTCCTTCTAATTAAAAATCACTCAAATTTAGTAGAATTCACGTAGAAATTCTATAGAATCATTCTATTGAAATTCTATAGAATATTCTCTAGAATTTATATAGAATAATTCTATAGAATGATTCTAGTGAAATTCTATAGAACTTTTTCACCCAGCTGAAAAAGTGAAAGCTGAAAAAAATTTTAGTGGTTTTTAATTAGAAGGAATATAAATTTCGTAAAATAATTTTTTTAACATTATAGTTATGTATGGTTACGAAGTTCAATGAATTTTATATATTTAAAGGATATAAACAATTATTTTGGCCTAAAATTTGTTGAAAAATATTATTTCACAAATTTAAAGTCTTTCTAATTCAAAAACACTAAAATTTAATAGTATTTATGTAGAAATTCTATAGAATCATTCTAGTGAAATTCTATAGAACTTTTTCAGCTGGGTTGAAATTTTGTTAACAACTTTTCCATACAAAATAAGGATGTAAAAATTTTTGGAATTGTTTAATTTTGTAAAAATCAAGACTAAACTATAGCATAAAGATTAAAAAAAAAGATTATAAGATTAAAATTTAATTTTATCATCCTAAAACCTAATATTTAATACTTTCTGTTAAGATCTGTTGAGGTAACAAAAAATGTTGTAACAATAACCAACAAAATTTGTTAGTTCTATACATTGAAAAAAATTCTTATGAAATTTGACTACTTTTTCACTGCTTTCCTTAGTTCAATAAGTCCCCAAAGATATTTTTGAACTTAAATTAATTATTAGATATGTTAGTTGAATGAAGTGATGATATAGTTCCATTAATTACTTTTCATAGTTAAATAGGAACCAATGACAGTTTTGCAGTAAAATTAACTACTTATTTGTGGTTATAGTTACTAAGATAACTCAGTAGTAAAAACAACTATTTCAAATGGTCAAATAACATTATTTAGAATTTATTAGAAATATTATTAAGTTGAATTTTTTTATATTTTCCCCTACCTATTTTTGTTTACATATGCCTTATATATTTAATTTCCATATATCTAACGGAGAAAAATCTCCAAACGTCGGGAGTTGAACGCTCGACCCTAATATTCTTAAACCGATAACCTAACCACCTAACCACGCTCGCCCGCTACGAAGACTTGCTTAATACTTGAGGGCATTCCTGCCACAGTTCAACTGATGACTGTAGTTCATTTTACTACTTCAAATATTTAAAGCATTTATAACTTTTCACAGTTGATACTTTTCTATAAGAGTCTATAACAAAAAATACATGGAAAAGTATTCAACTGCTAAAAGAAGTCAAATCTACTGCAAAATTAGCCTATCGAACTACTTCAAGTAGTAGAATCTACTACCTTTTGTAGTTATTTATGTAACATGTACCTGCTGTTAAAAATTTATTTCCAAATTTGCATTAATTTAATTAATATTTTTTAACTACATAAAACAGTTAAAACAAGTATCAAAAATAGTCAGACTAACTAAAAAAGTGGTTCTTTTTATTAATTTTCACTCTACCAAGGGGATGTAATTGGAAATGTCTCATAGATTTTTCTCAGTGTGACTCTTATTGAAAAGTAAAGTACTAAAGAGTAAATTTTACTATTTTCTAATTTTGATCCAAAGTTTAATTCTCAGTAGTATCAACTGTGACAATAAGGCTACAAGATGTTCATTACTTTGACTAATATCGGAATATTGTTTACACTGTATTACACAGTAATTCTTCTTATCTCCTGTATTTAATTCTACTACAGATCACGTAGTTGAAAAATGATCATACAGTGTAGTTAATTTAATGAATAATCTTTAATCACACATTGATAGTAGTTTTTACTAAGTAACAGTAGTTGTTTTAATTACAAATGTACTAATTTTAACTATTTTTTACTCTACTAAGGGTCTGTACTTGAATTCTAATCATACATTTATTTCAGTGAAGATTTAAAAAAAGATTAAAAGATGAATTAGGATGAACTAAGATGAAGCTAAAATAGATAACACATAGTAAAACAGTTTCTATAAGTTACTTAGAAGAGAGGGGTGAATTCTCCGAAAGCTTAACACGTATAATTTTAATCTTTCTTCTTTTTTTTAGGAATGCGTTTGTGTTTGTGTGTGAGTGAATTGTCTCAGGGGGCAAACTGGCGAGAGATGGGCCAGAGACTTTGGGAGACTGACAAGAATTATTAGTGGGTGAAGGTAGTAGCCGGTATAGCTGAGCCGAGATCAATACCAGGCAGACGTCCGTGCAGAATGGAGGAGT
This sequence comes from Leptopilina myrica (nomen nudum), assembly GCA_032872475.1. Taxonomy (NCBI): domain Eukaryota; kingdom Metazoa; phylum Arthropoda; class Insecta; order Hymenoptera; family Figitidae; genus Leptopilina; species Leptopilina myrica (nomen nudum). Next base: position 12,628,911 of record CM065464.1, on the reverse strand, counting down.
GCACTTCTCCTACACACTAGCTCTAAGCTAGGCTTCAGCTAGAAAAGGCTAGCATAGAGGTTAGGTGCGAGGTTAGATCGTGAGATGTCTCAACGCTCTGCTGCTGCGCTCGTCGCTGGTCCCCATAAAACAAAACTCAGCTCGACCGTGTGTGTTATCGCCATGGGGGTCTCTCTTGCTCTTAATAGCAAAAAATTATTTTTTATTAAACAATTTTTATCCTCTTGACCAATCACTTTTATTTCAAACCCAGAGGAAACTATATTATTTTATACACGGAAAAAATAAATTTAGCAGATTTTACAAAACTGTTACGGAGTAGCGGATACAGCTCTTTACGAAACTGAGTTTTGTAAAATGTAAGGAATATTTTAGGATAAAGTACAGAAATTTCGTAGTTTATAATGAATATTTTTAGAGTTTATCCTAAAATATTCCTTACATTTTACAAAACTTAGGTTTGTAAATAACTGTATAATAATAATTATTATTTTTTGAAATATAATAAATATTATAAAAATTTTATTTTAAAATAATTGAATTCTTCGGTGGAAAAATTTAATTTTCCAATCCATTAATTTAAATTAGTATCAATAATAAATAAAATTTTTCAATGAATTTAAAATTTTTAATAAATTGTTTATGAAAAATGTAATTAATATTAAAAATCCGTGTGGGCATTTTATTATTTGAAAATAATTTTACGTGTCGCTAACAGAATAGTGCACACGACTGTGATGTTGGAAATAACATTAATTATGCCCGGGGCTTCCAATTTCAATTCTTGTAATTGTTAAATTGCATTTATCCAAATGAATGTCGGACGAATAATAACTTCTTTCTTTTTTTTATAAACAATGATTAATCTCACTAGTGTGTCAAATTTCGATTATCTCACGGAGTAATTTTCGTGTAAAATACAATTGCCTGTTTTAAAGCTTTAATGCCATGTGTATAATCCATGACAAATCCTCTATTTCCCATAAATATATACATATATATATATACAAATACATATATACTTACACAAAAATAAATTGCAACCAATTTTTAGGCAAGTTGCCATGCACACAATTTTCAACTTCATGCAAGAGTATGTATAATATTACCAATGTTCCGAAAGATGATTTAAAAAGCAATTTTTAACATTCTTTATTTTTTAAAATTTTGAAGGTAACAAACAACTTGTGTTCCTTCGTTGGTGAAAAAATGGTTTCATTCAGTCGTCTGATTATTTAGATTCGTTTTTTTTGTCTCGACACTATATAGCTGCAGAAAAGTTGTTAATGCAACTTAAAATTTATCAAATTGGAATGAATTGCTGGCTAAAAAAGGGTTGATCCTTTCTGTATCCTTTCTTCTGATCCTCTTTATTATATTATAAACTTTGATCCTTATTCGAAAAAAGCTGTGAAAAATTTCAGTAAAATAATAGTCATTTCAACCGACCAGTATTTTGTATTTGAAGTCATAAACATGTGACTTGAATTTTTAACTTTTCACTGTTAAAAATCGAACATCATGATGACCGCTTTTTCATGTTGCAACATGACACCGAAACATTGAAAATTATATATAATACTTCAATCTCAAAAGGTGTGAATACTTTCATTTGATTGGATTCACTAAAAAAAACTTGAAAGCAAGAATTTACACTTTGCGAGATTGAAATAAAATCATTTCAATCACTTGGAGTCAGATTTTTACACAGTGTTACTTAGATTCTTAGGTACTTGGACAAATTGGGATCAAATTGAGGGCAAAAATGAATTGAAAATAAGTGTCACAAAGTCGAATTATATAAAATTAATTGGCGCAGAAAGGGGAATGGTTGTAAGTGTTTGGTAGGAGATGGCAGAAAAGTAAAAGACTTTAGGGTAATGATTAACTTACGTAAACAGTGTAGGGGAGACCGGGGCGTAATGGCTAACTTTTCACTCTTTGTTGTTTTACTCGGACACTTTTGTCCTAATTGAATGTTTATCTCTCAAAAAAGTTACTCTGGTATCTCAGCTTACTTTTAAAACTACGAACGTCCCGATATGACTCTTGCTTTTTATTCTACAGCAGTTTTTCTGGAGCAATGCAGAGCTCCAAAATACGCCCCTAACCGGGGCGTAATGGATAACTCCCGGGGCGTAATGAATAATGATTGCTAATTATTATCTACAGTTTCCAATTTTATTGTATATTGTAAATTAAGGTTCCTGGGTATTCCGTGAATGCTATTTTTATTCAGCAATACTTCTCCTATCGCTTTTTCAATAATATTCTGTGATATTGGCACTCTTTCAATTTTTTTGTAATTTCTCATTAAAATCGTAGCTTGAAATCTACTGTTTGTAAATTTTAGACCAAAACTTAAAAATTTTGTTAAAAACACCTAAACATACTTAAACTAAGTGACAAGTAACCGCGAAAACAAACCTACACTTCGCTGATATGGTACGTTGCTTTTTATACATAGCGTATTGCATTAGCCAACACGCCCCGGGAAAAAGTAGCCATTACGCCCCGGGGGTGTTCGGTAAATATTTGCCTTTTTTTTAACAATACCGGAAGTGTGAATCAAAAATCTCGAATTGTCCCTTAAAAACAAACGTGTCAAGATCGAAACCTCATTTCAGTTTCTTTTTTAAAGCTATTTTTCAAAAAAATAGAACGAAAAAACGAAAATTTTGAAAAGTTACTTTCGTATGTCAAAAATAGTTTTTCTACTATATTTCTTACAATAATGAATAAATATTAATGAAACTTCCGACAAACTTGCAGTATACCAAGTACAATAACTTGTCTATTGTGCGAAATTTTTACAATTTACGGTTTTTAAACAAATTACAATTATTCATTACGCCCCTTAGCCATTACGCCCCGGTCTCCCCTATATTAACTCGAAAAGTATGAAAATGGGACCAAATTCGAATTATTTCTTAAAATAATCTTCTTTCAAATAGTCAGAGATTAATAAACTATGCAACTTAACTTAAAAAAGTTGCATCTGATTTCGTATAAATAAAACGCATACAGTTACATTATAGATTCTACAATGTTTATTCAGATGTAATGATACAAAGGTGAAGAGCAACTGACTAACTCGGATCTAAGATCAGCATCCTATCTCGAGATTTTTGTAAAAAAGAAGTGCAAAAAGAGGGAATATAGAAAAATTCGTCGGGTTTCAGGTAAAGGGTCCTGGGTCCTAATTATAAAGAGAAGAGAAGTCCGTTAAGTGTAATAAACATTTAGAGTACAATATGTATTGTTAAATAGTTTCCAAATCTAAACTCATATGGCTCTTAATCTGTAAAAACTGTTACTTAGACCTAAGAATAGTGTGATGTTTCGTGAACAGGTTTAAAGAGTATTTTTCACTCTTCGAAATAATTGAACTCTTTAATTAATATTCAACTATTTGCAATAATATATATATTTGAGTCGTTTGGTATAAATTACAAAAGTGCGTCTTAGTTCCTTTGTCGTCGTACAAAGACTGATTTTCACATGAGAAGTTTGCGAGGTTCCTACCGCTTTTCCTTAATTTGGTGAGGTCCCTTTTCTACTCTAATCGCCTATAGTCGTCAAAATATAAATACGAAGAATACATTGAAACGATTATAACTTTAGCGAAACTCGACACATAGCGATTGTAAGATCATAAATATTATGACAATTTTTTGCTATGAAATATTTTTCTAAATTCTATTCATTATTAAGAATATTATAAAATTTTGTGAACTATACAACAGAATTGCTGGCAAAAATGTGGATGAAAAGAAAAATTGATTTCTTGGACATGAAAACTTTTGTATTAATTTGATTGTTTTGAGGGAAAAAATGTAAAAGTTTACTACTGTATACGAATATGCTAGTTATTGCAGAGCAAAAGACGCTAAAGTGTACATCGAATTTGGTGAGGGTCGATGAGGAGGAGGAGGAGGGTTGCGGGAGGACGAAGAGCGACCACGGATCAATCGTAGCCTTCCGTATTCTCTCTCTCTCTCTCCCTCTTTCTCTTTCCTTTATCCTCCTCGCAAAACCCCTTTTGCCTTACACTCCTCTCTTCTACGCTGCATCGCATCGGCGTGTACGCGTCGTTACGCAGGCCCAGACTCGTTTGCCAGACACAGACTCTCCTTTCCTCTCTTCCCAAGTTTTCCTCTATTTTTCTCTCTTCAACTACGACATTTAAGCCCAGACACACACACACACACACATAGGCATTTGAACATTTTTATTCATCTGCAAATGGGGAAATGTACATTTTATTTCTGTATTGGTGCATGTAGATCTTTCGCGAGCTTTTAGCCAACGGAGCGTAAGGTAGACTAGGTCAGTGGCGTGAATGATCGATAAAAATTTTTAACGCACCTTTTTCAAATGCCTATTGTACTCCCTTTTTGGAATTTTTGGATTTGTTAATATATTTATTTATTTTGTTTATCGAAATAAAGTCAGAAGATCAATTACAGGATTATGTATAACGTAAATAAAGTTAATTTATATACCTAGTCTATAATTCAATCAATTATGTTTTCGTAGTGACACGAGAATGATTCATAAAGTCAGAAAGTGATTTGGAAAATTCTTTCAAAGAGATACAAAATAAATCAATATCATTGTGGCTGCACATAGTATTTAAAGCCTCACACATATATCACCAACTATAGTACCCTTCAATGATCGACACCCGATGGTGTAAAATGGATAACTAGACCTAAGACAGGAACAAGGATAGATATAAGAGATAATAAATATGGACAATCAAAAATAAAACCAATCTTCGTTCCTCAAATGTTTGTACATTAAAGAAGATACACAATTCATTGTAGTCAGAACCAGGTAAAAGGAATTGGCGATGTTTTTTATAATAAATAAATTTTAAGAAACGTTTTTGACATTTTTCGATTAAGTCAACTTAAAATTGAGCTGGTTTATGCCAAATAACAGGAACAAGGATAGGTGTAAGAGACAATAAATATGGACAATCAAAAATCGTCCTGAAAATCTTGAAAAAAATTAAGAGAATCGAACCAATCTTCGTTCCTCAAGTGTTTGTATACATTAAATAAGGTACACAATTCATTGTAGTCAGAACCAGGTAAAAGGAATTAGCCAAGTTTTTTTTCTAATAAATGAATTTTAAGAAACGTTTTTGACATTTTTCGATTGAGTCAACTAAAAATTGCGCTATAGTTTATGCCAAATAGCCAGAGCCATATTCCAATTTTGATCTGACCATTGCATAAAACAAAGATTCAATCGCAGATATAACATTGAACTTACGACAAGCGCGTATATAATAAAACTTATACAACGATTCGATTCTCTTACAATTGTATCAATGTGAGTATTAAATTTTAAAAAACTATGCAAAATATCCAAATAGTAGCATAATTGTATGCTAAATAGTTGTACATAATTGTATGTATTTTTTCCATTTCCACTTTACTTTAAAATTCACTAATACTAGAAATATAAAAAACTATTCTCAAAAAAATATAATCAGATTCTTTAAAACAATTCCTTTTTTTCCAAAAATAGTCGAAATTCTAAATTCTATTTTTAAATATTTTGTATATGTTGGTATTTTCATAAAATTTCGCCAAAGAATTCAATTATTTAACAAAAAAATCAATTCTTTACGGAAAAAATAAATTTATATCGAAAATTCAATTAATTCGGTAAATAATAAAATTTCCATCAGGAATTCAATTAATTTAGAATAGTATTTTCTGCAGGATTTCGAAAAAATTAATAATTTAACAAAATTTTTATGTATAAAAATTCAATTACTTTGACATATAATAACGTTTTTCGTTAACAATCAATTTTATAAAAAAATTTACCAAAAATTCTAAGCAAGAATTCAGTTCTTTTTAGAAACTATAAAATTCATTGAAGAATTTTATTTATTATTACTACTAATTTAATTTAATGAATTGGAAAGTTTAATTATTTTAAAAATTACCTTTTCCCTCCGAAGAATTCAATTATTTATTTGTTCTTAAGAATTATTATTTAAAATCAAATTCATATTTATATATTTATTATAAGTTCATATTTATTATATTTCAAAAAAAATAATTATTTTAAACTAAATTTATAACATTCTTATTGAGAATTCAATGATTTTGAAAAATAACAAAAAATTTTACAGAAATTCCCTTTTTTTAAATAATTTTTTATGAAATTCCTCGCAATAATTCAATTATTTAAAATAATAATTACATTAAATTTAAAATAATAAAACTAAATAATATTAATAAAACTCTTGTCCAGAATTTATTTTTTTTGGAAACATTTAATGAAATTCTTTGCAACTATTTAACTATTTTCATAAATAATAATACTCATCGAAGAATTTTAATTATTTTTGAAAATTTCAATTTAATTCTAAGCAATTATTAAATTACTTTTTATAAATAATAATTCATTAATTCATTCAAATAATAATTCAATAATTATTCAATCAAATAATTCATTCATAAAATTTTTATCCAATCTTTATTTTCATTTTTAAGTGCAATTTTACAAAAAATGACAAAAAATGCAATTATTCTTAAAAATTCAATTTCAATTCCTTGAAAAAATCAATTATTTAATAAAATGTCATTTTTAATTAATTATTTTCATACATATCAAAATTTTTCACAGAAATTCAATTCTTTTTGAAACATTTAAATAAAATTGTTTGCAACAATTCAATTATTTTCATAAATAATAAAATTCTTCTCCTAAATTCAATTATTTTCGTAAATTTTAATAAAATTCACATCAACCATTCAATTATTTTCATAAACAATAAATCCGTTATATAGAAAAAAGATTTTTTTATTTCGCTGGAAGAATTGAATTTTTTACAGAAATATTGAATTTTTTCACAGCAAATTAATTATTTTTAAATAAATATTTTAATAAAATTGTTCTAAAAGAAATTAATTATTTTAAATACAATGACAATTAAGTTTTTTTAAAATAATTCAATTTTTCTTTTAGATTTTATTAAAATTCTTCCAAACAGAATTCAATTATTTTGATAAAAACTAAATTATTCCCGAAAGTTCAATTATTTTCAGGTTTTTTAATAAAATTCTTTGCAAAATTCAATAATTTTGATAAATAACAATATTCATAACACATAAGAATTTAATTATATTAAAAAATAATAAATTTCTTCTTGTAAATTTAATTAATTGAAAAAAATTAGATTAATATCGTTCACAAGAATACAATTATTTTCGAAAAATTTGATTCAATTCTTTGAAAAATTTTATTATTTTTTAAAAACTTTTTTCAATTTAATGATTTTCAATATCTATTATTTTCATAAAATTTCAAAATAAAATTCAATTATTTCACAAAAAAATCAATTTGTTAAACAAAATCAGTTTACATAAAGAATTCAATTCTTTTCGTAAATAATAATATTTCCAGCAGGAATTCAATTAATTTAGAATAGTATTTTCTGAAGAATTTCAGAAAATCAATTATTTAATAAAATTTTTAAGCAATTCTTTACAATCATTCAATTACTTTCACTAATAATAATTACAATTTTCATAAAATTCTAAGCGAGAATTCAATTATTTTTAAAAGAATTCATTGAAAATTTAAAATTCGTTAAAGAATTTTATTTATTATTAATACTAATTTAAATTAATGGATTGGAAGATATAATTATTTTAAAAATTAAATTTTTCCACCGAAGAATTCAATTATGTAAAATTAAATTTCCATAATATTTATTATATTTCCAAAAAAATCATTATTTAGAACAAAATTTATAAAATTCTTATCGAGAATTCAAGGGTTTTGAAAAATAACATAAAATTTTACAGAAATTCAATTTTTTTCAAACAATTTTTGATGAAATTCTTGTCAATAATTCAATTATTTTAAATAATAATAATAATAAAACTCTTCTCAGGATATCAATTTATTTTTGAAACATTTAATAAAATTTTTTGCCACTATCCAATTATTTTTATAAAATTCATCGCGCAAGATTTCAATTATTTTTAATAGATACAATTTTTTACAGGGATTGCTAAAAAATATAATCATTCTCAAAAATTCAATTTCAATTCCTTGAAGAAATCAATTATTTAATAATAAAATAATTTTTATTTAACATAAAATTCACTGGACATATATTTTATTTCATAAATAAGACATTACACATAATTCTCATTTGTCATGAAATTCAGTTGACATTTGTCAACAATTTTTATGTAAAATGTAATTATGTGTTAAATGAATTTTATGTCAAATGAGAATTTTGTTGAATGACTTTTATGTCTAATGAAATTTATGTCAAATTACGTCTATATGTTAAAGAAATTTAACCTCGAATGAATTTTCTGTTAAATAAAACTTATGTCAAGTGATTTTCATGTAAAATAAAAGTCAAATCAGTTGTGTTATTATTTTAAATGGAAATTATGCAAAATGATTTTTATATCAAATAAAATATATGCTATGCAATAATTCTATGTCAAATGACATATATATATATATATATATATATGTGACATAAATTTGATGTTTAATGAAATATATGTCAAATGTATATCATATAAAATGTCATTTATGCAATAAAAATTCTATACTTAAAGAAATGTATGTAAAATAAATTTCAAATTAAATGTTTTTTATACCAAATAGATTTAATGTGAAATGCTATTTATGTTAAATTCTTTTTTGTCAAACAAGATATCGAAAGTCGTCATGCTATTGCTATTTGTGTATCTTTAATATTTTTCAGATATACTTTGAATTACTCTTCAAAAAGCACTTTTATCATTACATTATATACGTATTCTCATCACACATGAAAAATTATTATTTTATATAATATTCATATATATTCTTATAATACGAAAATATGTAACAAAATGTTCAGTACAACATTTAGTGTGACTTCATTCAAGTGTGTGAATGAAAAAAAAAATTCTTCACTTTTTGTTTGAATTCAAAGAATGACAAAAGAATCACGTGTGAGTCAAGAGAAAAGAAAAATGTATAAAATATGGAAAATTCGATGAATTGCGAGAGAAGCAACGATTATATACAGATATAATGTCAATATATATATATGCATATAGTATTTCTATATCGGAATTACGTAATCGTCGAAACGATACGATAGGTACCTCTATACGTTTTGCGTGCTGTCGAGTATCACCGATTGGGAAAGCTAGAGTATAGGCATTGCTTGTTTTAAAAAATGCAAAAGTAGATACGACCCTCCATTGTTGGTTGTTCGATTAAGTATAAACGACATGCACGCTCTCCTTTATGCCAAAGCAGCCTCTGCAAATCGACTATCGATCTTCTATCGTGATCAAGAAAGAGTTTCTAAGAAGCTAGAACCAACGTATAGAATGGAAATGGAACACACTTAGAAACGCACAGAGACAAAACGGGTTAAGCATTTTTTTTATTTCACCAGAAATAATGCATCTTCTGTTCAAAAAAAAAAAAGAAAAATGTAATCTTTAAACTCTATTTGTTCTTTGTAAATAGTATCACCGATTGAAAAGAGAAAAGCAAAACGAATCATCTGAAGGTTGCAAATGTTGAGACGAATTTTTACAACAATCCTAATTAGAGATAAACTAATTTACAGATTTTTTTATTTATAGATTTTCATTATACACGAAAAAAATACACAACACAACTATTACTGCTGAAGAGAAATTATTTAAATTTAATAAAACCTTCGAGAAATAATTCACAGAAAAAAACTGAACTCAAAATGAATCGGAAAAGTGACTCATTATGAGCTGCAACAAAAATGAGTAGGGCAGATGGCGCCACGTTCTATGTCATTTAACATGGACTCATTTTGAGTTGCAACAAAAATGAGTCCAAGTTTTTTCTGTGAATTGAAATATAAAAAAAATTATCAAGAAATAATTAAAATTAGAGAATAATTAAAATTTGGAAAAATATTTAAGGAATAATGAAATCTTCAAAAGAATAATTAAAATTTGGTAAAATCTTAGAGTAATAATAGTAATTTGATAAAATCTTTGAAAAATAATTGAAATTGGATGAGATCTTCAAAAGATAATTGAAACTACAAAAATAATTGAAATTTAGTAAATTATTTGGGAAATAATTGAAATTTTGGTAAAATCTTTAAGAAGTAATTGAAATTTGGTGAAAAATCCAAAAAAATAATTTAAAATTAGAAAAATAATTCGAAATTTTAAAAAATCAAGGAATAATTGAAATTTGGTAAAATCTTTAAGGAATAAATTAAATTTGATAATATCTCCAAGAAATAATTGAAATTAGAAAAATCATTTTGTCATAATTGAAACTTGATAAAAACTTTAAGAATAATTGCAATTTGAAATCATGAAATCTTTGGAAAATAATTAAAATTTTGATAAAATCTTCAAAAAATAATTAAAATTTCGTAAAATCTTTAAGTTTTAATTAAAATTTGATAAAATCTTTGAAAAATAATTGAAAATAGATCTTCAAAAAATAATTGAAACTACATAAATAATTAAAATTTAGTAAATTATTTCAGAAATATTTGAAATTTTGGTAAAATCTCTAAGAAATAATTGAAATTTGGTAAAAAATCCGAGAAACAAACGAAATTCGATAAAATTATGGAACAATAAAAAAAATTTGAAAAATTAATGAAATCTATGGAGAATAATTGAAATTTGGTGAAATCTTTTAAAATAGTTAATAACTGGTAAAATATTTAAACAATAATTGAAACTTGCTTAAATCTTTCAGAAATAATTGAAAATTAAAAAAATCTTTAGCAAAATTTGTAAAATCTTCAAGAAAGAATTGAAATTTGGTCAAATCTTTGAGAAATAATTAAATTTCTATAAAATCTTTGAAAAATTATTGATATCATTGAAATTGAAATTTTATAAAATCTTTAACAGATATTTGAAATTTGCTTAAATTGTTAGTAAATAATTGAAATTTCAGTAAAATCTTCGAGTAATAATTAAAATTTTGTAAAATCTTCGAGGAATAATTGAAATTTGGTAAAATCTTCGAGATGTAATTGAAATTTGGTAAAATCATCGAGAAATAATTGAAATTTCAGTAAAATCTTCGAGAAGTAATTGAAATTTGGTAAAATCTTCGAGGAATAATTGAAATTTGGTAAAATCATCGAGAAATAATTGAAATTTGGTAAAATCTTTGAGGAATAATTGAAATTTGGTAAAATCTTCGAGAAGTAATTGAAATTTGGTAAAATCTTCAAGGAATAATTGAAATTTGGTAAAATCATCGAGAAATAATTGAAATTTCAGTAAAATCTTCGAGAAGTAATTGAAATTTGGCAAAATCTTCGAGGAATAATTGAAATTTGGTAAAATCATCGAGAAATAATTTAAATTTGGTAAAATCTTCGAGGAATAATTGAAATTTGGTAAAATCTTCGAGAAATAATTGAAATTTGGTAAACTCTTTTGACATAATTTAGTACAATATTTGAAAAATAATAGAAACTTGTATAAATGTTTAATAAATAATTGAAATTTAAAATACCCTATAGGGAAATTGTGTTGTTTTAAATTTGGAAAAATGATTGGAAAGTAATTGAAATAATTATAATCCATTGTAAAATCTTCCAGAAATAATTGAAATTTGATAAAATCTTCAGGAAATAATTAAAATTAGAAAAATAATTGAAATTTGCTAAAATATTTGGGGAAGAATTGAAATTTTATAAAATCTGCAGAAAATAATCAAACTTAGAAAAATAATTGATTTTTGGTAAAATATTTGGGGATTAGGTAAATTTTAAAATTCAAAATCAGACTCTTATGAATAAATTCCAGATTTAAAGATTTATTTTTCAGTGTTGATATTTTTAAATAAAAATAATAAAATTGAAGGGATATAAAAATTTTTAATGTTTGAAAATTTAAAGAGATTTAATTTTCGAATGCTGCAAAATTGATGGAATTTATAATTTTTAATCCTTTAAAATTGAATGATTTAATTTTGGAATACTGTAAAATTGAAGGGATTTAAACTTCGAATGCTGTAAAATGAAATGATAAAATTGATAATTTTCCTTGTGCGAAAATAATGTTGCAAATTTAAAATGAATTCTATTCAGAAGGAAGAAAGATTGATCCGCTTGGTAAAATCAGTTGCCAGGTAGAAGCATAAAAAATTTAAATAAATCTATTAAAAGTCTTAGATGTAGCACGTGTTCCTGATGTTGGAGAATATGAGAGGGAAAGAGTGAAAGAGAGAGAAGGGGAATGTATGCGAGTACATACATAACTATATTGGCTGCACATAATCGAGTATTACAATGCGCGTTGCGTGAACGGAACCCAGTGCCGCAATCACTGCAAGATCGTTCTATAATCTGAGTTTTTTATTTCTTCTTTGCAAAATCAAAATCACAGCATGTTTGCGAGTCGCCTTCGCACGTAAGAAATTAGGTAACGCATCGTTCGCAGTCTCGTTAAAAATATTTCCACTATACACTGAAAAAAAATTATGATCAGAATTCAAGTACAGACCCTTAGTATAGAGTGAAAAACAGTCAAAATTAGTACATTTGTAATTAAAATAACTACTGTTACTTAGTAAAAACTACTACCAATATGTGATTAAAAATTATTCATTAAATTAACTACACTGTATGATCATTTTTCAACTACATGATCTGTAGTAGAATTAAATACAGGAGATAAGAAGAGTTACTGTGTAATATAGTGTAATCAATAGTCCGATATTAGTCAAAGTAATGAACATCTTGTAGCTTAATTGTCACAGTTGATACTACTGAGAATTAAAGTTGGATCAAAATTTGAAAATAGTAAAATGTACTCTTTAGTACTTTACTTTTCAATAATAGTCACACTGAGAAAAATTTATGAGACATTTTCAATTACATCCCCTTGGTAGAGTAAAAATGAATAAAAAGAACCACTTTTTTAGTTAGTCTGACTATTTTTGATACTTGTTTTAACTGTTTTATGTAGTTAAAAAATATTAATTAAATTAATGCAAATTTGGAAATAAATTTTTAACAGCAGGTACATGTTACATAAATAACTACAAAAGGTAGTGGATTCTACTACTTGAAGTAGTTTGATAGGCTAATTTTGCAGTAGATTTTACTTCTTTTAGCAGTTGAATACTTTTCCATGTATTTTTTGTTATAGACTCTTATAGAAAAGTATCAACTGTGAAAAGTTAGAAATCCTTTAAATATTTGAAGTAGTAAAATGAACTACAGTCATCAGTTGAACTGTGGCAGGAATGCCCTCAAGTATTAGGCAAGTCTTCGTAGCCGTCGAGCGTGGTTAGGTGGTTAGGTGATCGGTTTAAGAATATTAGGGTCGAGCGTTCAACTCCCGACGTTTGGAGATTTTTCTCCGTTAGATATATAGAAATTAAATATATAAGGCATATGTAAACAAAAATAGGTAGGGGAAAATATAAAAAAATTCAACTTAATAATATTTCTAATAAATTCTAAATAATGTTATTTGACCATTTGAAATAGTTGTTTTTACTACTGAGTTATCTTAGTAACTTTAACCACAAATAAGTAGTTAATTTTACCTGAAAACTGTCATTGGTTCCTATTTAACAAAGAAAAGTAATTAATGCAACTGTATCATCACTTCATTCAACTAACATATCTAATAATTAATTTAAGTTCAAAAATATTTTTGGGGACCTATTGAACTAAGGAAAGCAGTTAAAAAGTTGTCAAATTTACTAAGAATTTTTTCCACTATATTTATCGGAATTATATTATTATATTATATTATAATATTATATTATATTATAATATTATATTATATTATATTATTATTATATTATTTCCACTAAAAGAAACTCTTCTTCTGGCCAATTTCTTCTTTTCTTTTTCTAATTAAAAGTTAATCGAAGATTAATTGAATCACAGTTTCAATTAATTTAACGATTTTTATTCCTATTTCGTATAGGTAAAAAATTCGAAATACAACAATGTAAAAATAGTAGTCGATCTCGAAAAGAAATTTTTTTTTGTTATTAATTGAAAGATGATCGAATTTCAAGAGCGAGAGGCGCAGGGAAAACGCAACATTAGATTCGCGCGCGGTTTATTTTTAGGAAGTATGCGTAATATTGGCGCGTGTGCAACGCGCTATCCTGCAAGTACAGCCTCGGAATTTCAAAACATCTGATGCCTATAATGCATTAGACATTTTGTCTATTAAATCCCCCAGCTACAAATATAACAAACACTTCCGTCTAAACTTGAAATTAGAAAATCTCAAAAATATGAGACAAGAATAAATTTTCAAATACATTCAAATTTATTACGCGCATGATTGGGAAACATTTTTTTTAAACTAATTCAAATTTGATAAAATCTTTTAAAAAAAAAAAATTAAAATTTAATAAAATCTTCAAGAAAAAGCAGAAATAAGGAATAATATTTGAAATTTGAAAAAACCTTTCAGAAATAATTGAAATTTGGTAAAATCTTCAAGAAATAATTGAAATTAGAAAAATAATAGAGTTTTGATAGAATCTTTAAGAAATAATTAAAATTTGATCAAATTTTTAGGAAATAATTGAAATTTGATAAAATCACCAAGCAATAATTGAAATTTAAAAAAAATTGTGTCATAATTGAAACTTGAAAAGTAATTGAAACTTGAAAAAATCTTTGTAAAATAATTGAAATTTGATAAAATGTTTGGAAAATAATTGAAATTTCATAAAATCTTAAAGAAATAATTAAAATTTAAAAAGTAATTGAAAATTGATAAAATCTTTGGAAAAGAATTGAAATTTGGTAAAATCTTGAATAAAAATTGATATTTCAAAAAATAATTGAGTAATAATTATATGTTAATAAAAACATCGTAAAAAATTTTTATTATTTTTTTAATTTTAATTATTTTTTAAAATTTCTTCCATTTTCAATTATTTTTTAATAATTTTATCAAATTTCAATTATTTTTCCGATATTTTTACCAAATTTCAATTATTTCCCAAATAATTTACCAAATTTCAATTATTTCCCAAATAATTTACCAAATTTCAATTGTTTTTGTGGTTTCAATTATTTTTTGAAGATCCATTTTTAATTATTTTTCAAAGATTTTATACAATTTTAATTAAAACATAAAGATTTTACCAAATTTGAATTATTTTTTGAAGATTTTATCAAAATTTTAATTATTTTCCAAAGATTTCATGATTTCAAATTGCAATTATTCTTAAAGATTTTATCAAGTTTCAATTATGATACAATTATTTTTTTAATTTTAATTATTTCTTTAAAATTTCTTTCATTTTCAATTATTTTTCAATGGTTTTATCAAAATTTCAATTATTTCTCGAATTTTTTCCCAAATTTCAATTATTTCTTGAAGATTTTATTAAAATTTCCATTATATCTCTAACATTTTACCAAATTTCAATTATTTTTTTAATTTTAATTATTTCTTGAAAATTTCTTCCATTTTCAATAATTTTTTAAAGATTTTACCAAATTTTAATTATTTTATTATGATTTCTTATCACAATTTTTCATTAATGCAAAGGGGTATTCCAATTATTTTTATCTACTTTCTCATTTAAAAAAAAACCTACTTTTCAGCCTTACTGGTTTCAAGATGTAATCGGTTCCACATCATATTTTAACAAACTTTAAATTCTTTATAGAACTTGATGCATTTTTCAGTTAATAAAAATTTGCTATATTAGCAAGAAATGTAGCGAAAATGTCTTGAAACAAAAAAATAATCCCAAAGTAAAAATAAATTTTTTTTGATAATAAAACTTAAAAGTCATATGGAAAATCAATCGTGACACATCTATCTGACGTGGACGCAACAAGAAAAAATGAAAAAAAAATGAAAAAAATGAAATATTAACACTAAGCGATACATTCTTATCTACGAGCTTCGTGAACGTATATCATTAATGTACAATACAAATGAAGAATTCTCGTTTGTATATCAACTGTCATCTCTGTGAGCGTAAACACGAGTGCGTACTGCATAAGAAAGGCTTGAACTTGAATTTAATAATCGTACAGTTACGCGAATTTTAAATGATGATAATGTTTATACGAACATACTTGTTTGTTTATCAACGAATTAAGTTAAGTTATTGACTAATTATGTCCACAGTTGTCTGCAGTTAATCAATCCTTTAGAAGATGTAAGTTAATAAATGTCATATAAATTTTTATTCTTTTTTTTCAATGTTGAAAAATGTCATTTCAAATGGAGATTAACATTTTTTATTTTTTTTTATATTAACATATTTTTTTTAACATCAAAAGTGCGATATTTTAGCGTTTAAATTTATACATTGAACAATTATAATAAATGAAAGATGTAATATGTTGAAAAAAATGGATAATAAATAATAATAATAATTATTATTATTATTATAAAATTAACAACAAGTAATTGTAATTAACATATTATTACTTCTAATCATTATTAACAATTATAAGATTAAACAATTATTAATAAAGAATTGTAATAATAAATTGAAACAATAACAACAGAATAGTAATAACAAAATAATAAATTGTAACAATAATAATTATTGTTATTACAATAATAATTGTATTAACAAAGTAATAATAAATTGTAACAATTATAATAACAAAATAATAATAAATTGTAATAATAATAATCACCGAATTATAGTAACAAAATAATCATAAATTGTAACAATTATAACAACAAAATAATAATAAATTCTAACAATTATAATAACAAAATAATAATAAATTGTAATAATAATAATCACCGAACTATACTAACAAAATAATAAATTGTAATAATAATCACCAAATTATAATAACAAAATAAATAAATTGTAACAATTATAACAACAAAATAATAACAAAATAATAATAATAAATTGTAATAATTATATAATAACAAACTAAAAATAAATTCTAACAGTAATGACCATTTTATAATAACAAAATAATAATAAATAAAAACAATTATAACAACAAAATAATAATAAATTGTAACAATTATAATAACAAAATAATAATTAATTGTAACAATTATAACAAAATAATAATAAATTGCATCAAATATAATAATAAATAATAAAATAATAATAAATTGTAACAATTATAGTAACAAATAACAATAACAAGTCTCTTCTGTTGTCGATGTCGTTAAGACTCTTCGGTTATTGGTCTTAGATTGTGCGTCTGGGTTTCGATCCCCGTAGGTTTGAAATTTTAATTTAAATAAAAAAATTAATAGGATATTAGTCTCAATGGAAATAATGAATCATGATGAATAATTGAATATATTGTTGATACAAAGAAATATTTAGTTACTTGAAAAAAATGATTTTATTAATGTAAATAAATAAATTTTTTTCAGTGTATAATTGAAATTAAAAACAATGACAAAAAGGGAATTAAAAGAAAAAAAAGAAAAGAAAAAAAAATGAATTTGCCGATTTGAATATATTTTGATATAAACGAGACACACGGTAGAGAATCATATAAGTACGTCGCAAATGCTTGTACACGTATGCACTCGTATATATATGTATAGATATTAGGCTCTTGTGTCCTATCCACGAGACACGCTCGCAGTTTAGAACGAGGCGCTATTTGCATTACCTAAGAATATGTATAGACGTGGTATATCGACGCAGTTATACACTTGTGCGTATATATGCATATATACATATGAGCACACTTCAAGAGCAAATATCTGTTTGCGTGCATCTAAGCTCTCGTTGAAGCATCAGCGGCCTTCCGCGCCACCTGGTTGAGTAGATTTTCTAAATATTTTTTTTTTCCTTTTTATTCTTTTTTTTTCATTTTTTTCATTTTTTTTTCTTTTTACCTCCCCGAAGCTCTGCAAGCCCCAATTATTCTTCCATTTTTTTCCAATTACCAACAATATTTTTTCCAATAGTTTAGTATTTTTTTCAATTTGATAATTTTTATTACAACTTTTTTTTTTATTCTACACTTTCGAATTTTTCGTATTGTATTCTTTTAATGGATTCTTTTTTTTGAAACTAAAAAAAAATCTAATTAAACTAAAAAAAGAGTCACAATCTTTTTCCTATACCACATCACAATTTTACTATAGATTTTTTTAAATTTGAATTATTTATTAAGGATTTATGCAAGTTTCAATTCTTTTTCAAATGTTGCACCAAATTTTAACTACTTTAAAAGATTAAACCAAATTTCAATTATTTTTCAAAAATTATATTAAATTTCAATTATATCTTAAATATTTTAGCAATTTTTCAATTATTTCACAAAATTTTTTATACGAAATTTCAATTATTTACCTATTTTGAATTATTTCTTAAAGATTCTACAAAAATTTCAATTATTTCCCAAATAGTTTACAAAATTTCAATTATTTTTGTAATTTTAATTATGTTTTGAAGATTTTATCAAATTTCAATTATTTCTCAAAGATTTTAGCAAATTTTCCATTATTTCACAAAATTTTTTACGAAATTTCAATTATTTACCTATTTTGAATTATTTCTTAAAGATTCTACAAAAATTTCAATTATTTCCCAAATAGATTACAAAATTTCAATTATTTTTGTAATTTTAAATATTTTTTTAAAATTTTAGCAAAATTTTAATTATTTTCCAAAGATTTCATGATTTCAAATTTCAATTATTTTACAAAGTTTTCATAAAGTTTTAATTATAACACAATAATTTTTCTAATTTCAAATATTTCTTCAAGATTTTATAAAATTTCAATTATTTATCGGATATTTTACCAAATTTCAATTATTTTTTGAAGATTTTATAAAATTTCAGTATCAATAATTTCAATAATTTTTTAAAGATTTTATAAAAATTCAATTATTTCTCTAAGATTTGTCCAAATTTCAATTATTTTTAAAAATATTTTAGAAATTTAGATACTTTTGAAAACTTTACCAAATTTCAAATGTTTCTCAAAGATTTTACGAGTTTTCCTAAAGATTATTTTAATTTTCAATTATTGCTTAAAGAATTAAGCAAGTATAAAATATTTTTTTTATATTTTACCAATTTTTAACTATTTTAAAAGATTTTACCAAATTTAAATTATTATTCTCCAAAGATTTTATCAATTTTCTATGGTTTTTCAAATTTTTATTATTTTTCCATGATTTTCTCAAATTTCAATTATTTATCGGATTTTTTAACCAATTTCAATTATTTCATAAAGATTCTACCAAAATTTTAATTATTTCCCTAATAATTCACCAAATTTCAATTATTTTTGTATTTTCAATTATCTTTTGAAGATCTCATTCAATTTCAATTATTTTCCAAAGATTTCATCAATTTTCAATTACTTTTCAAATTTTAATTACTTCTTTAAGAATTTAACAAATTTCAATTATTTTCCAAACATTTTATTAAATTTCAATTATTTTACAAAGATTTTATCAATTTTCAACTACTTTTCAAGTTTTAATTATGACACAATGATTTTTCCATTTTAAATTATTTCTTCGAGATTTTTTCAAATTTAATTTATTCCTTAAAGATTTTACCAAATTTCAATTATTCTCTAATTTCAATTGTTTCTTAAAGATTTATTAAAGTTTCAATTATTTTTCAAATAATTTATCAAATTTCTATTATTTCTCGGAAATTTTAGAAAATTTCAATTATTTCAAAAAGATTCTTTCAAATTTCAACATTTTTTTGAAAATGTTATTACATTTCAATTATATTTTGAACATTTAAGGAAGCTTTATTTATTTTTCAAATATTTTCTAAAATTTTAACTATTTTAAAAGATTTTACCAAATTTCAATTACTTTTCAAATATTTTATTAAATTTAAATTTCAAATACTTTCCAAAGATTTCATCAATTTTTAATCATTCTTCAAATTTAATTGTTTCTTGAATATTTTATGATATTTTAATTATTTTGCAAACATTTTACCAAATTTTAATTATTTTTCAAATATTTTATCAAATTTCAATTATTTTACAAAGATTTTTTCAATTTTCAATTACTTTTCAAGTTTCAATTATGACACAATGATTTCTCTAATTTCTATTATTTCTTGGAGATTTTACTAAATTTCAATTATTTAAAAAAAAAATTTAACAAATTTCAATTCTTTCTCGGAGATTTTAGAAAATTTCAATTACTTCAAGAAAAATTCTTTAAAAGTTCAATTGTTTTTTAAAGATTACATCAAATTTCAATTATTTTTTAAAGATTACATCAAATATCAATTATTTTTCAAAGATTTCATCAAAATTCAATTATTTTTTAAAGATTTCATTAAATTTCAAATAATTGTGAAATATTTTATAAAATTTCAATTATTTCTCAAAGATTTTACCAAATTTCAATTATTTAAAAAATTTTTTTAACAAATTTCAATTATTTCTCGGAGATTTTAGAAAATTTCAATTACTTCAAGAAAGATTCTTTAAAATTTCAATTATTTTTCGAAGATTACATCAAATTTCAATTATTTTTCAAAGATTAAATCAATTTTCAATTGTTTTTTAAAGATTTAATCAAAATTCAATTATTTCTTTAAGATTTCATCAAATTTCAATTGTTTATCAAAGATTACATCAAAATTCAATTATTTTTTAAAGATTTCATTTAATTTCAATTATTTGTGAAATATTTCATCAAATTTCAATTATTTCTCAAAGATTTTACCAAATTTTCATTAATTTTTTTTTCAAAGTTATTTTATCAAATTCCTACATTATTGAAATTTTCGTTAAATATTCTAATAAAATATTAACCCCTAAATTGTATTAAGAAAATTATTCCTAAAACTTTGTAAATTTTCATATTCAAAACTTAAAAAATTGTCTCATTTTTATTTGAAATCCAAAATTGAATTCAAGAAGAAACAATAAGTATTTTTAGCTGTAATTGTAAATATCTACTTTTTCCAAAAACAAAAAAAAATTTATAATAAAAAAAATGTTAACTTGTCAATATATAAAAAAAAAAATTGGATAATAATAATAAAAAAAAAACAAATAAAAAGCTTTCTCTGGGTGCTAAATTCGAATTCGTGACTCGAGGTCAGGTGCGCTACTTGGGATCGCACGAGAAATAATTATCTCTCGTGTGCTGTGCGTTTTACGCAGTGCGTGATGCGTCTCTCTCCCCTTCGGACTGATTTTTTTTTTTTTTTTTTTGCAGTCCAATCCGCGCGTGAATCGAGATTCGCAAGAACACAATTTCTGCATGCGAGTGAGTGAGTGAGTGTGAGTGCCAAGTTAGTTGCGGGTGTGTGTTTTTCCCGTTGCGCGCGCGTGAATGTTTTACACCTGACTACTACGCGAATCATAATCGCGACCGAGAATAAATTGCAAAATTCGTCTAAATGTTGGAAAAAATGCTTTCCATTCTAGTTGGAAAATTCGTGACTTGATGAATAAGGAATTTACACGTCTTTCTTTGGAGGGGGGAGGGAGGGTTGCGTGGGTGCAGGGGAAATAATTCGAAGAGGCGCTCTTTCTCTCTCTCTTGTAGAGTTTTGATTGTGTGTGCACACGGTAGGTTAGTTGACTGCGGAACCGAGCGAGCGCTGAGCTGACAGTAGGCCGGCGACGTCACTGTGGGCCGGTTGAGCCTTCCTTCGTTCGATTCCGGCAGGCTCTCTTATTCATTTTACATGTAGCAAGGTAAATATTTATCAACTCGACAACACGCAAAGTGTCTTTTTGTTTTTTGCCGTTTTTTTTTTTTTCCTAAAGCAGTGTCAGTGCGTGTCACATTGTTCCTCGTGCTTCCAATCAAAAGTGGAATTATAATCATTATTTCTCGATTATTAAAAATCGAGCTCTGTGAGTTCTCCTCAAGTTCGACTTGAAGTTGTCAAAAAAAAAAAAAAAAAAAAAAAGTTTGCCAGATCGTGCCGAAAAAAAATCCAGAAAATTTTCTCATTTGTTCTACACCTATCGTCGATTTCAAAAAAAAAAGAATGTACAATTAAATTAAAAATATCAACTTTTGCAAAATATCACGAAATTCTTAATTACAAAAAAGGAATTTTTCTTTTTTATGAACATAAACAAGTCATCGACAACGTTTCGAGTTGGCTGTTAATTAACGCACCTAATCGACTCGACACCTACCCATGTCGTGAAGAGCAATTGACTTCCGCATTTATTTTTTTTTTCCTTCTCAAAAAAAAGGAAACATTCTACAAAATAATTTTTAATCCAATACAATAATTAATTTAATCCAATATTTATCTACCAATAAAAAATTCAAATTAATTCCAAAAAAAATCTCTTCAAATTTCAAATTTCAAAAATTTATTAAAGAAAAAAATAAACCTTGCATTTTGCAAAAAGAATTATAAACATCAAAATTCACATGTTAGGCAAATAAAAATATGAAGTGCGCGAATTTATCAAAAGAAACTTAAACTTAACAAATTTATCTACCGATAGCAAATTCAAATTAATTTTTTAAAAAATCTCTTCAAAATTTAAAAAATTTTTTAAAGAAAAAAAACCTTGCATTTTGCCAAAAAAAAATTATAAACATCAAAATTCACATGTTTGGAAAATAAATGTATGAAGTGCGCGAATTTATCAAAAAAACTTAAACAAAATACAGTCGCGTAACGAGAAATCATTATAGAATCGAACAATTAAATATTCAAATTAAAATGATTGTTGCTGTAAAACAGAAAAAAAAACTCGTTGAAATAGAAAAATTACTAAATAAGGAAAATTTTGTTTTCCCCAAGTGTGTCAGGTGATTAAAATCGAATAACGAAACTAATAAGACAATTTTTTTGTGGAAATAAAAATTACCAACTGCTCGGAAAAGTGAAAAAGTTCAAACGGAAAGTTTATTCGATCCAAATGTATTCTAAATGTAAGCAACTGTGTAAAAAACAAAAAAGGACATTAAAATATCTCGAGTGTTGGAAGTTTTGAAATAAATTTTTGAAAAAACATTAAAAACAAAAAGTCACACGTAATCGGAAAAGTTTTTAAAACAGTAAACTAATAATTAGTAACAGTAATAGTATTAATAATAATAATAATAATAATAATAATAATAATAATAATAATAATTAATAATAGCAAAAATAATAATAATAATTAATAATAATAATAATAATTAATAATATTAATAATAATAATATAATAATAATGAAACAATTATATAATAATAATATAATAATAATGATCCGAAATAAAAATGTGAAAAACGATAAAACTAAAAGCAAAATTTTTGTAAACTGTTATAAAATGAGTTTATTAGAATAAGTTGAAAGTTGCCGAGTAAATAAATTACAGTTGGAAAAGTAAAATTGCTATGATTTAATGAAGTAAACAAACAATCGATTTATGAAAAAAAAGGTTTTAAATATATACACATAGTGAATTTCATTAAACAATAAGGATGTAAAGTTATGAAAAAGTTGTTAAATATTAAAAGTAAGATTTCCCTATATTTTTAAAAACTGAATTTGATTGAAATTGATAAATTGAAAGTTGAACACAACTCAAGCTTTAATCGACTTCATTCATATATATTTATACTTAAAAAAGTAATTTCAAATAAATTACAGAAAAATTTTCTCTCTCTCTCTCTTTAAAAAAAAAAAACAAAAAACAAATCCCAAATGCAAAAACTTCTTTAACATTTCATATTAATATCTAAAGTGGATTAAATTAATGTGAAAAAAATTTAAAAATTAATTTTTTGTTTTCATTTACATTTTTCCTATCAGATTCGTTGCAATTTGATGGAAATAAATAAATATTTTGTAAAAAATTATAAAAGTTAAAAAAAAAAATTTTAATTTGATTATGAGTAAATTATTTGTTTATGAATTAATTATTAATTTTTACATTAATTAGTTGATTCATTAATTACACGGAAAAGGTAAAACCAGAATTAATTAAATCAGTTTTTTGGACATAACCTAAAAGTAAATTTTATCATTTTCCTATTTAAACACCGAGAGAAAAAAATGTTTTTGAATCAGGACCAAGTTGACTTTTTATTTGTTTCAAATAAATTTTTATTTAGTTTCTAATAAATTTTTATTTTCTTTATAAACATTTGAATTTAGTTTCAAATAAATTTTTATTTTGTTTATAAGCATTTGAATTTAGTTTCAAAATAAATTTTTATTTTCTTTATAAGCAATTGAATTTAGTTTTAAAATAAATTTTAATTTAGTTTCTAAAAATTTGTATTTAGTTTCAAAGAAACTTGTAATTCGATTTCTGTGAATGTTGTTTTGTTTATAAAAATTTTTACTTATAGTTTCAAATGAATTTTTAATTTGTTTATAAACATTTTTATTTAGTTTCAAGTAAATTTTTATTTAGTTAAAAATAAATTTTATTTTGTACATAAAAATGTTTATTTAGTTTCAAATTAATTTTGAATTTGATTTCAGTAAATTTTTTGTTTTGTTTATAAAAATTTGAATTTAATTTTAAATAAATTTTACTTTGTCGATAAAAATTTTTATTTAGTTTCAAATAAACTTTTAATTTGGTTTCGGTAAATTTGTATTTAGTTTCAAAGATACTTTTAATTCGATTTCTGTGAATGTTGTTTTGTTTATAAAAATTTTTACTTAGTTTCAAATAAATTTTTAATTTGTTTATAAATATTTTTATTTAGTTTCAAATAAATTTTTATTTACTTTAAAATAAATTTTATTTTATACATAAAAATGTTTATTTAGTTTCAAATTAATTTTGAATTTGATTTCAGTAAATTTTTTGTTTTGTTTATAAAAATTTGAATTTAATTTTAAATAAATTTTACTTTGTCGATAAAAATTTTTATTTAGTTTCAAATAAACTTTTAATTTGGTTTCGGTAAATTTTGTTTTTTTTTTTGTAAAAAATTTTTACTTATAGATTCAAATTAATTTTTAATTTGTTTATAAATATTTTTATTTAGTTTCAAATAAATTTTTTTATTTTGTTTATAAAATTTTTTTATTTATTTTCAAATAAACTTTTAATTTGGTTTCAGTAAAGTTTAGTTTGTTTATTATTTTATTTTGTTTCGAATAAACTTTTAATTCGGTTTCAGTAAATTTCATTTTGTTTATAAAATTTTTCACTTAATTTCAAAGAAATTTTTTATTTGATTTAAATAAACTTTTATATTTGGTATAAATAGAATTTTTTTTCTGCTTAAAAAATAATTCCTCTCTGAGTGCAAAGTATAATATTATTTTAAAAAATATAATAGAGATATGAATAAACAACAAATCAGTGAAATTTTTCTAAATAATTAGTTTTTCTAATTCCAATTTAGTAGGAAGCTTAAGCTCTGTTAAAAAGAGCGTTAAAAATATCTCGAAGAAGAATTTTAAAAAATTTAAATAAACAATAATAATAAAAAAGGGAAAAATTGCTCTAGAAAAGTAATGAAACGACGACTTTTGGGAGGCTGTCTTTGTAATTTTGTGCGAGGCCGACGTCGAAATAACAACTTTATTTATTTTTTTTTTTTTTGAGAATGCGCCGTCGCGGCAATGCAACGAACGTCCTACACCTTGACATGCAAAAAATCTATGACGGAATAACGTATATATATATTTTTTTTTACGTGAGTCTTTCGTCGACTACATATATATGTATACAAAAAAAAATATATATATATATATAAATTTTTATACGTGTAATTTGACAAAATGCAAATATTTCGTGAAAATTTTTAGAAAAACAAATTTCGCGCCCTTGTGTTTAGCGACCTTGCACATGCTTCGAGTTTCTGGCACGCGCGAGTTATCATCGTTTGCCTCTGCGACAAACACGCGCTAATAGTGACGTACACGCATCGCCGGTAGTTTCTTTTCAACTCCCTCTTTTCTCATTCAACTAAAATAAAACCTTCAAATAGTTCAACTCGAAAAAGTGACCGTTGTGCTGTATGTCAGAGTGATACGCAAAGCAGGGATTCTCAATTCCGGTCAAGAATTTCTTTTCTTCTTCCGGGCACTTTTCATTTTCATTAAAAAAAAAAAAAAAAAAAAAAAAAACTCCTTTTTTTTATTAAAATTTTTTACAATATCAATATTTACAATTTCACTGTCTAAAAAAAATGTTTCTATCAGTCAATTATAATAAAAATTTTAAACGTAAATTTAAAAATAAAAATTACCTTCCAATTTGCAGTATATTTTCTTTTTTTGAAAAATCAAACAAAAAAATACGTTTTATAATTATTATCGCAACATTTTTTGAAGAAAAAAATCATTTTTAATTGAATCAAGTTATTTTTTTTGCAAAATTACACTAAAACAATGTTTTTTTTGAAAACAAATATTTACAATCAAATTTTTCAATTCACTACAATTCACCGAGAAACAAATATGGAAAAATGGGCAATTTTCGGAAAATGAAAATTATTTGAAGGTTTTATCTTTTAGAATATTCCATGTATGGAAATTTTTTTCCACTTTCCTTTTTTTTGGAGGGGGTGCGGAAAAAGAAGAAATCCAGCAGCGTGCGTGACACCCAAAAGCACTAATTCTCCAACGCTTAAATTGTATTAATCAAAACAAACAGCCAGACTAGGCAGCATGCCACTTTCAGCATCCCAAATGTGAAAAGCAATCCAGTATGTATAACGTTTCTCATTTAACAAAAAGCCGCACCATTTCTATTTTACTTAAAAAAAAAAAAAAAAATGTATTCAAAATAATCAAAAAATATTAAAACCCATTGTTTAACTTGAAAACGATTTTTTTCAAATACGTGAGAATTTTTTTTTTTAAGTTCTTTATAAATAGAAGACTTATTTTCTTATAAAGGGAAAAAAAATTCATAACTACTTTCCATATAATGATAGAGAGAAAAAAAGTTTTTTTTTTCTTATGAAAACTTTTTTCGACAATATAACTAAGAGAATAAAAATAACTGAAAAATAAATGTTGTAAATTAGTTTAAAAAGACTCGTGTTTCTTCTAAAAATAGTAAATAAAAATGTTTTAGTTGAAAAGTTTTGCTGGAACAAATTCATAAGTGAGAAAATTATATAAATATAAATAAAAAATAGAACGAACACTGAAAGCAAAGTATTTACACTTGAAACTATAGTTTTTTTAAATTCCCTTTTTGGGATTAAAATGTAAAAATAAAAATCAGAAATATAATTTTTGTGCGCTCTAAAACTTGTGTTAGTAAAAATAGTTACTAATTTAAATTAATCACTGACTTTTTGCTTTTGAGTTTGATAAATTTTACCACGCCGAATAGTAGTTTTTTAAAAATAATTTATTAGTAAAAATTACTAATTATTCAAAACAATAAATATTTGTTTATAAAAAAAAATCCTGAAGAGTTTTAAGAACAATGATTTTTTTTATTGTGAATGATAAAATAAAATTTTTTTTTTTGAAATTGGAACAGAAGTTGATACAAAAGCATTGTAAGTTGACTGCTGCTCTTGAGAACTATGTGGCTCCAACTCAGAATTCAAGCCACCAGTTCAAGATCCGATTGCAACTTCTCGAACTTTAAACTCAAGTAGAACATTAAAATCTCATCTTCAAGTCTCAGAGTCTAAATTCAAATCCAAATTTACATCACTTTATAAAAATTAACTTTTCATTATTATCGATTCAATTTAGTTCAATTCTCAACTTTATTCTGCCTTTAGTATAAACATAAACCGCAAAAAAAATTTATTCCGATCATAATTTTTCAAATAATTTGAATTAATTGCATCAAATAATTTTTTTTTCAGTGTTCATAGAAAATGAATAGTCAAAAATGAACGGAATTTAATTTTCAAAAATATCAATATATAAAAAAACAGAAAATAAATTTATTAGTTTCAAATGGATAATAATAATATGAATAATAAAAATAAATTATTAAAATAAATAAATTAATAATAATAATAATAGTGATAGTGAGACAAATGATCACAGTAATAACAAAAAAATGAAGAAGAAAATAAATAATCAGCAAATGTTGCAAGTAATAATAAAAATTGAGGAGAAACTGTTTCTTAAATGCGAACCGTAAAAATAAGAAAAATAACTAACTTTGCGAAGGCCATGCAATTTTTACCGGCAAATTTACGCACACAGCGCACCGTGTAATTTTGCAGCTTCACGCGAAAACGCGCATCAATGCACGTGCGGCTTTCCGCTTTGTGTATTTCACTATAAATTACGAATCAAATATCAAAAACAGATTTGAAGCCTCACATTTTTATTTTCTTCAATTTCCTTCAATTTTATTCTCGAGTCGCGCATCTAGAAAAATTTCACTCTAAAATACAAGCAAATGGCATTGAATTCTTTTAAATAAAAATAAATTCAACTAAATAAAGTCCAAATAAATATAATATATAATTTTATATAATTTTATATAATTAATATATAATATAATATATATGGGTGATTCTCCAAAAACTAAAAAAAAAATTAATATTTACATTTTCTGAATTTTTTTGTCATGAGTAGATTTTAAATTCGTTTAAAGATAAAAATCTGAGTTGCGTCAAAATTAATTTTCAAAAATAAGCCTTCCAGCATTATTTTAATATTGTTTTGAAGGTAAAATAATATACTGTAATCAATATTGGAGTTTTTTTCAAAAAATTCCTTTTAAATTTAATTTCTTTAATTTATTAAACTTTTAACATTATTCATTTATAGTTTAATGAATTGTGTATTTAATAATTTATTTATAACTATTTTATCTTTTAAAAATAACTAATATATTTTTTTATATTGAACGGAAAAAAATTGTAATAAATTCTTTAATTTATCATTTTAAGTTAAAAATTGATATTATCTATAAAAAAAATTTAGTTTTAATTATAATTTTGTTATTTATCTAACTTTCTACTTAATATATTATATTTTAAAAAATTAAAAATATTTTATTTTAAATAAAACGGAAAATTTTCTTATAATTCAAGGGTTAGGTATTGGAAAATAATTATTAAAAAATGAAAACAAAACAATAATGCTTACCAAATATGAAAAAGACTTCGGAGATGAATAGTTTGTCAAATAAAAAATTCACGTTTTTATTAAATTTAAAAATATTGAAATGTAATTTAACAAATTTTTTGGCTACAACTTCAAATATTTATATACAGATTGCGTATAATTAAAAAACAGTTTAAAAATATGATTAACTGAAAAACGAGGCTTCGGAGATGAATTTGAATTTTTACTCCCATTGCCATGAATTTTTAATTAATTATTTAAAAAATTTCTTTTATTTTATTTAAACTAAATATAAGTGAAAAATAAACGGTAGATTCTAAGCTTCAATTTGATATATATTAAGACTATATTACAGAATTTTTAATTATATAAAAAATAATTAAAAATATGTATCATATTTAAGCAAAACCAAAAGACAAAATTAACAGGGTTGCCACAGGTCAGGGAAGTCAGGGAATTCAGGACAAAGTCAGGGAAAGTAAAATTGGTCAGGGAAAAGTCAGGGATTTTTAGTTAAAGTACTGGAAAAAATAGAATTTCAAAAATTCATGAAAAAACTCTAAATTTTGATGTTTTTTTGTTTGCCTTGTAAACTATAAAAATAACCACGAATTTTAATATAATTAATTGAATTATAAAATTTGTCGCAAAAGTTCAGATATTGAAAACAATTTAACAAAATTCTTCTCAAGAATTGAATAATTTCTAGAAATAGTAAAATCCTTCACCGAAATTCAATTAATCTTATAAACTTGAATAAAATTCTTTAGAAGAATTAAATTATTTTCAAAAGTAATAAAATTCTTCGCAGAAATTAAATTATGTTCAAAAATTTATGTCAAAATTTCAATTATCTTTGTAAATAATAAAATTCTTCAATATTCAATTATTTAAAAAAGATTTTTGAAATTCTCGTCAAAATTTTAATTAAATTGTTATAAATAATACAATTCTTCTTCAAAATTCAAATATATTTAAAAACTTAAACAAAATTCTTGTAAAAATTTCACAGTAATTCAATAATTTATGAAATTTTTAATAAATTTCTTTGAAATAATTCAATTATTTTCATAAATAATAAAATTTTCACGTGAATTCAATTATTTAATATACACAATTTTATAATTTAAAAAGATTTTTATAAAATTCGTCGTATGAATCAATTATTGAACAAAAAATTTACAAAGTTCTTTACAAGAATTTAATTATTTTTATAAATAATAAAATTCTTCACCGAAATTCAATTATTTTAGAAAAATTTTAATAACATTTTTTGAAATTTTTTAAAATTATTTTTATGAATAATAAAACTCATCGCAGGATTTTAATTAATTTTGGATACAATATTTTAATCAAAATTCCTCGAAAAATATAATTAATCTTAAAAATTTGATTAAAATTTGTCAAAAGAATTCAATTATTTAAAAATTTGTGGATAAAATTCATTAATTTTACAATTAATGGAATTTATAAATAAATTTAATAAAACATTTTTTTGAGTATCTAATAATTTTTATAGTGAATTCGAATATTTTTTATGGTCAGGGAAAAAGTGAGAATTTTGTCTGGAAATCAGGGAAAAATAAAATTAAATATTTGTAGCAACCCTGATTAAATAAATTTGTTTACTAAGAAAAACTTTAAATTTTAACATTACAAGATTATGTAAAGATAAATAATGTTTCGTAGATTATGAATAAATTTTTTTTCGTAATTTATACTCAACAAAATATTAATAATAAGTTAATGCAAAGTCTTTTTTAACGCACATGCGTTTTTTTTTAAGACTGAATAAGAATTTTTTTTTTACTATCACGAAGAAAGTGAAAATTTTGTCTGAAAAGCAGGAAAGCAGGAAAAAATATTAAAAATCCAACAAACAAAAATTTGAACGCGATGATAATAATATATAAATGAAGAAGAAAGGGATTAAACAGAATTTCGGAAGGGAGAAAATAAAAAGGTTCTGTTTCTTGAAGAAAAAAAAAACTGAAAGATAAGACAATAATGAGTTGAAATTGCACGAAGTTTAAATATCTGAATCCAAATCTACGTTCCAAATACACGACTGTGGTGTGAGAAGGTAGCCAATTAGAATCATGTATGCAGGATTTAGTTCGACTTAAACTTAAGGGATAATAGCTGACTTTCTTAATTAGAAATGCGAGAGAAAGAGAGAGATGTGAAAGTCGATACAGATAATTTAAGACATATGAATTTAAAAAAAAAAAAATTTCATATTATATTGAGACACTTTATTTCCCCCTCCCCCGAAAATAATAAAATAAATAATTTTTTTTAAAACTATTATAGCTGTAGTAACAAGAAATAATTTCTATTCCTGTTTATTTATTCTTTTTCAATAACTATTCGAATAATAAGCTGAAAATGAAAAATAAAACGAAAAATTTTTTTCTCTTTCCTACTCTACATAAGCGAATTTATTCTATAAATATTTTTTTCCAAACCATTTGTTCAAATAATTTACTATAACAATTACACGATAAAAACTTTACTCTTATGCGTAATTTAACCAACAGGTATAAAAAAAATAGTAACTCAACAACAAAAATTGATAATATCAGTCTACTTATAAGTTAAAAAAATAGCATTAATTCATTTAAAAACGTTTATTTATTTATTTCTGAATTTTCTGTACATTTTTTTAAAAAAGAATTTCATTGAAAAAACAATATATTTATGGATCGAATATAATTTTTAAAAAAATAAAAAAAGTAAATAAAATCAAAAAAATTAAAAAGTAAATTAAATAAATAAAAGTAAATTAAATATAAAAAAGTAAATTAAATAAAAAAAAAATTAATAAATTAATTAATTGACTAAAATCGTAATTATGTTAATAATTGAAAATCAATTGGCTCAGATAATTAATTATAGAATATTAGTTGATTTGTAACATAATCTAGAGGCGAATTAAACTAAGTAATTAGATTTTTTTAATTAACTCGAATGATAATTGTGTATAATTAATAATCATAAGAAAGGTTTTATTTTTCTAAATGGTACACGATTCTGCTAACTAACACTGTCTACTGTATAGTTACCACTCAGACATTTAAAGTTTCGCGAAGGTTATTCACAATTCTCCCTCTCACTCGCCCTTTCTTGCCTCTTTGTCACACTTCCTCATTCTATTTCCCCCTCGCAACGTTTACGCATACGCACGAATCGTTCAATGTTCAATTGACCTTATCAGATGTAAATTCAAATATCGCTTGATAAAATATTTTTTTCGTGACACTCATTCAATTGCGAAAAGCTAAATTTTTAAATAAAAATTTTTTTATTTTTTGAGGACGAATTTTTATATTTACTATTTTAATATTCTCAGGGTTTACACGCTTTTTCTATTTTTCAAATTCTTTAACTTTTCCCGATTGTCCAGGTTAAGAAATGTAATTTTCCCAGGCTTTTTTTTTAAACGACATTTTTGTTATTAATTATAGAAACTTATTCGAAATAACATCAAAAACTTCATTATTAAATAAATATTTAATGATTATTATTTTTTCATATAGAAATTAGAATTTTCGAAAAATTCAATTTTTTTTATCTATTCTTTAAAGAATTAAATTATTTTCAAAGATTAGAATTTTTTTTTCAATTATTTTTCAAAATAATTTGTCAAAATTTAATTATTTTCAGTGTCTGCTATTTTAAAAAAATTTTAACAAAAGAATTCAATTATTTAAAAAGAAATTTTAATAAAATTCGTAGAAAGACGAATTTGATAAAATTCAATTATTTTCAATGTCTGCTATTTTAAAAAAATTTTAACAAAAGAATTCAATTATTTAAAAAGAAATTTTAATAAAATTCGGCGAAAGAATTAAATTATTTTCAAAAGTAGTATAATTCTTTGCAAAAATCCAATTATGTTGAAAAATTTACAAAAATTCTCGTCAATTTTTAATTACTTTTATGAATAAAAAACATTTTCTCTGACATTCAAACATTTCTGAAAATTTTTAATAAAATTCTTGCCAGAATTTCAATTATTTTTAATATTATGTACAATTATTATGAAATTTATGAAAAAATTGAAATTATTCCTAAAAGTTTTATAAAAATTTGTCAAGAGAAATCAATTATTTACTAATTTGTTGAGAAAATTCTTAATGAAAATTCAATTTTAATAAATATTCAATTCTTTAACAAAATATTTATTTTACAGTCAAAAAAGTCAATTATTAAACAAAAATTTTAGTTAACTTTTAAACGAATTTTTGAAAAATGTGATTATTTTTTTGAATTTTATTAAAATTCGTCAAAAGAATTCTATTATTTAAAAAATTTGTTAATAAAATTCTTTACGAGAATTTTCTGATAATAATTGATTTTTAAAATGAATTTCAGTTTAAATTTTAGATAAAATTTGAAATTTTTATTTCCTTACATATATTAAATTAAAGAATTTACAAGTAATTAAACTTTCATAAAATTGAATATTATAAACAAATGGATTTGAAAATTGTTAAAGAACTTGATTCAGATTTTTCTAAATATTTCAATTTCGGAGAAAAATTGTATTAATTTTAAAGATAATTGAAATTTTGCCCCTAAATTTTTAAAAATTTTTGAACATAATTTGATTTTTGCGAAGAATATTTATTACTTTTGAAAATAATTAAATTCTTGTTACTATTTTTATTAAAATTCGTTTTAAATAACTGAAATCTTTTCTGAAATTTGATTAAAAAAGTAAACATTGAAAATAATTGAATTTTGACCAATTTTTAGAAATTAATTTAATTTCTACGGAGAATTTTATTAAAATTATTTTTAAAAAATTTGAATTGTTACAAAAGAATTTCATTGAAATTTGGTAAAGTTTTTGGGAAATATTTGAATTTTTGGTAAAATATTCGAGTCATAATTGAAATTTGATAAAATCTTCGAGAAATAATTGAAATTTGAAAAATAATTTAAATTTGGTAAATTTTCTTGGAAATAATTGAAATTTTGGTAAAATCTTAGATAAATTATCTGAAATTTGGTAAAATATCCGAGAGTTTTCAAAATTGTATTAATTTTGAAATATTTAAGTAAAACTACATTTCAAGAATAAATACAATTAGAAAACAACAATTTTCCAGGATTTCGATGATATTTGCCCTGACTTTTTCAGGTTTTTAAAATTTTTATAAAAATAATCTTCAATTTCTAAAGTTTAAAAATATTTTTAAAAATAATTTACCTACTTCTTCAAAAGCAAAAAAAAAAAAAAATAATTTCGGCAAATAAAAAAATTGAAATTCGTTGTTTGAAATGATTAATCGACTTGAAAAACTTATTTCCGTACACAAAGAATGCTTTGCATTGACATGCATGTTTCGTTACACCTACAGCTTCATAAATAACAAAAACCTAAAAGAGATAGTTTTCAAAGACTAAAAGTTATAGCTTTCCTTTTGTGGTCGCTTACATCGGGCTTATATATACATATATTTATAAATGTTTGAGAGAGCTTTCCTGAAATGAGACATTGGCATTTCTTTTTCTTACTTATCATTTTTTTTCTTCCTCCCCATATTAATAATATATAGAGAGATGCTTTGGATAGTGTATATTTAGTTTTT
Source organism: Leptopilina myrica (nomen nudum) (assembly GCA_032872475.1). Classification (NCBI taxonomy): domain Eukaryota; kingdom Metazoa; phylum Arthropoda; class Insecta; order Hymenoptera; family Figitidae; genus Leptopilina; species Leptopilina myrica (nomen nudum). The sequence continues at coordinate 12,594,363 of CM065464.1, read as the reverse complement.
TTTAAGAAAAATAAAAGTCAAGTTGAATAAAAAATTACGTCAAAACTAAATGAAAATATACTTTAGGAAAGTAGTAAATCTCGATAATATTAAAGCAAAGAAATGAAGAGAGGTCATAAATTAAATAAAGTACAAAGAAGCCATAAATTTATATATATATATATCTTTCAGTATTATATTACGAGAGCATATCTAAAGAATAATTATTCACATATTACTCAAGAAAAACAAATAATTTGCAAATAACAAACTTTTTTTTCAATAATGACTCTTTTTATGTAATAAAAATATTTTTCTAAAAAGTAAAATAAGTTTTTTTTCTACTTCTTCTGAAATTGTTTACCAAATTCTTTTTTTTCTATTTTTTTCACATATAAAACTTTTATTAAAAAAAAAGAATAAAATAAGAGAAGTTAATAATTTGTTTCTTTATGCTTTGTTAGAATTATCTTTTTCGAAATACAGAGTGCATTTTTATTCTCGACTCTTTTTTTTTACATTTTTGACCCCACGTTGTATTGTATTTTTTTTACCTTTCTTGCATGCTGCTTTAATTAAACTTCCTCTTTCATCCTACTCACGGATTTACTTCAAAAGAAAATAGCTCAAGATTGTTAAGAAAACCAAATTTGTAGTTGAAATTGCAACTTTAACATTACAGTTGCTTTTGTGAAGAAATACTTTTTTTTACTTTAATTTTATCATCCTAAAACCTAATATTTAATAATTTCTGTTAAGATCTGTTGAGGTAACAAAAAATTTTCTAACAACAAACAAAATTTATTAGTTCTACATTAACCACTTTTTTTCTCTGTGTAAACTATACTGAAAAAAATTTATGATCAGAATTCAAGTACAGACCCTTAGTATAGAGTGAAAAACAGTCAAAATTAGTACATTTGTAATTAAAATAACTACTGTTAGTTAGTAAAAACTACTACAAATATGTGATTAAAAATTATTCATTTAATTAACTGCACTGTATGATCATTTTTCAAGTACATGATCTGTAGTAGAATTAAATACAGGAGATAATAAGAATTACTGTGTAATATAGTGTAATCAATATTCCGATATTAGTAAAAGTAATGAACATCTTGTAGGCAGGGCTCGAAACAGTGAAAGTATTTAAAAATACGGACTTTACGGACCAAAAATGAAAAATTACGGACCATTTACGTACCAATTAGTGACAATTATTATTTTCAAGAATTTTTAACTAAAATTCTTCTTAAAATCGATTATTTTTAATAATTTTCGAAAAAGTTCTTTGACAATTTTCAAATCCATTTTTTTACAATATTCGATTTTTCAATTATTTGTAAATTCTTCAATTAAATATGTATTAGAAAATAAAAACTTCAAATAATATAAAATAAAATTCGCAATTAAAATTTCTAAAAAACAGTTAATTCCACAGAATTGTTACTTAGTTAAAAATAAGAAAAATTCAAATTTTCAAAGATTTGAATCTGAAACCTTTTCAAAATTAAACTATTTCTAAAACTTTACGCTCTAATACTTTTAATATTCAATTATAATCTAAAATTTTAACTGAAATCCATTTTTAAATCAATTTTTATGAGAAAATTCTACGAGAATTTCATTATTAAAATAAAAAAAAACAATTTATTGAATAATTACATATGTTTCTTAAAATTTAATACTTTTAAAGAATTGTATCAATCAATTTTCAAATAATTTGAATTCTTTTGCAAAATTTTATTGAAATAGATATTAAAAATAATTAAATTAGGGAAAATTTTTGAAAATAATTGAAATTTTGCCAAGAAGTTTATTAAACTTTTTGAAAATAATTCAATTCTAGAGAAGAATTCTATTATTTATAAAGATAGTTGATCATTTTGAATGCAATAATTTTATTCTTTAAAGAAATTTAATCAAAAATTTATTAAAAATAATATTTAAATTCTAATAAATAAATTGTAGCAAAGGTTATTAAAATAATTAAATTTCTTTGATAAATTTTAATAAAATTTTTAAGAATAATTACATTTTTCGAAGAATTCGATTAAAATTGCGTTTTAAAAATAATTGAAATTCTGCAATTAGCTTTATTATTCATCAAAAGAATTGAATACCTAATAAGAATTTTATTATTTGCCAAAAAAATTAAATACCTGTAAAAATTTTATTATTTATGAAAATAATTGAATATTGCGAAGAAATATTTGTAATTTCTCTAAAATTATCCAAATTATATAGTATAATTTACGTACTTTACGGATCTGTTTCAACCGAATTACGGACTTTACGGACCTTTTTTCAAAAAAACGGACTTTTACGGACTTCAAGCAAAGTTACGGACTTTTACGGGATTTACGGACCTAGTTCGAGCCCTGTGTATAGGTTAATTGTCACAGTTGATACTACTGAGAATTAAACTTTGGATCAAAATTAGAAAATAGTAAAATGTACTCTTTAGTACTTTACTTTTCAATAATAGTCACACTGAGAAAAATTCGTGAGACATTTTTAATTACATCCCCTTGGTAGAGTAAACATAAATAAAAAGAACCACTTTTTTAGTTAGTCTGACTATTTTTGATACTTGTTTTAACTGTTTTCATGTAGTTAAAAAATATTAACTAAATTAATGCAAATTTGGAAATAAATTTTTAATAGCAGGTACATGTTACATAAATAACTACAAAAGGTAGTGGATTCTACTACTTGAAGTAGTTCGATAGGCTAATTTTGCAGTAGATTTGACTTCTTTTAGCAGTTGAATACTTTTCCATGTATTTTTTGTTATAGACTCTTATAGAAAAGTATCAACTCTGGAAAGTTATAAATGCTTTAAATATTTGAAATAGTAAAATGAACTACAGTCATCAGTTGAACTGTGGCAGGAATGCCCTCAAGTATTAAGCAAGTCTTCGTAGCGGGCGAGCGTGGTTAGGTGGTTAGGTTATCGGTTTAAGAATATTAGGGTCGAGCGTTCAACTCCCGACGTTTGGAGATTTTTCTCCGTTAGATATATGGAAATTAAATATATAAGGCATATGTAAACAAAAAAAGGTAGGGGAAAATATAAAAAAATTCAACTTAATAATATTTCTAATAAATTCTAAATAATTTTATTTGACCATTTTAAACAGTTGTTTTTACTACTGAGTTATCTTAGTAACTATAACCACAAATAAGTAGTTAATTTTACTGCAAAACTGTCATTGGTTCCTATTTAACTAAGAAAAGTAATTAATGCAACTGTATCATCACTTCATTCAACTAACATATCTAATAATTAATTTAAGTTCAAAAATATCTTTGGGGGACTTATTGCAAGCAGTTAAAAAGTAGTCAAAACTAAGAATTTTTTTCAGTGTATATTAATAAATGTTATAAAATTTTTTCTATTCATTACTTACAGAATAAAATTTTATTTTTTGCAGAAGAAAGCAAGAAAAATAATTTTTTTTTACTCTAACTGAGAATCTTCTATTGATGCACTCGCGTTTTTTTCTTATTTTCTTGTCTGACTATGAGAAACTTACACTACTTTTAAAACTCTTGCTTATTCTGCTGTAGCGATCGAACCTGGGAGAGAGCTCTCTTGAGCTTCCGTTTCAGTTCATGCGTTTCCACGAATGCTTTTTTTGCACTTTTTTTTCTTTTGTATTACGACCTGAGACAATCAGCAGAACAAAAGCGATTAAAGTATATATCTTCTGCACGACAATCAATTTGAATGTTATACCGCAAACAAAAAAAAGAGACGAAAAAAAAATTAAACACGAACAGAGTTACTAATTATAATTCATTCATTCGCAAAAATATATACATATATATATATACGTGTGTATATATAAATTTATACAATTTATATGCTGAATAAACTTGTTTCATTCATTAAAAAAAACAATTCCCATTTATTTTTGTCGATTTTTTATTTTTTTTACATTTGAGAGAAAGAGAATGATTTTTGATACATAGAGGCAGTTTTTATTTAATCTGTAACTGAAATTACACAGGGTTGCCACGCTTTTTTTCTATTTTCAAATTCCCTGACTTTTCCAGGTTATCCAGGTTTTTAAAACAACATTTATTATTAATTAATTATTATTAATTTAATAATAATAATTAATATTAATAAATTTATTTAAGAACCGTTTTTAATAATATCTTATCTAATCTAATCATTTGAAATTAGAAAAATAATTGAAATTTGGTAATACATTTTTTGGGAAATAATTGAAATTTTTGTAAAAATCTTTGAAAAAATATTTGAAGTTTAGTAAAATCTTCAAGAAATAATTAAAATTTGATAATTTGAAAGAATATAAAATAATTGAATTTCTTTAAAGAATTTTACTACTTTTAAAAATAATATCTGCAATAATTATGTAATAAGTACAATTAGAAAAAACAATTTTCCAGGATTTCGATCAAAATCCCCTGACTTTTCCAGGTTTTTTTAATTTTTATAAAATTCCCTGCTATTCTAGTTTGGTTTTATTTTTAATTGTATTTTTTCAACTATTCTCATTATTTTAAGAATTTATATATTTAGATTGAAAGGAAAATTTTAAGAGTTTTTTTTTTGTGAATAAATTTGATAACTGTTTAAAGTTCCTTTCATGAATATATGATAAAAATTGCTTTCTATTTGTTTTTTTATTAAATAAATAAAACATGTTTGTGCATATATTACAAAAGAGTGAAATTAATCAATTTTCATACTGCAATGAATAAAAGAAAAATTAAGTATTTTCCACTATATGTTTAATATTTTATTTGGCATAAATACAAATTTCTGCTTTTGAAATTCATCAAATAAAAATAACGCTCGAGTGAAATGTCACTCTTCCATATAGTTTTTGCGTTACTGAATATTCTTCTAAAAATACTGCATATTTCTCTCTCTCTCTCTTTTTTTTTCTTTCTTTAGCTCTCTATTCTCTCTTTTTAAATTTTGAATATGAAAAAAATATTTTAAACATAAATAGCGATTTCAAAATGCAATATTAACTATCAAAATTTTATTTAGTGTTAGTTCAAAATCATTTTTCCTTATTTCTAAACAGAAAATCAACATTTTTCCTAATCTTTATTATAAAAAAACGCAAAAAGAACATTATAATTTATTAATAAAAAAAATTTCTATAGTTGTAGGGAATAAATTTCTTTGAGTTTATATTTAAATGTATATTAAAATTATAATGATCTAAACAGAATTAAAAGAAGAAGAAAAATACAAAAATAGAGTTATATTGATAAAAAGCAGGATAAACGTGTTTCGAAAAGTCAACAAATTTGCTGAATTGGTATAGCAGTAAATAAAAAATGATAATGATAATTTATTTATTAGCCTATTTTAAACACTTTTAGTTACCTGCTTCTTGTGACAAAAGTATAATTAATTGTCGCTAAAAAATTATTTATTTAATTATCGAGATATATTTAAGAATTGACATTTGTTCGATGCTCAAGGTTCTCTTTATATATAAATCTGCATGTTTAGTAAAATTTTGTTTGAATTGTTATGAAAAGAAATCAAAGAATAATATCAGTAATCTCCAAATCCGAAATAGCAAAAAGTCCTCCACTAATTTAATCTCACCGTAAATCGTGAGGTATTAAAAAGTATTGTAGATTAAATTAACACCAAAATAGATTAAAATAATCAATTTTTGTGTTATTTTCTACAATGAATGAAATTTTAGTTCATTAAATTTCTTTAAAACTATAAAATATGAAGATATCGATAACTCGATAACTGTTCGATTTCCTCATATTTTATAATAATTAAAGATGACCAAGTAATAAAATCATTATTTTGTATTACAAGAATATTATACTTCTTCAAAATTATTTTAATTCAATTATTATTTTCAACAATTTTTAACTACAATTTTACCTTTAAATCTATTATTTTTAATAATAATTAATTAACCAATTACACGAAATTTCAGTTATTCCTTAATTCTTTAATTAAATGCATATTAGAAAATAAAAACATCAAATAATATTTTTAAAAATTCAATGAAACTTTTTCAAAAATATAAATTTCAAAATTCAATTATTTCCAAAAAGTTCACTCTATATTTCTTTTAATATTCAATTGTAATCTAAAATTTTAACTAAAATTCATTTTAAAGAAATAAAAATCAATTTTTATTAAAAAATTCTACAAGAATTTAATTCTTTAAATGCAAAAGTAAATAATTTATTGAATAATTGAATGTTTCTGAAAATTCAATTTTCATAAAGAATTTTAGTAACAAATTGTTTAATAATTCAATTCTTTTGTCAAATTTTATTAAAACTTGCATGAACATAATTACTTTTTTCAAGCAATTCAATTATAATTGTATGAAAAATAATTGAAACGCTGCGATGAGTTTTATGAGAATTTTGAAATTTATTCCTTTTCAATTCAATTTTACAAAATTTCAATTATTCCGAAATTCTCCAATTAAATATATATTGAAAACTATAAACTTGAAATAATTTCAATAAAAATTCTATTAAACTTTTAAAAATAATTAATTCTACAGAATTTTTTGTCAAAAATATGAAAAATTAAGAATTTCAATGATTTCAGTTTAAAACATTTTCAAAATTTAATTATTTCTAAAAATCCACATTATAATGCTTGTAATACTTAAGTATAATGTAAAATTTTAACTGAAATTCATTTCTAAAACCATTTTTATTAGTAAATTCTACGAGAATTCAATTATTTAAATACAAAAATAAATAATTTATTAATTCCATTTTTCTTGAAATTAAATTCTCATTAAAAATGTTATCAACAAATTTTTTAAATCATTAAATTCTTTGGAGGAATTTTAATAAGATTTTTCAGAATAATTACATTTTTCGAGAAATTTGATCAAAATTGCATTAATTTTTAAAATTTTGAAACACAATTGAATTTAGTAACTATTTTACTAAGTTACACTGAAAAAAAAATTTATTTGATTCAATTAACCGATTATTTGGTTATTATCAAATAAATATTTACTTGAATCAAATAATTTTTATTTGAATCAATTAAATTATATTTGCTTTAAATACTGAAATATTTCATTCAAATACAATTTATTTGATTTAAATACAAATTTACATTATTTTTTGCAGTTTGCTCCAAATTCCAATTATTTTTCATAAATTTTAGCAAATTTCAAATATTTTACTAGGATTCAATTGTTTTTCAATAATTTTATCAAATTTAAATTATTTTTCAAAGATTTCAATCCAATAATTTTTATTTGAATCAATTAAGGGCATTTGAACCACTATGACGTCACAATGTGTTAAAAGCATGAGTTTTAAAATTGTGACGTCATAATGGTTCAAATGCCCTTAAATAATATTAGCTTTAAATACTGAAATATTTCATTCAATTACAATTAATTTGATTTAAATACAAATTATTTGATTCAAGTAAATATTTATTTGATAATAGTCAAATAATCGGTTATTTAAATCAAATAATTTTTTTTTTCAGTGTAGTTAGTAACTAAGTTACTACTCTCCCTGGAGAAGCTAAATTCGTTAAATTTTTACAAATTGTTGACTTTGGTGTTTTATTTAAAATAAAATTTCATTTATAGTTAAAAATAACACGAAAATATATTATTTTAATCCTTTTTGGTGTTAATTTAATCCTAGAGTAATTAAACTGTTGCAGATTATTTTAATCCATTCTGGTGTTATTTTAACACCTCACATTTTACTGTGAGCTAGTATACAACTTTTCATTAACTTTTAGTAATTTTCCACTATTTTAATGTTTTTATTTTTAATTGTTCTTAACTTTAGTTAAGAATTTTCAAACCATCGTAGTTTTCTCGAAAGGTATCAAATTTAATAAAACTGAATTAACTAATCTGAATAAGGTAAAATGTAATCTATATTTGTTCCTCGGTTGGCTGATTAGCCTTAGGAACTAAATGAATAAAATTAAATTAAATAATAAGTGAAATAAATTAAATAAACTAAATAAATAATTTAGTCTTGACTAAATAAATAAAATAAATAAATTAACATGGGAATTAATCCGTAAAATTCTGGTTGGTTTTTGAATAAGAAAAACCATGATGTTTGTCAAAATTGGTGAAAATTTTGAACCAGGTTTTTATTAAAAATGGGAATTAGAAACTAAACCGCGGTGAAAATTTATACACAACCAGCCTACCAGTTTTTGTATACACACAGTTTGTTTTAGAGTAAAATAGCAAAATAGACCACACAAGATTTTAGAGAAGAACCGATGAATTGTTATTTGCAAAACATACTTCAAGCTTTATCAAAACTCCAATATCCAAAAGGGCATCATCGCAGAGTAGCCGCAGAGTATTTTGTGTGTGTGTGTGTGTGTATAAAAGGGAATCGCAGATTCGGTGCTATAGTTTAGAAATAGATTGGTTTTTGATCGTTTCAAACGACCAATATCATAATCCCGAGAACAGTTCATGCTCGTTTATTCATCCGTGGCCTAAAGATCGATGAACGTGGGCGCGAAGAACGAGCCGACCAAACGACCGATCGACCGACCGTGGCAGCGAAAATTATTTTTCTCGTTTTGTTTCCGCTGTTAGTCTCCGTTTTTTTTTTTTTTTTGCATTTTTTTGCCCAGAGAGAGAAAGAGAACTCCACCCGATAAGCGCCGTCGACCGACGAAGCGTGCTTGGTTCAGATAGGGGATAAAAACTTCACTATACAGAAAAAGAGAAATGTTAATGAAACGTATACGAGAGTTGAAGTTTAGATGAGGAAGGGTTAAGGGGAAGTTTTCAACTTTCGCTGAGTCATGTGACAATTCAACATTTTTACTTTATACGTTGTTATCGAATTTCAATTCATTTTCAAATATTCTAACAAGTTTCACATACCTTTTTAAAAAAAATTTTATCAATTTTAATTTATTTGTTGTAGATTTTACCAAATTTCAATTTATTCTTCAAAGATTTCATACAATTTCAATTACTTCTCAAAGATTATTCCAAATTTCCATTATTTTAAAAATATTTTATCAAATTTCAATTATTTTTTAAGGGCATTTGAACACCACTATGACGTCACAATGTGTAAAAAGAATGAGTTTTAAAATTGTTACGTCATAATGGTTCTAATGCCCTTAAAGACTATTAAATTTCAATTATATATTAAAAATTTTAAATGATTTACAAAATTAAAATTATTTTACAAACATTTTACCAAATTTAAATTCTATTTCAAAAATTTTTACCAAATTCAAATATATCCCGCAAATTTCAATTATTTTTAAAGATTTAACTGAATTTCAATTGATTCACAAAGTTTCTATCAAATTTTAGTTACTTTACGAAGATTTCACCAAATTTTAATTATTCTTTGTAGATTTATCAAACTTCAATTATTATAAAAAGATTTTAGCAAACTTCCATAATTTTTTGTACATTCATAACTTTTTAATTATTTTTCAAATATTTTACTGTATTTCAATTATTTTTCAAAGATTTTAACAAATTTCAATTATTAATTTAAAAAAAAACAGATCAAATATAAAATATTTTACCAAATTTCAATTATTTAAAAAAAAATTTTTAGCCAAATTTCCAACTGTTTTCCAAAGATTTTAGCAAATTTCAATTACATTTTAAAGATTTTTCCAAATTTCAATTATATCTCGCAGATTTTATCAAAATGTTAATTATTTAAAAAAAAATTACTAAATTAAAATTGGTTTCTAAAGGTTTTAACAAATTTTAGTTATTTTCCGACGATTTTATCAAATTTTCATTATTTTTTTGGAAATTTTACCAAATTTCGATAATTTTTCAAAGTTTTAGCAAATTTTGAATATTGTACTATGTTTCAATTATTTTTCAATGATTTTATCAGATTTTAAATATTTTTTTAAGGATTTTAACAAATTTAAATTATATTTTGAAGATTTTGTCAAATTTCAATTACATCTCGCAGATTTTATCAAAATTTTACTAAATTTCAATTAGTTTTTTAAAGTTTTATCAAATTTTAGTTATTTTTCGATGATTTTACCAAATTTACATTATTTTTTACAGTTTTCTCCAAATTTCAATTATTTTTCATCAATTTTAGCAACTTTCAAATATTTTATTAGGATTCAATTGTTTTTCAATAATTTTATCAAATTTAAATTATTTTAAAATTATTTTTGCAAATTTTAATTATTTTTAAAAGATTTCAATCGATTTTAATTATTTTTCAGAGCTTCTATTGAATTTTAATTATTGTTTAAATATTTTACCAAATTTTAATTATTTTTCAAAAGTTTTAATAAATTTCAATTATTTTTTAAAAATTGTAATAAATTTTAATTATTATTCAGAGGTTTTATCAAATTTCAATTCTTTCTCGAAGATTTTACTAAATTTCAATTATTTTTCAAAGGTTTTAGCAAATTTCAATTATTAATCTAATTTCAATTATTTATTGAAGATTTTATAGATTTTTTCAAATTTTAATCCCTTTTTAAAAGATTTTACCAAATTTCCATTATTTTTTGGAGATTTTATTAAATTTCCATTTTTTTAACATTGTATAAAAATTTCAGTTATTTCCCAAAGATTTTACCAAATATTAATTATTTTTTAAGAAAGTTTTAATAAATTTCAATTATTTTTTAAAAATTGTAATAAATTTCAATTATTATTCAGAGGTTTTATCAAATTTCAATTCTTTCTCGAAGATTTCACTAAAATTCAATTATTTCCTGAAGATTTTACCAAATTTCAATTATTAATCTAATTTCAATTATTTCTTGAAGATTTTATAGATTTTTTCAAATTTCAATCCCTTTTTAAAAGATTTTACCAAATTTCCTTTATTTCTTGGAGATTTTATTAAATTTCCATTTTTTTTAACATTGTATAAAAATTTCAGTTATTTCCCAAAGATTTTACTAAATTTTAATTATTTTTTAAGAAAGTTATTAATTTTTGTGTAATTCGATTTTTAGTCTTGTAGAAAAATCTTCAATTCTTTGGACAGTTAATGATTTACTATTTTTGTTTATTTTCCGTTTAACTTATTTTTCTATAGTAAAAAAAAAGTTATGTCACAAAAATTTAATTTTTCCCCGATTACCAGACAATACAATTTTGTACCTTTAAATCCAATTCACTGATAACTTATACATTTTTTATTTCAAAGAATTGATACCTAAAAATTAGGATCAAGTCGAAAATCGACAGAAGTTTTTGGCATCAATTTAATCCATTTTTAGTATCAATTTCATACACTGAAAAGAAAATTTATTTGATTCAAATAACCGATTATTTGACTATTATCAAATAAATATTTACTTGAATCAAATAATTTTTATTTGAATCAATTAAATAGTATTTGCTTTAAATACTGAAATATTTGATTCAAATACAATTTATTTGATTCAAATAAAAATTATTAGATTCAAGTAAATATTTATTTGATAATAGTCAAATAATCGGTTATTTGAATCAAATAATTTTTTTTTTCAGTGATACTTTCAAGAAAATTGTGTTGCGGTAAAAATTATAAAAACTAAATTATCTATTAATGTACAATATTGGAATTCAATAAAAATGTAATGAAAGTTTGAAAAACAAATAGCAGTGAATGTAAAAAGATGACTATACCGAGAAAAAGGAAAATTCCCGAATAGTTATAATCAAAATGTATTCTTAGCCATGAACGTTACAAGCAGGGGGCAAGGTTAAAAAAGAGTGGAATTAAAATGAGAGCAAGGGTGGGGAAAAAATGAGAAAAAGGGCGAGAAAAGAGTTGGAAAAGGGGAAAGGGGAAAAAAGACGAAAAGGGGGTGATAATGACAGGAGAAGGAGAAAGAGAGTGAAAGAGAATTGAAGCGCACGACCTACAGCAACCAACCTTCCTTTTCGCCTTTTACGAGGTCCTCTCGCAGTACGTAAATGCGCGAATGCAACATTTTACAAAGCTATAACTTTAACGATACGTGAATGCAGTAGTACATGTATATATATATACATATATAACATTGTATGTTGACGCACTAACCACTGCCACATCCAACTGGGTAGGTACTTCATTCGAATTGTTTCTAAATGGCCTCGCACTTCGTTGGCAATATTATATTGTCTAACTTCTCTCGCCAACTACCTTCGTACACAACTACAACACATGTACACTCCAATTACAATACCACGTGTCTTCTTTTCCCTTGCTTGCACCTCTTTCTCTCTCTCTCTCTCATTCTCATTTTTAACTATACTCTGAAACAAACATTTATTTGGACAAAATTTAAATTATTTCCTTCAAATAAATCATTTGTCTGGTTTTTATATACAAAAGATTTTAACAAATTTCAATTATTTCTTAAAGTTTTTAGAAAATTTCAATTTTATCAAACTTCAATTTTGTCCCACAAAAATTTTACTAAATTTATTTATTTATTTATTTATATATATAAACGGGCAATGTTTATATGTAAATTCTAATTATTTCTTAGAGATTTTACCAAATTTCAATTACTTGTCGACAATTTTAGTAAAATTCCCAATTGTTTCCCAAAGATTTTTACCAAAATTTCAATTATTTCCTAAAAACTTTACCAAATTTCAATTATTTTTCAAATTTCAATTATTTTTAGAAAATTTTACTCTACTTTCAAGTAATTAACAAACATTTTACCAAATTTCAATTATTTTACAAATTTGAACAAAAATTTTAATTATTTTCCCAAAGATTTTACCAAATTATAATTATTACTTGAAAATTTTAACAAGTTTCAATTATTTCCCAACGATTTTGCAAAATTTTACAAAATTTTACTAAAATCTAATTATTTCTTAAAGATTGTATCAAATTTCAATTATATCTCGTAAAATTTAGCAACATTTCCAATTGTTTCCCAAAGATTTTACGAAAATTTCAATTATTTCCCAAAACCTTTAACAAATTTCAATTATTTTTCAAATTTCAATTACTTCTCGACAATTTTATCATACTTTGAATTATTTGACAAAAACATTACCAAATTTCAAGTATTTAACAAAAACATAAACAAATTTCAATTATTTTTTGTAGATTGAACCTAAAATTTCAAGTATTTACCAAAACCTTTAACAAATTTCAATTATTTCTCTTAGATTGAACAAAAATATCAAGTACTTAACAAAAACTTTAACAAATTTCAATTATTTTTCAAATTTTAATTATTTCACTACAATTTTACCATACTTTGAATTATTTGACAAAAACTTTACCAAAATTTCAATTATTTAACAAATTTCAATTATTTCTCTTAGATTGAACAAAAATTTCAAGTATTTAACAAAAACTTTAACAAATTTCAATTATTTTTTAAATTTTAATTATTTCACTACAATTTTACCATACTTTGAATTATTTGACAAAAACTTTACCAAATTTCAAGTATTTAACAAAAACATAAACAAATTTCAATTATTTCTTGTAGATTGAACCAAAATTTCAAGTATTTGCCAAATCCTTTAACAAATTTCAATTATTTCTCTTAGATTGAACAAAAATTTCAAGTATTTAACAAAAACTTTAACAAATTTCAATTATTTTTCAAATTTCAATTATTTATCGACAATTTTAGCATACTTTGAATTATTTGATAAAAACTTTACCAAATTTCAATTATTTAACAAATTTCAATTATTTCTCCAAGATTGAACCAAAATTTCTAGTATTTAACAAAAACTTTAACATATTTCAATTATTTTTCCAAATTCAATTATTTCTCGAAGATTGAACAAAAATTTCAATTATTTTTCAAACTTTTCACAAAATTTCAATTTTATCCCAAAAAACTTTTATTAAATTCTAAATATTTCTTAAAGATTTTATCAAATTTCAATTATGTTTTTAATTTTGAATTATTTCTTGAAGGTTTTTTAAAATTTTAATTCATTTCTAAAGATTTTATCAAATATCAAATATTTCTCGAAGATTTTACCAAAATTTCAATTATTTCATATAAACTTTAACAAATTGTAAGTATTTTTCAAATGTCAATTATTTTCCAAAAAATTTTACCAATTTCTAATTATTACTTGAAGATTTTAACAAATTTTAATTATTTTTTGTAAATTTTAGCAAATTTTGAATTATTTCCTATAGATTTTATCAAATTTCAATTCTTTGGCGAAGATTTTACCAATTTTAATTATTTTTCTAATTTCAATTAATTCTCAGAGATTTCATCAAATTTAAATTATTTTTCATAGATTTTTTTACATTTCTATTATTTTGTAAAAGTTTTTATCAAAATTTTAATTGTATCCCAAAGATTTTACCAAATTTTAATTAATTCCAATTATTTCCGAAAAAAAATTTGACCCAATTCCAATTATTTCTTGAATATTTTAACAAAATTCAAATATTTCTCAAAGTTTTTACAAGATTTCAATTTTATTCACAAAAATTGTGTCCCATAAAATTTGTTTCTGAATTCTAATTATTTCTTAAAGATTTTATTAAATTTTTTTTTATTTCTCGAAGATTTTACGAAAATTTCAATTATTTTCCACAATCTTTACCAATTTTCAATTATTTCTCCAAGATTTTACCAAAATTGTAATTATTTCTTGGAGATTTCATCCATTTTCAATTATTTTTAAAAAGATTTTACTAAATTTCAATTTTTTTTTAAATTCTTAACATAAGCTTTGCATTTCTTATATCAAATTGGACTTTTGTGTTTATATAATTCAAATTCTCGAAGAACTTTTTGAAAATTATTAAAAACTTAATATTAAATAATTGATTTAGAGATGAAACGTTTATTTATACAAATTGTGGACAATAATTGATTTCTACTACAGTTATTTTATTCATTTTTAGGTTTTCTTTTCAATTTCTAAAAGGTTTAAAAATCATAATTCTTTCAGTTCTAAAACTATAAATAACAACTATTTAAATATTTAGTTAACAAAAATTATTGCATGTTTTAAATATATAATTCAATTTACAATTTAACTCAATTTTCATGTTTAGTTTTTCATTATGCGAACTCGTGAAAAATATTCCATAAAGTATATTGTGAATAATTTTATTATATTAACGCATGATAATAGAAAATAAATTCCGGTAAGCGGCATTCTGGACTAATTAGTATTAAAATTTATAATTATTTTAATACCGCTGATTTCATTAAATTACTTACTGTTTATTAAAATTTAACTTTAACCCCACTTGTCAAAAAAAAAAAAAAAAATCGCTAAAATGTTTTCCATCTATTTAATTAACGCACACATATAATGAAATGCCAATGCTTACGCAACGGAATCAATATTTATATATTAGCGAAACATAAAACCCAACGAATAAATTGCTATTTAATTTTTTTTTTTTTTTTGCAATGAAATGAAAGGCTTATTCTTGTTTTCCGTGTATGTATATCATGACACCCGCAGAGACTACAATTAACGCACACACGTAGATAAAAGTATATGCTTAATGTGTGCTGAGTGAACACGTGTTGATGCGTGGGTGGGGAGGGGAAGGGGAAGGGAAGGGAAGGGAAGGTGTCGTTTAAGGGGAAATGGGGAAGGTGGAGAAGTGAGAAGGTCAGTGTGGAGAGGGGCGAAAGGGGTGTCGTGATCTAGCGCCTGTTAATTGATACACGTTTGTACAGCCTCTAGACAGTGCGAGCGAGCGTAGGATGATTAAAGTTTACGTGCAGAAAGGATATCAATGAATTCCAAAAAATTGATAACATGCGAGTAGGAAGTATTATTCCGCGAATAAATTATTCTTCCATAAATATTATTTACATTACTCAGCTGGGAAATTAGCAGCTTTACAATAAAAGAAAGACAATGTGAGTGCGCGAGCGCAAAATTAAAATATTAAAAAAAAAAAGAATACAATGTAAAAAGAAAGATACTAATTTAGTACCAATTTTGGCGCTAAATCGTAATTTTTCTTTTATTTTAATAACGAAATCAGCTCTAATTTAGAACCATTTTTTTACAGTCTAAGAATACTAAAATTGCAATAATAAATTGTGTTAAATTTCAATTTGCTTTAGAAAAAATACATAAAAAGTTATTTTTTTTCTAAGGACTATTTTCTTTTCGAAAAAAAAAATTACTAACTTCCCCTACAGAGTTTGAAAAGACAAAAATATTTTTAAGAATATACTCCCCAGTCTCTCTTAATCTTGAATCGGTAAAAATTTTCACTGCACGCTAATTAGTAATTAACTCATGTTGCTGCATCTCAATCGGTGGAATTTCACTGATTTACAAGCGATTTTTTAATGCGAATTAGTGACGTTCAGAGAAGATTGTTAATTAACTTAATTACTATTACTAAGTATGCAGTACAAAAAATAAAGACCAATTTTTACTGTCTGCGGGAAATATAGCTTTTTAATAAATTTAATAAATTTTAATTGGAATCGATATACATGAAATTAATAAAACTTCATCGTAAATAAGTAAAACAGAGGAAAGAAAAAGTATTTTGGAGAAAAATTTTGAAAATACTCGAAAACAAGATTTTTCCTAGTCCTTATTTCCACTTTTCTCAAAACCCTGACATTGCAAATGAATTTGGAACTTGGGTTCGTTTTCAGCAGGCTAAAATACATTGAAAACGAGTACCATGACGAAAATAGGGAAAAATTTCAATTTTTGGTTTACCCCCACTTTTTTCCAAAAACGAAAAAAAATTTTGGTTTTTGCACATATATATGAGCGATTCCACGTCAAGTGATCAAGGGGTCTTTTGGTGTAATGTTTATTTCAATAATTTTTTACTCTTAAACAAATAAACATACAAATTTGACAAAGTACATTTTGGAAAGGTTTTTTCATGCTCTTTCGATTGGAAATAAGCATTTTGAAAAAAAAAATTTTTTTGACCCAAAAAAATCAAAATTAAAAATAAATTTCAATTTTTGGGGGAGAAAGGTACGATTTTTTTTTTTTTTTTTTTTTTTAAACGAAAGCTGAGGTTTTTTCCTAAAAGGACATATAAATGGTAAAGTGGGACTAGAATGTTTAAACATTGAAAAAAAGAGTTTTCTACTCGCCGGAGCGCTCAAAACCCGGTTTTTAGCTCCGTTTTGGAGAAAATTCTTTTTTTCAATATTTAAACATTCTAGTCCCACTTTATCATTTATATGTCCTTTTAGGAAAAAACCTCAGCTTTCGTTTAAAAAAAAAAAAAAAAAAAAAATCGTACCTTTCTCCCCCAAAAATTGAAATTTATTTTTAATTTTGATTTTTTTGGGTCAAAAAATTTTTTTTTTTCAAAATGCTTATTTCCAATCGAAAGAGCATGAAAAAACCTTTCCAAAATGTACTTTGTCAAATTTGTATGTTTATTTGTTTAAGAGTAAAAAATTATTGAAATAAGCATTGCACTGAAAAACACAAAAATTTAACCCCCTCCCCCTCGGAAAATAATGGACTGGGTAAAAAAATATTTTCACGAAAAATTACTATCTATGAGTACTACAAAAGCCCCAAGTTTTGCTACGATTGGAGAAAAATTTTTCTCCACCTTGATCACTTGACATGGAATCGCTCATATAAAAGTGCACTTTTCCACCTCTACATTAAGAACGTAAGCAAGTATTCTTGCAAATTGAAATTTAATTTTACTCAAATATTTCAAAATTTATTCAATTTTAAAACAGTTGTGTTTACGATTTTCATAATTAAATGAAAAGATTTTTACAAAAATTTCAATTATTTCTTGAAAATTTTATTAGATTTTAATTAATTTTTAAAGATTTTCTCAAAGTTCAATTATTTCTCGAAGATTTCACAAAAATTTCAATTATTTACAAACAAAATTACCAAATTTTAATTATTTTTCAAATTTCGATTATTTATCGAAGATTTTACAAAAATTTCAATTATTTTCCAAAGATTTTACAAAATTTTACTAAATTCTAATTATTTTTTAAAGATTTTAAGAAAATTTCAATTATTTCTCGTAAATTTTAGCAGAATTTCAATTATTTCCCAAAGATTTTACAAAATTTTACTAAATTCTAATTATTTTTTAAAGATTTTATCAAATTTCAATTATTTCTTGTAAATTTTAGCAGAATTTCAATTATTTCTCAAAGATTTTACAAAATTTTACTAAATTCTAAATATTTTTTAAAGATTTTATTAAATTTCAATTATTTCTCGTAAATTCTAGCAGAATTTCAAATATTTCCCAAAGATTTTACAAAATTGTACTAAATTCTAATTATTTTTTAAAGATTTTATTAAATTTCAATTATTTCACGTAAATTTTAGCAGAATTTCAATTATTTCCCAAAGATTTTACAAAATTTTACTAAATTCTAAATATTTTTTAAAGATTTTATTAAATTTCAATTATTTCTCGTAAATTCTAGCAGAATTTCAAATATTTCCCAAAGATTTTACAAAATTGTACTAAATTCTAATTATTTTTTAAAGATTTTATTAAATTTCAATTATTTCACGTAAATTTTAGCAGAATTTCAATTATTTCCCAAAGATTTTACAAAATTTTACTAAATTCTAATTATTTTTTAAAGATTTTATTAAATTTCAATTATTTCTCGTAAATTTTAGCAAATTTTGAATTATTTCCCAAAGATTTTATAAAATTGCGATTATTTGTCAAACATTTTACCATTTTCAATTATTTTTCTAATTTCAGTTTGTTTTCATTGCTTTCATCAAATTTTAATTATTTTCCAAAGATTTACCAAATTTCAATTATTTTTCTAATTGCAATTATTTCTTGAAGGTTTTATAAAATTCTAATTATCTACTAAACTTTTTACAAAATTTCAATTTTATCCAAAAAATATTTTACTAAATTCTAAATATTTCTTACAGATTTTATCAAATTTAAATTATTTCTTTAAAATTATAGCAAAATTTTCAATTGTCACCCAAAGATTTTACCAAAATTTCAATTATTTCCCAAAAACTTTACCAAATTTCAATTATGTTTCTGGTTTTGAATTATTGCTTGAAGATTTTTTAAAGTTTTAATTCATTTCTAAGGATTTTATCAAATTTTAATTATTTTGCCCAAATTTTACCAAAATTACAATTATTATCCAAAAACTTTACCAAAACTTCCTTTTCAAATTTTATGAAAATTATTTTTCAAATTTCAATTATTTCTTGAAAATAGTAAATAATTACTATAATTTTTCAATTATCTTTATAAACAATACAATTTTTCTGCGAAATTCAAATATTTAGAAAAATGTTAATAAAGTTCTTTGACATTTTTCAAATCCATTTTCTTACAATATTCAATTTTACGAAATTTTAATTATTCATAACTTCTTAATTTAAATACATAATAAATATATGGAAGGAAATATAAACTACAAATTTTATCTAAACTTTGACTCGAATTCATTTTAAAAAGCAATTAAAATTAGAAAATTCTACGAGAACCCAGCTGAAAAAGTTCTATAAAATTTCACTAGAATCATTCTATAGAATCATTCTATATAAATTCTAGAGAATATTCTATAGAATTTCAATAGAATGATTCTATAGAATTTCTACGTGAATTCTACTAAATTTTAGTGGTTTTTAATTAAAAGAAATATAAATTACGTAAAATAATTTTTTTAAAATTATAGTTATGTATGGTTACGAAGTTCAATGAATTTTATATATTTAAAGGATATAAACAATTATTTTGGCCTAAAATTTGTTGAAAAATATTATTTGACAAATTTAAAGTTTTTCTAATTAAAAATCACTAAAATTTAATAGTATTTATGTAGAAATTCTATAGAATATTCACTAGAATTCATATAGAACGATTCTATAGAATGATTCTAGTGAAATTCTATAGAACTTTTTCAGCTGGGTTTTATCAACAAATTTTTTAATAATTTAATTTTCTTGAACAATTTTCATAAAATTTTTAGAAATAATTTCAATTTTCCATAAATTTTATAATAATTCTACATAATATTAAAAATAATTGAAATTCTGACAAGAATTTTATTAAAATTTTTCAGAAATGTTTGAATGTCGGAGAAAAATTTTATTACTTATAAAAGTAATTGAAAATTGACGAGAATTTTTGTAAATTTTTCAATATAATTAGATTTTTACAAAGAATTATATTACTTTTGAAAATAATTGAATTCTTTGGACGAATTTTATTAAAATTTCTTTTTAAATAATTGAATTCTTTTGTTAAAATTTTTTTAAATAGTAGATATTGAAAATAATTGAATTTTGACAAATTATTTTGAAAAAAATTTTTTTTAAATTTTTTATTTGAAAAGAGGGTAAAGCGTGGCAACCCTGGTGTAATTTTTGTTCATTTCCGGTGAGTGCATAATTTAGCGTCGATTACGCGTTGCCGAATTTATAAATGTTGTCTCTGCGCAGTTTTGCCCACGGCTTCTATTAATTTCATACGTATAATACATATATATAAATATACATACGCACGTTTGCAAGTGACATATGAATGCAAAAGTTACACACGTAAATAAAGGAAGCACTGCGACATGTTGAACTATAGGTAGACATGCGTGTCTGGCTGTTATAAATGGATTGACCCAAAGAAAACCTCTGAAATGACATAAATAACGGCGGCTTGCGTTCTTACGTCTTATGTAACATCGACATGCACTCAATGCATCGCACACTTCCAGTATTTTCCATCTCTCGCATCAACCATATATTTCATATTTTCAATTTTACCCGATTTTTTTTTTTTTTTTTTTTTTTTTTTAAAAAATAGTTATTTTTATTTTTCAAAAATATATTCAAAATGATTTACAAACAAAAATCAAACACGAATTTAAAAAAAAATTATCTACCGCACAATAATGTTTACTATATTTCGTTAAAAATAAACAAACATTAAAAATTTATACTTTCGCATATTTCCATAATTCGATCTGTCAGAAGTTAAAAAAAAGCAAACAAAAAAAAACTTACACGTATTTATTGAAAATTCATTAAAGTATAAATTATTCGTATAATTAAAATTTAAAATACACAAATTAAATTAGTACTACATTTTATGCACATTGTATTAAATGTAAATTTAATGCACGTTCTTCCTATCATTTTTTTTAAATCAGATTTTTATAATAAATTCAATATAAAATTAACATTATTTACAGTTTATATATACGTGGAAAATTAAATATTAATATTGAAGAGAATTTATGAAGTTAATATTCAGTTAATTATTAATTACTTCGAAAATCACACTCTTCTCGTTCATTATTTTTGGTGTTTTCAAATTACATATATATACATGTAATTATTATTATTATTGGTTTTTATAATTGTTAATATTATTATTACTTTAGGCACTACACTGAAAAAAATTTATGATCAGAATTCAAGTACAGACTAGCATATCTAATAATTAATTTAAGTTAAAAAATATCTTTGGGGACTTATTGAACTAAGGAAAGCAGTTAAAAAGTAGTCAAATTTCATAAGAATTTTTTTCAGTGTTTATTAATTTCTACTAGAAGATTTTAGCAAAAAAAAAAAAAAATCAAACTACTAAATAAAATAGTAAAAATAAGAATTACTGGAAAATATTTTCCAAAATTTGAATAAAGTTATGGGAATGTTTATAACATTCTTCGTAAAAATCTAATTATTTAAAGATAATTAAATCAAATTCTTTGATAGAATTCAATTATTTTCGTAAAAATTCTAAATTTCATACTTTTTTCTGTCTTTAAACTAAAATTTTTGCTACTTCTTTTAAAATTAATTATCGAGTACAAAGCCTGCATTTATAAAAATTTCACAAAACAATTGACCAATTCTTTTTAGTGCCTATGAAACAAAATTCCAATTTTAATCCCGGAAAAAAGAGATTGTTTGAAATTAATTCAAGGGAATACACAAGCTCTCATATCAGTTTTGCTTGCGCTTCTACATATATTCACACACAAATATATATATGTATAAAAATGTAAAAATTCGAATTTATTAAAAATAACAATCATAAAAAGTACAAAAAATTGTTTTTCTTCATATCCAAATACTATTAAATGTAAAAAAAAGTTTTTTTCCTTCTTTCGGTGTTTTTTTTTCTTTTCCCCCCGTGGAATATTCCCAATGGGCGAATAATCCATTTAAATATGTGTTTTTGTTCATGGAATTGATTCACCACCCGATGTAATCGATAGCAAGAACTTTATTTTTAAAAACATTTTATGCACACGCGTTTGCAATGATATTTCGATATATTTGCTTAGGGGGAAAAAAGATTCTGATTCTTTATGTAACAACAGGCATGGAAAATTTTTTCCTGTCCTTTTCTTTATTTTTCAACAAATTATGAGTGAAAAACTATGAAAAAAAAAATTTGTCATTGTAATAAGGAAAATAATTTTTCAGAAATTAGAAAAACAAAAGAATCAAGTCAACTTTTTAGAAAAAATTAATTCTACAGAATTGTTCGTTAAAAGTTTTTAAAAAAATCAAATTTTCAAAGATTTTAATTTCAAATCTTTTGAAAATTTTATTATTTCTAAAAATTTTAATAATAATTAAATTCTCTTGACAAATTTTAATAAAATGTTTAAGAATAATTTCAGTTTTCGAGAAATCTGATAAAACAAATTTTATAAAATGTTTTGAAAATAATTGAAATTATGTCAAGAGTTTTATTAAAATTTTTCTAAATATTTGAATTTCGTAGAAAAATTGTATTATCTATATAGAGATACCTAATTGAAACTTTGCCACTACATTTTTGTAAATTTTTTAACATAATTTGATTTTTGCGAAGAATTTGTTACTTTTGAAAATAATCGAATTCTTGAGACTAATTTTGACCAAAATTCGTTTTAAATAATTGAATTCTTTTGAGAAATTTGATTCAAATGGTAAATATTGAAAATATTTAAATTTTAACAAATTTTTGACATTAATTAATTAATGAACTTTTAAATCATAATTTGATGTTTGCGAAGAATATTTTTTTTGAATATAATTGAATTCTGGAGACTAATTTGATTAAAATTTCAGTATAAATAATTGAATTGTTTCTTGAAATTTTATTCA
This sequence comes from Leptopilina myrica (nomen nudum), assembly GCA_032872475.1. Classification (NCBI taxonomy): domain Eukaryota; kingdom Metazoa; phylum Arthropoda; class Insecta; order Hymenoptera; family Figitidae; genus Leptopilina; species Leptopilina myrica (nomen nudum). The sequence continues at coordinate 12,571,354 of CM065464.1, read as the reverse complement.
AATAGCAAAAATTGAAAATAATTGAATTTAAAAAAAAAAAATTTTTGAAATCAATTAAATATCTACGAAGAGTTTTATTAAAATTATTTTGAAAAAAATTAAATTGTCACAAAAGAATTTGATTGAAATTTTTGAAAAGTATTTAATTCTTTGAAGAATAATTAAAAAAGAATAAAATAATTGAATTGCTGAAAAGAATTTTACTACTATTAAAAATAATTGAATTTCTGCAGTAATATCTAATTACTGAAGAAATTCAATTTGTTTTTAGTGCTTTTAACTAAAATTCTTCTATAAATACATTATTTGGAAAAATCAATTAAAAATAAATTAAAAAATTGAACTATAATTTTAGAACAATTTTCTTTAAGTTCATTTAATTATGAAAATCTTAAACGCAACTCTTTTAAAATTGATTGAATTTTAAAATATTTAAGTAAGATTAAATAGCAAGAAAGAACGAGTGAATAATTTAATAGGCTCTAAGTTTAGTATATTTTACTGCCTGTATAAATTGACTTAAAAGTTTATCCACCATTTTGAATTTCTAAATTTTAACCCTAGTTTTCTATTCTATCCACTTTAGACAAGCTTTAGAAAGAGTTATTTAAATTATATATATTATTATTAAATATTTTTTCTAATTTTGAATTATTTCTTGAAGACTTTTTAAACTTTAATTAATTTTTAAAGATTTTATCAAATTTCAAATATTTTTTGAAGACTTTACCGAAATTTTAATTATTTACCAAAAACTTTACCAAATTTGAATGAAATTCTTTTGTAATAATTCAATTTTTTTCAAAATAATTTTAATAAAATTCTTCGTAGTTATTTAATTAACTTCAAAAATTTGTCAGAATTCTATTATTTTCAATGTTTACCATTTTAATAAAATTTCACAAAAGAATTCTATTATTTAAAACGAATTTTAATAAAATAAGTCACAATAATTTAATTATTTTCAAAAGAAATAAATTCTAGGCAAAAATCAAATTATGTTAAAAAGTTTTCAAAAATGTAGGGGCAAAATTTCAATTATCTTTAGAAATAATACAATTTTATTCGAAATGCAAATATTAAAAAAATTTAAATAAAGTTCTTTGACAATTTTCAAATTCATTTCTTTAGAATATTTAATTTTACGAAAATTTAATGATTCGTAAATTCTTCAATTAAATGTATGTAAGGCAATAAAAAATTTTAATTTTATTTAAATTTTAAATGAAATTCATTTTAACAATCAATTATTATCAGAATATTATACGAGAATTCAATTATTTTAATTCAAACACAGATAATTTATTGAATAATTCAATTTTTCTTAGAATTCAATTCTGATAAAGAATTTTATCAACAAATTTTTTAAATTATAGAATTCTTTCGAGGAATTTTAATAAAATTCTAAAGAATAATTACATTTTTGAGAAATTTGATTGAAATTGAACGAAAAATAATTGAATTTCTGCAATGATTTTTTGAAATTTATATTTTTTGGAAAAATAATTGAATGATCGTGTAGAATATTATAAAAAAATTTTCTTTGATAACTGAATTCTTTTTGACTATAAAAATAAATATTTTATTAAATAATTGAATTGCTGCAGAAATACAATTATTTTTAAAAGTAATAAAATTTTTCTCTGAAATTCAATTTTTTTTTATTTATTCTTCACAGATTGAAATTATTTTTAAAAATTCTGATAAAATTCTTTTGTAACAATTCAATTTTATTAAAAATAATTTTAATAAAATTCTTCGTAAAAATGTAATTAATTTCAAAAATTTGTCAAAATTCAATTATTTTGAATGTTTAGAATTTTATTTAAATTTCACAAAAGAATTCAATTATTCAAAAGTAATTTTAATAAAAGCAGTCCCAAGAGTACAATATTATTTTCAAAACTAATAAATTCTTCGCAAAAATCAAATTATGTTAAAAAATTTACAAAAATGTTGGGGCAAAATTTCAATTATCATTATAAATAATAAAATTTATCTCTGAAATTCAAATATATAGAAGAATTTTAATAAAATTCTTGGCATAATTTCAATTATTTTTAATAAATTTTATAAAAAATAAATATAAAATAAAATTTAAACTGAAATTCATTTTGAAAATCAATAATTATCAGAAAATTCTTTATTTTCTATTTTAAATGAAATTTCTCTTCCAAGTTCATTAAATTATGAAAATCGTAAACGCAACTCTTTTAAAATTGATTGAATTTTAAAATATTTAAGTAAGATTAAATAGCAAGAAAGAACGAGTGAATAATTTAATAGGCTCTAGAGTTTAAGTATATTTTACTGCCTTTATAAAATGACTTAAAAGTTTATCCACCATTTTGAATTTCTAAATTTTAATCGAAATTCAAGTCCACAACGTTGATCAACGAAAAAAATTTGTTTAATTTATTGCAAAAATTATTTTTAATTTAATATTTATTTATATAACAATTATTATCATAACATAAACATCAATCTATTTTTTCTTAATATTTTTATGGCAATGTTGCTTTATTTTTTTTTTAATTTATAAAGTTGATAATTTTTTTCGTTGATAAACGATGTGGACTTCAACGTCGTAATTTTGATCCTAGTTTTCTTTAGAAAAAGTTATTTAAATTATTATTATTATTATTATATAATATATGTATTTATAAATTTGTACAGTAAATTTAAGTTGAGACAATTTATATAAAGTCTTTTTGAGGAAAAAAAAATTTTTTTTTCTAAATAAAGGAGGGAAAAAAAAATTTCATTTTAAAAAATAAAAATAATGCCTTCTATGGCAGAATGAAAAAAATCCGATAATATATATATATAAATATGAGAATTGTAAAAATGTCTTCTATCTTATGGACGATCCTGAGGAAGTAATAGCACTAATGACCCTCGATAAAAGCAACGTATACCTGTCTCGCGTTACCGACTAACGCAATACTTATCTCCCATTTTGCTTTTACATAATACTTTATCAATTGCACTAACATATAGATTGTGAAGTCTCACGAGTTGCACTTCAACATATGCACAGACTATTTGACGCATTTTCATACAAATATATATTGTATATATATATATATATGTATGTATATGCATATTTAATACTAATACCACCCACCACTATACGCAAGAATAACGCTTACGCGTAACTACTATTCGATTATCGATTCTCTACGCTCGCAGAACACACATACACATATATATGCATGCAAAAAAAGTGGACAAAAAAAACTAGGAGATAATAGTTGTCAATATATGATAAAAGTTTTTTTTTTTTTAAGTATGTTGTTAACTTACTTTTTATTTCAGTTTTTTTCTTCTTCTTTTTCTTCTTCCTCTTTTTACCGCACGTTATATACGCGGAATTTAACGATTCTATTTGTGTTCGTCGTCTGCGCTTTTTCTTTTTTCTTTTTTTTTTTCTTCTTCTTGACAAAAAGAAAAGAAAGTTTCATTCGTATTTTATGAATTATTAAAAAAATTTTATTAGTGGTTTCACTTGGAAACTAAAGCTTTAAATGAAAATTGTCATTGTTATTGATTACCTCGTCGGTTAAACAAGGTACATAACTACAATGTATATAAATGCGGCAATTAGTGTATGTCTATGGTAGAATAATCTATCAGCAAATTATTATACAAAGCTTGCAAAGAATGAAATTATAAATAAATAAAATAGAAGAAGAAAGGGAAAAAGGAGAAAAGATTTATTTTTCCTTCGCCACAAAGTCTTAGAATTGTAAATAATAAAAACTTTTAGAAAAAAAAATAAAAAATTTTCCCAAATTTCCATTATTTTTACGAGATTTAATCAGATTTCAATTATTTTTCAGAGATTTTCTAAAATTTCAATTACTTCTGGGAGATTTTACCAAAAAATCAAAAATTTTTCAAAGATTTCATAAAATTTCAATTACTTGTAAAAGATTTTACCAAAATTCAATTATTTTTTAAGAGATTTTATCAAATTTTAGTTAATTCTCAAAGATTTTATAAAATTTCAATTATTTTTAAAATACTTTTTCAAATATTAATTTTTTTTTAATTTTACTGAATTCAATTATTCATAAAAGATTTTATCAAGTTTACAATTATTTCTTGAAGGTTTTATTAAAATTCAATTGCTTATCAATGAATTAAGGGAAATTCAATTATTTCCTAAGGATTTTACCAAATTTCAATTATTTTTCTAATTTCAATTATTTCTTGAAGATTTCATCAAATTTCTATTGTTTTTCAAAGATTTTATCAAATTTCAATTATTTTGAAAGAGCTTTTGTCAAATTTCAAATAATTCCCATGGATTTCATCAAATTTTAATTAATTCTTGAAGATTTTATTAAATTTCAATTATTTTCAAAAAATATTACTAAACTCCATTTATTTTTTAAGGATTTTACCAAATTTCAATTATTTTTCTAAATTCAATTATTTCTTGAAGATTTCTTTAAATTTCATTTGTTTTTCAAAGATTTTATCAAATTTCAAATAATTCCCATGGATTTCATCAAATTTTAATTAATTCTTGAAGATTTTATTAAATTTCAATTATTTTTCTATCATTTTATCAAACTTAAGTTATTTCTTAAAGATTTTACCAAATTTCAATTATTTCTGGAAGATTTCGTAAAATTTCCATTGCTTCGCAAAGATTTCATCAAATTTCTATTGTTTTTCAAAGACTTTATCAAATTTCAATTATTTTGAAAGAGTTTTTGTCAAATTTTAAATAATTCCCATGGATTTTATAAAATTTTAGTTAATTCTTGAAGATTTTATCAAATTTCAATTCTTTCCCAAAACTATTGCCAAACTTTAATTTCATCAAAATTAAATTATTTTTTATATACTTTTTCAAATATTAATTGTTTTTTACAAATTTTCCTGAATTCAATTATTTTTCACAAATTTTACTAAATTCAATTATTTCTAAAATATTTTATCAACTTTCAATTATTTCTAAAAGATTTTATCAAATTTCAAATTATTTTCTAAAGATTTTATAAAATTTCAATTACCTACTTCTTAGAGATTTTATAAAATTCCAATTATTTTTTTTTAATTTCAATTATTTTTTGCAAATCTTCCTAAATTTTAATTATTTCTCTATGATTTCATCAGATTTTAGTTAATTCTTGAAAATTTTACCAAATTTCAAATATTTCTCAAAGAAATTAACCAAATTCCAATTATTTTTCGAAGATTTTACTGCAATTTCAATTACTTCCCAAAAACTTTACCATATTTTAAAGAAATTCTTTTGTAACAATTTAATGTTTTTCAAAATAATTTTAATAAAATTCTTCGTAGATATTCAATAATTTAAAAAATTTGTCACAATTCAGTGATTTTTAATGTTTACTATTTTAATAAAATTTCACAAAAGAATTCAATTATATTTAAAACGAATTTTAATAAAATTAGTAACAAGAATTCAATTATTTTCCAAAGTAATAAATTCTTCGCAAAAATCAAATTTAGTTGAAAAATTTACAAAAATTTTATCAAATTTCAATTATTTCTTCTAAAATTTTAGAAAATTTCCAATTATTTCTACGAATATTATAGCAAATTTGCTATTATTTCGCAAAGAAAATTTTATCAAATTTAAAATTTGTTACTTATTATTGTTATTAATTTTTGTAGAATATTTAACAAAAAATTGTTTTTTAATTAAAAAACTTTTTTTTTATTTCATCAAACTTTTTATATTTATATTGTTTTTAATGAAATTTTATCAAATTTTCAGCCAATTGTATCGAAATTCAAAATTTTACCAAATTTCAATTATTTTTCAAAGATTTTATGAAATTTTAATTATTTTCCAAAGATTTGACCGAATTTCAATTATTTCTTAAAGTTTTTATCAAACTTAAATGACTTCCCTGAAATTTTACTAAATTTGAAGTATTTTTCTAATTTTAATTATTTGTTGAAGATTTCATCAAATTTCAATTATTTTGTAAAAGTTTTTATCAAATTTCAATTATTTCTCAATGATTTTACCAAATTTTAATTATTTTTATAATTTCAATTTTTTCTAGAAGATTACATCAAAATTCAATTATTTTTCAAAGAATTTATCAAATTTCAATTATTTCATAAAGATTGCAACAAATTTCAATTATTTAGGAAAAGTTTTTATCAAATTTCTATTATTTCTTAAAAGATTATTAAATTTTAATTATTTCTTAAAAATTTCAAAATGTTCCAATTATATTTCAATGTTTGAATCAAATTTCATTCATTGTTTAAAGATGTTACAAAATTTCAATTATTTTTTCAAAGATTTTTCCAAATTTTGAATTAATTTTCAAATATTTTTGTCAAATTTTTAATTTCATTTTTTTGTACATTTTTTAATTTTAGATATATATGATTATAAAACTTTTGTCTTTCAAAAATCGTTTATCATTGTATTTTCAAAAACTTAATTTTAAAAATTTCTTTATTGAAAATTTTTGAAAATATTCTATACTTTAATATTTTTAAAAAGAGAAATGACCATTTTAATCATTGTAAAAAATTTAATCTTTGTACATTTAAATAAATGATTTCTCAAAGAAAATTCTGATAGTTGTTAAAAATATATTATTTAAATATTAAAAAAAAATAATACAGATAAATTGATCTAGAGATCATTAAATAAATAAAAATTTTAATATAAATATTTTTGTAATTTTTGTTTTTGTTTGACTCAACAAATTAATTAATATAAATAATTGATTGATTAATTTTAGTTAAAAGTTGTGAAAAATAATTGAATTGTTGAAGCGTTTTATTTAGTTGTAGGTATGTTTTGAAAATTAATAAAATTTCCAAGGTTTAAATATCTATTTAGCAAAAATTATTCATGCTTTGATTAAATCGATTAAATTTAAAAATCAGTGAAGAATCAGAAAAATAGAAAATAAAATTTTTGTGACAGCACTAAATGAATGAATCGAATTTTTTCTATTTTTAATCGACTGAAGTGTCTAGGTGAAAATTCGAAGGCATGTCCGGACAAAAATTTGATTTTGTATTGTATTTCTTATGAATCGGATTTTTTTCGAGAATATCAAAAGTGTTGAGAAGTTTGAATTGAAAGTTTCGAGTTACAGACAAAGAGAAAGAATAACGCATCATTCATCATCCGATCGGAAAACACATAATATATACTCATTTAGTGCGTGGGGTTAATTAGAAAAAGGAGATTTATAATGCAAAGAAAATAAAGATCAGGAAATGTATGTATATCTTAGATAAAAAGCGTGCTCTTTCAAGGTAAAGTGTACGGGAGATGAGAGTGTGTTGTGTGTGTCTCGGTCGCTCGACTGGTTAGAAGTGATGCATTCGATAAGCAAGCAGAATGTATATGTGAACTCCCACACCACAAAAAGCGTTTCCTCTTCATCTCACACCTACTGTATGATTTATGCCCATCACTTCATACAGTATCCTGTCGTTATCAGACAGTATTTTACATTTATTTCGAAACTAGTACCCATATAGTCGAGTGTGTGTTTTTGCGCGCAGACATTTCTCTAAATATCGCCATCTCGTTCTCAAAACAGAGAAACACACACACAAACACACAATAATACTCGTTTGTAAGAAATTTATTTTCTGCCAACCAAAGTCATTTTCAATTCGAATCTGATAATAAATACATTCGCACGTACTTATTTAACATTATTTTATTCACTTGCACTATATTTCAAAATTTACTTGTCAGTACTATGGAGAAAATTATATTGCACTCTTGGTATATTGATATTTTATTCTTTTTCTTCCTACCTTTTATCATTTGGAAAAAATAACTGCTCTCTAAGTCATTTAAATCATTTTTCAAGAAAACAAATCGATTTTTCTAATTTTTATTTACTTTCAAATAGTTGAGAATTATTTCTCGAAGATTTTATCAAAATTCAATTATTTTCCGCAGATATTACAAAATTTATCCTTTATTTTTCAAATATTTTATGTTTAAAAAATGTGTACAGCAAATTGCAAATCTTCAAATAAAGATAATGTTTGAAACAAAATTTGAAATTTAGTAAAATATTTTCAGCATGAATTGAAATATATTGTAAATTCTTTGAAAAATAATTAAAAATTAATGAAATCTTTTAAAATTTAATTGACATTTGCTATCTTCTAAATTTTTATAAAATCATTGAAAAATAATAAAAATTTGATAAAATCTTTGAAACATAATTTAAACTTGGTATAATCTTCGAGAAATAATTGAAATTTAGTAAAATCTTCGAGAAATAATTGAAATTAGAAAAATAGTTGAAATTTGGTAAAATCTTCAAGAAATAATTAAAATTAGAAAAAAAATTGAAATTTGGTAAAATCTTTAAGAAATAATTGAAATTTGGTAAAATCTTCAAGAAATAATTAAAATTAGAAAAAAAATTGAAATTTAGTAAAATCTTCGAGAAATAATTGAAATTTGGTAAAATCTTCAAGAAATAATTGAAATTAGAAAAATAGTTGAAATTTGGTAAAATCTTCAAGAAATAATTAAAATTAGAAAAATAATTGAAATTTAGTGAAATCTTCGAGAAATAATTGAAATTTGGTAAAATCTTCAAGAAATAATTGAAATTTGGTAAAATCTTCAAGAAATAATTGAAATTAGAAAAATAATTGAAATTTGGTAAAATCTTCAAGAAATAATTAAAATTAGAAAAATAATTGAAATTTGGTAAAATCTTTAAGAAATAATTGAAATTTGGTAAAATCTTCAAGAAATAATTAAAATTAGAAAAAAAATTGAAATTTAGTAAAATCTTCGAGAAATAATTGAAATTTGGTAAAATCTTCAAGAGATAATTGAAATTTGGTAAAATCTTCAAGAAATAATTGAAATTATAAAAATAATTGAAATTTGGTAAAATCTTCAAGCAATAATTAAAATTAGAAAAATAATTGAAATTTGGTAAAATCTTCCGGAAATAATTGGAATTTGGTAAAATCTTCCAGAAATGATTGGAATTTGGTAAAATCTTCGAGAAATAATTAAAATTTGGTAAAATCTTCGAGAAATTAATTAAAATTATTTGTAAAATCTTCCAGAAATAATTGAAATTTGATAAATTTATTGAAAAATAATTGATACTTGATGAAATCTTCTAGAAAAAATTGAAATTTGGTGAAATAATTGGGAAATAATTGAAATTTTATAAAATCTTTGAAAAATAATTGAAATTTAATGAAATCTTCAAGAAATAATTTAAAATTGAAAAAATATTTTAAATTTGGTTAAATCTTAGGGAAGCTATTTAAATTTGATAAAAACTTTAAGGAATAATTGAAATCTGATAAAATCTTTGGAGAATAATTGAAATTTCATAAAATCTTTAAAAAATTATTGAAATTTGATGAAATCTTTAGAAGTAATTAAAATTAGAAACATAATTCAATTTTGGTAAAATCTTTTTGGAAATAATTGAAATTTGAAAAATAATTGAAATTTGGTAAAATCTTCGAGAAATAATTAGAATTTCGTGAAATTTTTGGCAAATAATTCAAATTTGATAAAAGCTTTTACAAAATAATTATAAATTTGATAAAATTTTTTAAAACTGATTGGTATTCGACAAAATTATTAAAAACTAATTGAAAAAAAAAATCTTTAAAAAAAGAATTTAAATTTGATAAAAACTTTTACTAAATAATTGAAATTTGTTGCAATCTTTACGAAATAATTGAAATTTGATAAATTCTTTAAAAAATAATTGAATTTTGATGTAATCTTCTAGAAAAAATTGAAATTTTATTAAAATAATTAAAATTTGGTAAAATCATTGAGAAATAATTGAAATTTGATTAAAACTTTTACAAAATAATTGAAATTTGATAAAATCTTCAACAAATAATTAAAATTAGAAAAATACTTCAAATTTGGTAAAATTTCAGGAAAGTCATTAAAGTTTGAAAAAAACTTTAAGAAATAATTGAAATTCCGTCAAATCTTTGAAAAATAATTGAAATTTGATGAAATCTTTGAAAAATAATTGAAATTTGATAAAAAATGTTAGAAAATAATTGAAATTTGGAAAATATTTCAAGTTTGTTAAAATCTCAGAGGATATAACAATTGGCTGGAAATTTGATAAAATTTCATTAAAAACAATATAAATATAAAAAGTTTGATGAAATAAAAAAAAAAATTTTAATTAAAAAACAATTTTTTGTTAAATATTCTACAAAAAATTAATAACAATAATAAGTAACAAATTTTAAATTCAGATTCGTTAAAAAATAGATTTGTTATACGGAACAAATTTTTACTCCTTTACTCGAACCAAAAAAAAAAAAATTCTATTCACTATTGAAAAGTTTTTAACTAACGCGCGAAAAAAAATAACAAGTTTTTGAGAGAATTTTTTTTTTTTATTAAAAATACTGGTAGTAAAAAAATGAAAATAATGGACGTAAAGAATAGAGAAAAAAAAAGCGGGGAATATTCGAGCGAAGGCAATAATTAGTTACATATTCGAAATGAACATACAAAAAATAAAACCGTCTCCTTGTTATTGTAATTGTTCCAGCTGCAGTTCATTTTCCATTTTCGAATTGCGTAACAGGCGCAGTGTTAACAGGGTAACAATATTAAGTGCTAAAGGTATTGAAACTCGTCACCACAACGCCGTGCAAATTGCTCGAAGCTATCGAAGCACGCAATTAGTATCGCAACGAGCAACGAGTCATCAATGCCTCCGACACGCAAGTACGCGTGCATTTATAAAGCTCACGTGAATTTACTCCATAAAATTCACCTCTTTTTCTACATAAAAAGCACAAAGAAATCATAATCAAAATCAGGCTAATTGTAACTTTTTTTCAAATGGAGAAGTAAATATAACTCGGATTAAATAAAACTCGGCTTCTGTATTTTTTTTACCTTTTAGATACACGATCTAACGTATTTATAATTATTATTGTTATTATTATTATTATTAATTATTAATAATTTTTTTATGTCCGTTATTTTTTATATTTTTTTCAGAGAAAACTATTGAGTTTTTCTTAAATTTAAATCAGTTGAAAGAATTTTTCAAAATTTAAATTTAAATTAATTGAAACAATTTTTCAAAATTTAAATTCAAATCAATTGAAACAATTTTTCAAAATTGAAATTCAAATCCATTGAAACAATTTTTTAAAATTGAAATTAATTAAAACAATTTTTTAAAATTCAAATTGAAATCAATTGAAACAGTTTTTCAAAATTGAAATTGAAATCATTTAAAACAATTTTTCAAAATTAAAATTGAAATCAATTGAAACAATTTTTCAAAATTCAAATTGAAATCAATTGAAACAATTTTTTTAAAATTGAAATTAATTGAAACAATTTTTTAAAATTAAAATTGAAATCAATTGAAACAATTTTTCAAAATTGAAATTGAAATCAATTCAAACAATTTTACAAAATTGAAATTAATTGAAACAATTTTTCAAAATTGAAACTGAAATCAATTAAAACAATTTTTCAAAATTGAAATTGAAATCAATTGAAACAATTTTTCAAAATTGAAATTGAAATCAATTCAAACAATTTTACAAAATTGATATTGAAATCAATTGAAACAATTTTTCAAAATTTAAATTGAAATAAATTGAAACAATTTTTCAAAATTCAAATTGAAATCAATTAAAACAATTTTTCAAAATTGAAATTGAATCAATTTATCAATTGATCAAAAAAACTTTATTTTCACATATTTTATTTATAAAAATAAATTTTTTATAAATAATAAAAAATCTTCTCTGCTTTTTAATTGTATTTACAACAAAAAAATTTTTATTCTTCGGCGAAATTTCAATTCAATTATTTTCAAAAATTCCCTTATTTCAATTATTTTTTAAACGATTTTACTTTTGTAAATTACCTTCTGTTAGTTATGCAAATAATTGACTTCCTTCGGATGAGTTTATTATTTGTGAAAAATGAAAATAATTAAATATCTGAAAAGAATTTTCGAAAATAATAGAATTTTACTATTTATTTACAAAGATAATTGAAATGTTGACCATTTTTTCAAGTTAATTTTTTAAATAATTGAATTTCAGCGAAGAATTTTACTAATTTTGAAAACAATTGAATTCTTGTGATGAAAATTGTTATTTATAAAAAAAATGGTTTTTTTTTGGGAAGAAGATTAGAAAACTTTACTACTGTCAACAAAGTCTTTTATGTAAATGCTCACTGGAAATATAAATAATCCTAAGTACATGCGCTCAGAAAATCGCCGGACGTAATAATTGCTGCCGGTCAGCGTAATAAAAGAAAAGTTGCACTTGATTTCTATGAATTGACGGTTTCGTTGTAATAACTCGAGTTTGCAACCGTTGACAATTTAATATTATTAAACGACAGATGAAGAGAAATATTTAAATAACATTTTAATTAAAAAAAAAATACTTGTCATGAATTAATGATGTAATTTTTGTAATATTTTTTTATTGTTTATGCAAAATAAATCATTCTGTTCTTCATTTCTAAACATTTATGTTTAGAAGTGAAAAAATTATTATATATTAAGATTCTAAGTAAATTAATTGATACATTGAAAATTTTAACAAATTTCAATTATTTTTCATAGATTTTACCACATTTGACTTATTTTTCCATGATTTTAGAAAAAATTCAATTTCTTAACAGATTTTACCAAATTTCAATAATTTTTCAAATTTCAATTATTTCTTGAAGATTTCATCAAATTTCAATTATTTCCCAATAATTTCATCAAATATCAATTATTACCCAATAATTTTACCAAATTTCAATTATTTTTCTAATTTTAATTAATTCTTGAAGATTTGATGAAATTTTAATTATTTTGTGAAAGTTTTTATCAAATTTCAATTATTTCTCAATGATTTTACCAAATTTCAATTATTTAATTAATTTCAATTTTTTAGAAGATTTCATTAAGTATCAATTATTTTTCAAAGATTTTACCAAATTACAATTATTTCTCGAAGATTTTATAAAAATTTTAGATATTCCTCGAAGATTTTACCAAATTCCCATATTTTTCAAAGATTTTAGAAAATATCAATTATCGTTTAAAATGTTTTCCTACTTTTTGATCATTTTTCAAACATTTTATTTTCAAAAATTGAAACTTGATAATTTAATAATTTAACTTTCTTAAACCTGAAATGTTTTAAAAAATAATTGAAAATTAGTGAAGTATTATAAACAATATTTGAAATTTTATAACTTCTTTGAAGATTTTATAAATTTTCAATTAATTTTTCAATGATTAATTCATTTCAATTACTTTTTAAAATTGTTATGGTTTAACTATTTTTCCAAAATAATATTAAATTTCAATTAGTTTTTAAAAGATTATCATAAAATCTGAATTGTTTATCAAAGATTTCACCAAATTTTAATCACCTACATTTTTAAAGATTTTATGAAATTTTAATTATTTTTCGAAATTTTTACAAAATTTCAATTATTTCCCAAGAATTTAACCAAGTTCCAGTTATTTTTCTAATTTCATTTAATTCTTGAAGATTTTATAAAAATCTCCGTTATTTTATGGAGATTTTATCAAATTTCAATTATTTTACAAAGATTTGACAAAAATTCAATTATTTTTTCAAGGATTCATTAATTTTAATTATTTTTTAAAAATTTAATTATGTTTTAATTATTTTTAAAAATATTTAATTACATTTCTCAAAAAGTTTACGATGTTTCAATTATTTTTCAAAGATTTGACAAAATTTCAATTATTTATTCAAAAATTAATTAATTTTAATTATTTTTAAAAAATTTAATTGTGTTTTAAATATTTTTATACATATTTAATGAAATTTCTTAAAAAGTTTACGATGTTTCAATTATTTTTTAAAAGATTTGATAAAATTTCAATTTTTTATGAAAGATTTTACTTAATTTCAATTATTCAATATATTTTAAAAAGATTTTATCAAATTTCGAATATTTTTAAAAAGATTTTATCAAATTTCAATTATTTTTTAAAAGATTTTATCAAGTGTCAATTATTTATGAAAGATTTTACTAAATGTCAATTAGTTAATTAATTTTTAAAAGATTTTACCACGTTTCGGTTAGTTTTCCAAGATTTTATCAAATTTCAATTGCTTCCGAAACATTTTACCAAATTTTAATTATTTTTTAAAGTGTTTACCAAATTTTTATAGAAATCAGAACTTAATCTAATGCTGGCTGCGTGATATGTGTTAATTTTTAAATTAACATATTTAAAAATATGCGTAAATTCAAAATTTCATTAAAAAAAATATTAGTTTGTTTCCTAGTGGTTTGGCTTTCACTTTTCGACAGCAAGACAATTTTTTTTATGATTAGAGGAATTCTGTTACAGTTGTTACAAAAATAGTCACTGGAAAACTTTTTGTTAAAAAAAATTACCCACGAGGAGAATCGAACCCTAGGTCCGGGGCTCTTAAAGTCCGTTACACTAACCACACGGCTAACGCACACGTTGGATTTTCTATCCTCGAAAAACATGAAGGAACTGACAACACTGCTCGAAGTCTATAGGCTCTTGAATCTTTATAGAATGTTAAAGTATTTTTTGAAGAAAACGAGGAGTAATAGTGTATAGTAATAACAGTGCTTTGCTTTGGATGAAATTGAAATTGATGAATTTTTTTACTTTGCTTGCAGCAGGGTTGCGGGCAGTTCAGACATGGGAAGTGAGCATTACTGCCTGAGGTGGAACAATCATCAGAGCAACTTGCTGGGTGTGTTCAGTCAACTACTAGAGACGGAATCGCTGGTGGACGTGACGCTGGCGTGCACGGAGGGACCGTCGATTCGTGCGCACAAGGTCGTCCTCTCCGCGTGCTCCAGCTACTTTCAAGCCTTGTTCCTCGACCACCCGAATCGCCACCCCATTGTCATCCTCAAGGACGTCCGCTTCTCCGAGTTGCGTACCCTCGTTGATTTCATGTACAAGGGCGAGGTGAACGTCGAATATTGTCAATTGTCAGCCCTTCTCAAGACCGCTGAGAGCCTCAAGGTCAAGGGTCTGGCAGACATGACAAACATTAATGCCGCCGTTGCGTCGAGGGAGGAGCAACAGCAGCAGCAGCAACAACAACAACAACAACAACAGCATAATCAATTGCAGCAGCAACAGCAGCAGCACACAAGTTCGGAGACGATTCGGGAGAGGGACAAGGAGAAGGAGCGCGAGAGAGAGCCGGCGAAAGAATGTGAACAACCTCAACAAATCCCACGTGCTCCCAGTGAACCTAACGAGGCTGTCGACATGACCGAGTGTCCAGCGTCGCCCGCTGGCCAAACGAGTCCCTGTCCTGGTCCACTGGCTCTCGATCGACCCAGGCGAGACTCCGAGGACGCAACTAGTTTAGAAGAAACGAGAGGTTCTATTAGTCCAATTTCTGTACACAGTGGCCCTAGTGACATGAGTCTCAGTAATAATACCAGCGCACCTGGAGGAGGAGTAGGAGGAGCAGCGCCACCCTTAAACCTACCGCAGAGTCGGCTTCCGTCCCCGCACAGTACAGAGCCGCTGGCTGGACCTTCGGGGTTGCCTCCTGTGCAACAAGTTCCACTTGTAAGTCTTCCTTCTTCTTCATCTTCTTGATCTTCTTCTTAGGGTCATTTGCTGTAAGCCGACGCTAGCAACCGTTGCTATGGAAACAGTCATAGATCATGTTTTCTCCATAGCAACCGTTGCTATGGAAACAGTCATAGATCATGTTTTCTCCATAGCAACCGTTGCTATGGAAACAGTCATAGAGCATGTTTTTTCATAGCAACGGTTGCTATCTAAATGCAATTTCCATGGAAACGTTAGTAACGGCTTTAGAGCTGCCACAGGGCAGGGATAAGTCAAACAGTAAATTGTGAGCTATTAAAATAAGTTGCAGATTAAATGAGGAGTTTCATATGAGATTGAGGAGTCAACTCTCGGATTTTTTTCAAATTTCATTTTTCAATAGAGTTTGTTTGCCTATGTAATTATCCCAAATATTAATAAAAAATATTTAATATTTTGTTAAATATTTGCATTAACAAATTAATGCAATATTTTTTTTAAACATGACTAACTTTTTTATTTTTGCTTATAGAAAAAAGTTGTCTGAATGTTTTTTGTTTAGAATGAATCAAATTTTTTGAAAAAAAAATTAATTAAATAAAAATTAACTTTTTTAATAAATTTATTTAAAAAATAAATTTGTTTTTTAATATTATTATTATTATATTATTATATTATTATTATATTATTATAATGTTCTTTTAAAAGGTAAGAAGCTTCTATTTTCATAAATGAAAACTTAACCCATAAATTCAATTAAAATTGAAACAATTTTTTATTTTCTCTTTCAGATCATTAAATTGTTTATTTAATCCTTTTTGAAATCTTCTAAACCATGTCCGACGCTTGGATAATAAAATGTTTATAAAATTATTCATCCCCTGATGAGGAACTACATAGTTCGAAACTAATTGGGATTTTAATAAATTTCATTAAAAAACAAACCGTATCTAGGCCTTCCTCATTACTCAACAAATTAGTTACTTAATATCTTGCTAAGTTAGTTAGTAACAAAGTTAGTAAATTTCTAACTAACTTAGTCACTTATTAAGTTATTAAGTTAGTAAGGCCAGTAAGTTGGAAAGTTAGATATTAGTAATTTCATAAGTTACTTAGTTATTTATCAAGTTAATAAGTTAGTATGACCACTACGATAGAATATTAGATAAAAATATTAGAATTAGTCAGTAAAAAGTCAGGGATTTTTATTTAAAGTAATGCCTCATGACATGAAAAGTAAACTATGAAATTAACAAGAATTATTTAAAAATTTGTTGATAAAATTCTTTATGAAAATTCAACTTTAAGAAATATTCAATTATTTAATCAAATATTTATTTTTATAGTTAAATAATTCAGTTATCAAAAATTTTTTTTATAATATTCTACACGATCATTCAATTATTTTTCTAAAAAATAAAATTTTCAAAAAATCATTGCAGAATTTCAATTATTTTTCGTTCAATTTTAATCGAATTTCTCAAAAATGTAATTATTATTAAAATTAATATTAAATTAATTAATATTAAAATTCGTCGAAAGAATTCTTTTATTTAAAAAATTTGTTGATAAAATTCTTTACCAGAATTGAATTCTCAGAAAAATTGAATTATTCAATACATTATTTGCGTTTGAATTTTAATAATTGAATTCTCGTAGAATATTCTGATAATAATTGGTTTTTAAAATGAATTTCAGTTAAAATTTTAGATAAAATAAAAATTTTTTATTGCCTTACATTTATTTAATTGAAGAATTTATGAATCATTAAATTTTCGTAGAATTAAATATTGTAAACAAATGAATTTGAAAATTGTTAAAGAACTTTATTTAAATTTTTCTAAATATTTGAATTTCGGAGAAAAATTGTATTATTTATAAAGATATTTGAAATTTTGCACCTAAATTTTTGTAAATTTTTGAACATAATTTAATTTTTGCAAAGAATTTATTACTTTGGAAAATAATTGAATTCTTGGGACTAATTTGATTAAAATTCGTTGAAAATAATTTAATTCTTTTGTGAAATTTGATTAAAATAGTAAACATTGGAAATAATTGAATTTTAACAAATTTTTGAAATTAATTAAATAATGAACTTTTTGAACATAATTTGATTTTGGCCAAGAATTTATCACTTTTGAAAATAATTTAATTCTTGAGACTAATTTGATCAAAATTCGTTTTAAATAATTGGATTCTTTTTTGAAATTTGATTAAAATAGTAAACATTGAAAATAATTGAATTAAAAAAATTTTTTGAATAGATTAATTAATCAACTTTTTGAACATAATTTGATTTTGGCCAAGAATTTATCACTTTTGAAAATAATTTAATTCTTGAGACTAATTTAATCAAAATTCGTTTTAAATAATTGGATTCTTTTGTGAAATTTGATTAAAATAGTAAACATTAAAAATAATTGAATTTTAACAAATTTTTGAAATTAATTAAATAATGAAATTTTGTGAACATAATTTGATTTTTGCGAAGAATTTATCACTTTCGAAAATGATAGAATTCTTGAAACTAATTTGATCAAAATCGTTTTAAATAATTGAATTCTTTTGTGAAATTTCATTAAAATAGTAAACTTTGAAAATAATTGAATTTTAACAAATTTTTTAAATTAATTAAAATTCTTCGAAGAATTTCATTAAAATTATATTGAAAAAAAATTCAATTGTTACATAAGAATTTCATTAAAATTTTTGAAAATAATTTAATTCTTTGAAGAATAAATAAAAAAAGAATAATAATTGAATTTCTAAGAAAAATTTTACTACTTTTAAAAATAATTTAATTTCCGCAGTAATATCTAATTATTGCAGAAATTCAATTTCATTTAATGTTTTTTACTAAAATTCTCCTATAAATTCATTATTTGAAAAAATCAATTAAATATATATTTAAAAATTTAACCAATAATTTCAAAACAATTTTAGTTATTAACATTTTTTTAAGAAACAAAGTTTTTTTCTAAATTTCTACTAAAATTCATTGAAAATCGAAATTTAACAAAATTTTAAATGAAAATCTCTTCAAGTTCATTTAATTATGAAAATCGTAAACGCAACTCTTTCAAAATTGAATTAATTTTGAAATATTTAAGTAAAATTAAATTTTAAGAATAATTACTAGAAAACGACAATTTTCCATTATTTCGATAAAAATTCTCTGCCTTTTAAAGTTTTTTTTTTAATTTTTATAAAATTTTCTGACATTTCCAAAGTTTTCCAGATTTTCAAGTTGCGTGGCAACCCTGAAAGTTGAATTTTCGAATAATTTTCAAATTTTCAACGATTGCGACTAAAAATTAACCTCTGTCCACAAAAAAAATAAATTAAAAAAATCCATCATGGAAACTAAACAGAAATCACGACATTTAAAATATTCGTTATTATTTGCAGTCCCTGAAAAAGGAAGTGGACTGGGATCGTTCGACGGATGAACGCAGTGCGAGTAGTGAAATATCGACGGACTATAGGATTCCCCCCGATCCGGTGAGTTGACATTATTTTCACTTTTTTTTGCACATTTCAACTTTATATTTCATCGATTATTCTTGTTCTTGTATTTCTCTTTCCTCTGCATTTATATATCAATATAATGACTACCGCCAGCTCAACCCCGCACTCATCTGCAATCGTCGATAAAATAAGGTCGTTAGGTTGCGGATGATATTGGGACATATTTTTATTCTCTCTTTTAATAAATAAAAAAAAAAAAAAAAAACTTTTTTACAATAGCAATGCATACTATAATTGCAGCGTATTATGTATCGCAATATATCAATTAATATTCTTTTCATTTTGTTTATATGTAAAATATACCATCTTCTAAAATGAGAGTGTTAAAAATTACAAATAAAATTTTATTCAATATGTGCCCTTTTATATTGTTAAATATTTAATAACTCTTTGATATTATCGATACATAAATAATGCTTTTTTTTTGTTTTAAATGAAAATAAGAATTTTTAATGGAAACTTCAATTATGAAGAAAAAAAAATTTGCATGTGGGTCTGCTGCATGTGCCCAAATGCTTTGCTATATTCCGCTGCTCTCCCTGCCATTTTTTTTTAAATCGTCGTATCGTCTCTAATAACCGTCGAACCACTAATTAATAATGTTTCCAACCACCGACATATTTTATATATAAAATAATTTGTGAATTACTCTTAATAAACCTGAAGCAATGATTTTTTTCCACTCGATCACACAATTTTTTTTCCTTTTTTTTGTTACTGACAAAAAAAATCCCCAAATTCGTCAAAATTCACTCGTTTTGCTCTGCATTCAATGTTTATCAACTTTCGTATTTAAAAAGTACATCAATTAAGTTTGAATAAATTCCAAGGAAGACCAAATTTTACAAAATTGACACTTTAGAGATTAATTTTCAAAAAAAAAACAGTTTTCTTAAAAATGTGGACAAAACATTGATTGGCAAATATGCAATTGTAGTTTTTTTTTATTCAAGTTCTAAAGATTTGTGTTTTGAATTTATTTTTAAAGATGATGAGACTTTTCCAAATTGGAAAAATGAGTTTTGAATTATTACAATTGGGAATTGATTTAAAAATACAATTGTAGATTTTTTTTAATTAGAAATCTATTGATTCAATTTCTAAAGAAATTATAAAGGGGATGAAATAGTTGGTAAATTTTCAAACTTGAGATAAATTTTTAAGATTGTTTCATCGATGAGGAATAGCTTAATGTGCATGTTATCGATGAATAACTCAAATTTTTTTTTTTTTTTTTTTAATGAAACCATTTTTATTCAAAGTGTTCCTCGTGTTTCACTACAACGCTCTCTTTCTCCATCTCTCCTCTCTTTCTCTTTTTTACGTCAGTCAATCGTCCTTGATCTTTTTCGTGTTTTCCGCTAAACATTATTTTCATTCTAACACTCAATATCCTATTTTTATTAAACAAAACCTTCTAGTCAAATTTTTCCAATTTGTAAATAAATCAGTTTTTCAATTCATTTTCTAAAAATCCTCTTTTTAATATGATTGCATTCAATTTTGAATTCAATTTTGAATTCAACTTTGAATTCGCATTTTAATTTCTCTCAGGCTTTAGCAAACGTGAAATACTTTTTTTCAGAAAAAAAAATTGAATACATATTTTTTTACATAAAAAAATGGATCCGTTCTTGAAAAATTACCCTTGACAATGGAATACAATCAATTTTAGAACTAATACTATCGAAAACAAGAATTCTTAAAAAAATTTATTTTGCCAAAAAATCAAAGTTCGGTTCAATTGTCAACAATTTTGGTTAATAGAATAAAAAAAAATTGCTTTAGTTGCTTTTTTTGAAATAAATGAAGTAGATTGTAGTTTTCTTTTTATGAAAAAGTATGTTCTATACGGGGTTTTTTTAAAATTTAAACACTCACACACTTATCAATTCGATGAAATATTGATTGATGAATGTGGCGGAAAAAAAATATTTCACCCTTCAAAAATAATTCAGTTCCTAAATCCTTCCTGCCAGCCTTGTCTTGCTAGCTCACTGTCAAGAAGTTGACCTTCGTTTTTGGCCATGGTTGTTTTTACTACATATTTATACATAAATATATATATATAAAAAAAATTTTATATATATACACATATATATTTTCTATACGTTATATATCGTTAACAATTTTTTCTCTATATTCATTTTTTTGCCATATATGTATAATCATATTATAATAAAAAAAAAATTAAAAATAAACTAAGGCATACACATACGTGTCACTACCACTACTAGTAATACTACTACTACTACTACTATTACTACTACTACTATTATTATTATTATTATTATTATTATCATTATTATGATTATTACGATTATTATGATTATGATTATTATAATTATTATTATTATTATTATTATTAATATTATTATTATAATTATTATTGTAATTATTATTATAATTATTATAATTACTATTATAATTATTATAATTATTATTATAATTATTACTATATTTCCATACGATATATATCTGTATTCCAATCGCTGTTTGCGTTAAGTGCAAATATATTGCGCGCACACACACCTAAACATATACATTTTTTTGTATATTTATAAGTGTCTGTACGCGTTTATATACTTATACTCTACATACGTTGTGCATATACATATATATTGCGAAAAAGGAGGGACGAGGAAAATAATCTTTGTATAGAAAAAAATGGGTACATAAACGAAAGTAGGTTTCTTTGTTTTATTATTATAATTCTACTTTTTGTTCAAAAAAAAAAAAAAAAAAGAAAAAAAAGAAAGAAAGAAAGAAAGATAAAATAAAGCCGCAAAGAGCGGGCGCGCCAAACAAAAATGAGCGTCAACTTCTTGTGCTGCTGCCGTATTTTTCGACTATATATATATATATATATATAGAACACTTCTCCGTTATAATATAATTTTGTACATATTATATATATATTTTTGGTATCTCTGAATGAAATCTTTCCGTGACACCACTTTTTGCCTACAGTAGTGAAAAATAGGACGATACTACGATCTCTCGCTGTATAAAATAATTCTTCCCTACAAAAAAATGTAGTTTCACATATAGCTTTTTGTTTCCAAAAAAAAAAATAAAAAAATAAAAAAAAACTTGCACTATTGTTGAGTAGTTTCTTTTGTCAAAAAGAAAAAAAAGAGAGAAAGAGAGAGATGCTCTGTAGTTTTCTTTATAGAGATGATCCATCTTTACTTCCTTAGTGATCTTTCGAGAAATTTTCTTAATTTTTTCCCCTGCTTTTTTTAATTGGACCAATAACTTTTTTGCAGAATAAAAAAAGTGAGAGAATAAATGTAAAAGTCACTAACAAGGGAAGGATGGTGAAAAAAATTTTCAAGTCTAGGGATGACCATCCTCGCGGGGATAGTGATCCCTAGGGATCCCAATTATAGTGGTCGGGTAAAACAGACGATACAACAACAACTAGAGATTTTGCACACAAAAAGAAATGGAATCTCGAGAGTTTAGATAAAGCAGTAGAGAAAAAAAGACATTACAAAAATTAGAGATTAAATATTAGAGATTAAATATTAGAAATTAGAATCAATATCAGAGGTAAAAATGTAGTCAAAAAAAAAAAAAAAAAAAAAAAAATGGTAGTAGAGGAGAAAGGCAAGAAGTTGATGTTCTTGTTTGTTTGGTTGCAGGAGTTGATGGGTGTGGATGAGCGGGTGTTTGCGTGCATGTACTGCGGTGCCTCGTTCCTCCACCAGAGCAAGCTGACGCGGCACATCCTCTCGCACAGCCTCGAGTCGCTCAAGTATCGCGAGCAAGCCGCTCACCTGCAGCTACAGGCCCAACTTGGCCTCGAGCCGGGCCTCCATCTGTCCCCAGAGGCCCACTATCCCACTGGCGGGCCAATCGAGCCCATGGACCTTGAATTGGCAGCCCACTCCGATCCAACGTCTGGCGTCGTATTATGCAAATTTTGCGGCAAATCATTCCCCGATGTTGGCTCACTCATTGCTCATCTACCAGCGCACACGGGCGATCGTCCATTCAAATGTGAATTTTGCGGCAAGGCATTTAAATTGAGGCATCACATGAAGGACCACTGTAGGGTACACACCGGCGAGAGGCCATTCCGTTGCACATTGTGCGGAAAGACCTTCTCAAGGTCGACAATATTAAAGGCCCACGAGAAGACACATTATCCAAAGTATGTCCGCAAGTTCCTTTCACCGAGTCCCGTCGATCCCACCGAGGAAGAAGCACCACCGCCCCCGCCACCTTCGCATCATTGAGTCTATCATCATCATCATCAACAACTCTATCTTCATCATCATCATCAGCCTTCGACTCCACTAAATATTTCGTCATCCAAAAATCTATATACAACCTCTGAACATGCATTTCTCCCTTAACGAACCTCGTTCCTCCCCAAATTAAAGAAAAAAAAAAAAAAAAAAAAAAAAAAAAAAAACCGAATATGGTATTTCTAGTTAGTCCTGTGATTTTGGTTAGGATGGTTCGAATCGTGCTCAGAGGGAGGGGCACGTTAAACATTTTCATCTCCCTCGCTTAATCAGTGCTTTAAGAACGAAACGTTTTGTAGCTTAAATCGACACATTGTAGCTCTTATCGATACCTTACTATTGCCGAAGAGGAGGTTTATAGAAGAAAAAAATTATAATACATTTGCCGAATCAACAGAGAATGCCTCACGAAACATTCAAAAACCAAGAAGAGGACTTGCATTTTCAAAACCAAATTTACCCGAATTCAACTTGAGACAAAAAATATCAACTATTCTGCTCGCCAGGGAAACAAAACGAATTTTCCAGTGTAGAAAATTTGAAACAAGTTTTTTCGCAAAGGAGACAAAAATAAGTCGAACAAAAAAAGAGTACGAAACTTCCAAGCTTGACAGAAATTTAACATTCAAACTTCAAACATTAAAGGGCAAAGGCAAAAAATGAGAATTAAATATACAAAAAAGAAGAATATGGTCAAGAAACAAAAAAAAATCAGCAGAAGTAAAAAATGTTTTCAGAGCAAAAAAGAAGAAAAAATTTTTTAGCAATTGTGACAAGAACTGAAAATCTAAATTAACAAAGAGAAATAAGGAAGAAAAAATCGAAAATGGAGTTGAAAATAATAAAGTGTCAACTAAAGAAAGTTCCTCTTCGAAAAATTAACGTCAGTGAAAAAAAATTCGTGAATAATTATATTTTTAACCCTTTCATAGTCAGAGACATTTCCAAGCTTTCGTTTAATTTACAAATTCTTTTTCCGAATCGATAAAGAATAATGATTTAAAATACAAATTAAAGTCGGAGTATTCAAACTTTAACGAATTCGGACAAATTCGTGTATATTTAATTTTTTTACGTTGAACTTTTTTTATCAAACTCACTCTTAACTTAAAAGTATCAAATGGCAACGAATTGATGCCAAAAACGTAGATCAAATAAAAAATTAATCCAGATTTTTGGCATCAATTTGATCCACTTTAGTATCAATTCGATACTTTCAAGAATAGTCTTCATGAATAGCTTTCATGTTTGATGAATTTTGAGGAAAAAGAAGTAAAAAAAAAGTTAAAAGTAAAAAATCAAACATTGTGTCACGCTCCGAAGAAAGGTATAGCTAAGAAGCAAAAAATTTGAGGTTATGTTTTTCATTTTTGTGAGTAAAAATGCGGAAAGAGAATCAATTATTAATTAAATATTTAAACGATTTGATTTTTGAACGACTTCAAAGTCCTCGTTAAATCCGAAATATTCAATGAAACTTTTTTCGAATGCAAATAATTAAAAACAAACTATTAAACGCAAAATAAATCTGAGACAAACCTAACCTAAAATTCTTTTCCTTCTTAGGTACCTTTCTTTTAAACGCGTCACATTTTTGTTAGTGAAGTTTAAAAATAATTTTTTTTAAATTAACGGTTCAGAACTACGCGAAAAAATTGAATTTCACTCTGAAGGGGTTAAAAGAAATAGTGAAAAAAAAGAAAAAATTAGTAAGGCAAAAAAAAAATCCTCAAAAATTAGTGAAAAGAAATGTGTTTAAAAAAAAATTAGTGAATTTCGAGAAAAAAATTGTGGTCAATAAAAAATTAGTCGACAAAATTAATTCCTCGATTAATCCAAAAGAAGAAGAAAAAATAACCAGAAATTGGTTTAAAAAAAATTGGCTAAGGCATATAAATGTTGATAAAAGCAAAAGTTTTTGGTGAAATGTTATGAGAAAAAAATTTTTAAAAAATTAACAAAAAAAGGAAAAAAAATAAATAGTGAACGGTGACGATGCACTTTAACGTGAGGATTAAAGGCGGAAGAGAGAATTTACTTCCTAATTCCGCCATTGGTTGGTGCTTTTAAGAGATTTTTTGATAAAAATGCTGTGAATATTATATTGATTACGATTACTATATATAACTATTGTAATAATTGTACTAACGTTGTACGATGTACGATGTGACTGTTGTTAATACGATTGAGAATATTTTATACAGTTGAATATCAGGGGTGGGTTGTGACAATGAGGGACTGCCGAAATGATTCGCGACTATTTAGAATAATTTATTTGCATATTATCAGTAATGACAGAAGAAAAAAATATTTTTTGTTTTCGAAGCGACAGTTTTTTTTTTTTTTTTTTTTTTTTTTTTTTCGCTACGAGCTTGATGCATAATAAACCTTTAAGACCAATCGGCTTCACCGGTATCGATTTTCTTATAGTTATAATATATATATAAGCTAAGAATTTACAGAGAATCAATGTACATATTATTTACAATTTACAATTATTATTATTTTATTACTACCTTTAATATTATTATTATTATTATTTTTTTTTCTTTCATTTCGAGAAAAATTATTATGAATTGTGACTTTTCATTTTTTGTCTTTCACTAAAATTGTAAAAAAAAATTCCTTTACATAATAAAAATGATGAAAATGATTTGAAATTAAAAAAAAATTATTTAAGATATTCAAGCAGTTCCCCTACTTTCTGAACACCCGGTATATTAATAAAGTGATAATTTTTATACGAAATTTATAAAATACATTTTTTTTGCAATTTGTCAGAAAAAATAAAAACTATTTTCACGAAACAATTGTCAATTCAATTTTTCATGACTTTAAAATTTATTTTTCAGTTAAAAATTATTATTAATTTAAAAAAAAAATGTTCAGAAAACAAGAAAAATAAGAAATGAAAAGTAAATATTAGTTTTATTTTCACAAAAAGAGGTTTACTGGGAAAAAAATATAATTTTTATTTTGTAACTTCTATTATTTTAAATTTTTTCCTTTTTTTAATTTTTAATTTTTATTTTAACATTAAAAACATTTGAAATTAATTTTTTAAAACTTAAAATTTCTTTATTTTGTATATTTTAAGGAGGAATCCAGACAAACAATCGGAACAAGAACGAACATAAAATTTAATTTCATTCATCTTTCATTAAAATACGAAATTATTGGTCTAACTTTTTGTTTTGACTGTCTGTCAGATTCTTCCTGACAAAAAAAAATCATTTAAATTACGATAATAATAATCGTCAGGGTAGATGGAATAAAATTTTTCAGTAAAAGAAAAAAAAATCAATTTCAATCCAGAGTAAAAGATCGCTTCTTGTATTTAATACGATAATAAGAAAAAAAAACCAAAATAGATAAGAGTAAGAATTGTATAAATAATATAGATTTAATATAAACTCTCTTAGACTGGATTTTCTTACGCTCATCTATCAAGGTAAGCAGACGACTATGATAATTTATTCACAAAATTACTTCTGAATAAGGAACAGAAAATTTCCAAATATAAAGAATAAAATGAATAAAATTAAAGGTAGAAATTTTCGATATGGAAAAAAATGTCTACCTTAAAGAAATTTTTTTTTTTTACGTAAATTTTAACTTATTGATAAATTATCCGTTTAATTGTAAAAAGAAAAAGGAAATAAATATATGAAAAAAAGAAGCGATTTTTCCCTCTACTTGTAAACGTCATTAAATAAAAATGAATTTGCACGTGTCACTGAAACGTGTGAGCACGATAAGTTACTAGAAATCAAGTAAAATCATACCTGTTATCGCGTAAACCATTCAAAGTGCAATAATAAAAAAGAAAGAAAAGACAAAAATTATAAGGGAATCCTCGACTTATTTTTTAGTTTCAAAAAGAAAATTTACTTTCTTGCCCGCGCAAAAATAAAAGGAAACTTTTTAGTAAAATTATCCCATTTGCTAGTCTGGGGAAAATTACCATACTGTTTTGTAAAATATCTTATTTTAAATTACAATGTTTTTACTTTCGTTTAATTTTAATTCTTATTTCACAGTCAAAAAAATTACTAAAAAGAATTTTATTTAAAAAAAACAGAGGTTAAAAGTAAAATTTTTTTGTAAAATTACCTAAAATTAAAAATAAAGGTCTCTATTTCATAATTATCAAACATTGAATTTCAGTGAATATAACTTTTTTTTCCTCAAAATTATACACAAAAAGATGGGAATTTTTTTTACGACCGCGGATAATATAAATTCAAGAATTTTCCTTAAAAAAAATTTGTTTATAAAAAAAAAACAAAAAAAAATAAAAGATAAAAACATCCTGAATGAATGTTTTCTATCTTATGTAAATCAATTTCTACCATTGCGTATAATTTTCAAGTTAACTAGAAGAGATAGTCAAATTGTTTTACGCAGCCCCCGTCATCGACAAAATGAAATACTTTTGAGAAAAATTTATCTCCTCTCGCAATCATGTATCGCATTATTCATTATCTTCTTATTATTTATTTATTCGCACCCAAAGGAGGAAAAAATAGAAGAGAATCGGAAATATTTTAAAGATCCGACGAATTTTTGCCATTAAACATTATTTTCTCTCTCAAAAAAAAAAAAAAATTAGTATATTCAATTCAAACGTAATCTCTTATTTTTTTATAAATCATAAACGTATTTTTCTCGAATAAAAATGTGTTTTCTGTTTTCAAAAACTTATCTTTTAAACATTTTCAGAATTTTTATAATTTAGGATCTTTTTGGCAAAATTAAAATATAAACTTTTTTCAGTTTTTTCAAAATTTCAATTCAAATTTTCTAAATTGCAATTAAAAAGGGAATGAAAACCGATTAAAGCAAGTACCCTGGCGAATTAAAATTTTTTTAAATTTTTATTATTAAGAAATCAAAAACATTTTTACAGAACACTTCTAAAGCAGAGACTTTTAAATTATTACAAAAAAAGTTGATTAAAAAAAAATTTTTTCTAAAGTTCATAATATTCAAGAGGTAACTTGTCTTATTAATTTTCATACAGATTAGATTATCAAATGATAATTATTATATTGTCTTATCTTTAGATTATCTTTTAATATAGTTTTTAATTCTCTAAAAAAAATTTTTTTCAATAATATTTACTATTTTAATTTTAAAAAAATTGTATTTTTTGCCAATAGATTTTAATGAAGAGAATGTAGAGGAAACCTGTGATTATTGTCAATACATTTTTAAAAGTCTCTACTCGAAATGAAATCGAAAATGAAATTTCAAACATATGTGATAGAAATTTGAAAAATTAATTATTTTATTAATTAAACGAATTATTTTAATATATTTCGATATTGAGGATTTCGATTTTGACACTCGAGGAGTGGAAAATAG
This sequence comes from Leptopilina myrica (nomen nudum), assembly GCA_032872475.1. Lineage (NCBI taxonomy): Eukaryota > Metazoa > Arthropoda > Insecta > Hymenoptera > Figitidae > Leptopilina > Leptopilina myrica (nomen nudum). The sequence goes on along the minus strand of CM065464.1, from coordinate 12,542,622 downwards.
CGAACAGTGATTGGCTACCCCTACTCCTGTAGAGCCGCCGAACCGTATTTTCAATTTAAAAATACACTTTTTTTTGAGAGAGAGAGAAAATGTAATTTCTTTTTTAATTTTTGAGTAAAAGATTCTTTACAAAACAATTAATGATTACTAATTTTCATAAATGAACAAATTTTTAGTGATAAAAAACTTAATGTGAAATTCAAAAATAGAGGAACAAATAAATGTAAAGAAAAATAGTTACCAAAAAGGTAGTTTCAGAAATTCAATCATCAGTAAAATTGAGGGAGGGGATAAAAATAAATTTTTAAATTATTAAAAAAAAAATAATTAAACTGAATAAAAATGCGGTCTTTTTTACCTTCTTCGGCAATTATTGTTACGAATCGCGGTACAAAGCGCAAAGGATCTGATAATTTTTACCTGCATCTGCAAAAAATGGAGAAAAAATATCCAATTTGAATTTCGTGCTATAGACACATTTATTCGAAAGCAATTAGGCGTGTATCGAGGCATTTAAGTATATATATATATGATAAAAATAGATTCTGTGAGAGGTTCCCATAGTTTACGTCTTAATAGTTTTTTGCAACACACAAAACTTGATGTGTTTTTGTACATAAATAGTAATGTAAAATGTGGTCTTATAAATACGATACATAGGTTCGATTCTCAAGTAAAATACCTCTTTAGCCACAGAATAGTCGAGGAGATCCAAAGATCCGTGGAAATCGCGCGGACTGAATTCGCTTTTAACGATTTAGTAATCGACGCTCGCTCTAATCACACGTTATTATATCAAATTTTCAACTCCCGAGATATTTCAATTTTTAATTCTTTCTTTCTTCAAAAAAAAATGTAATCTCTTCTCAAAAATGTAGATTCTTCTCTTAAAAAAAAAAAAAAAAAAAAAAGATTCGGTTATTTTCAATTTTAATTTAATTTAACCAGAAAAATATTTATATTTCATATTCAATTTAATTCTAATATTAAATTTTCATTTATAAAAAATTCACTGTCACTGCTTTTTATACTTTCAAGTTTTTGTCTCTCTAAAACGAAATTAGTAAACAAAGTCCCCCACTAATTCGAATCACTAAAAATTTCCACTAATTCAGAGTGTCAAATTTTACTACTTGAACAATAATTTCTTCAATAGTTTTCAATATGATCACATATAATTTTAGTGAAAAGTTACTAAGAAATAGTAGAAATTTCTTAATAATTGGAATTAGTGGACTTAGGAACCTAAATTTGAAATTAATTTTCTTTCTCGAAAAGCAACAGTCCACGCAATTTCGAACGGTCTTGAAAGGACATTATTGCCAGAAGTATTAATTAATTTAATTTATTTTAACACTCGTCTGTTTCTAGCGTCGAGTGTGCGTGTAAATATTTGCGGCTAATTGTAAAAAAAAGGATTTTTTTTTTAATTTTCACTAACGGTGTCATGTCTCCTTATTCGCCAATCTATAACTTTCTGAACGAAATTTAAAAAACTATTGGACTAATAAAAACAATTTTTTCGAAAAACAAAATAATTTGGGAATTATTTGACAAAATTAATAATTAAAACTCTTTTTTTTTAACAGACGAACATTCACGTGGCATAAAGTTCTTATGTGCAAAATATTAAAAAAAATATTTAAAAAATCAATTAAATAGACTGTGATTCAAAATTATTATAGTTTCTAATAAAAGAAAAGGGAAAAGTGCATAATTTTGTCGAGCCAATCACATTATTTATCGCTGACGAACATTATATGCACATAATGTATATCTCACAAGTCATGTTAGATAAATCATAAATTGTCAGTGACACTCAATTTTTGTTTTCAAAATAATATTCCATTTTTTTCATCTGAATAAAGTATAGTTTTAATTTTTCAAAAATAATTTATCCACATGGAAAAAATCGAAATTTTTAATTATTAAATTTAAATATTAGTCAAAATAAAAAAAAAATTAATATTTATATTTCTTTCGAATTGTCAGTCAAAAATTGGCGAACATGAAGACAATTATTTCTATTTTAAAAAAATAATAAGCAATTTGTACATATATATACAAAAATCTTCCAAACTTATGTGTAATTATTATATATAATATTCGCCTTAAGCGTTATAAGCCCTATTATAAAAGAGCGCTAGTAAAATATAATTCAAAAAAGGATATAGATATATTTATAAAATTATATTAATTAAATATTCACATATACACGAAATGAAAATATGTTTGTATAATATTATACATTTTATAAAAAACAATTGTAGATTCAATAATTTGAAGTTATTTGAAATTCAATTTTAAAAAAAGGTAAATAAAACTAATAAAAATCTCAAAAACTCCCGTGTGGCAAATTTGGGGCGAATCCGACCATTTTTAATGACTCCTAACCTGGGGTATAATTTTATAAACGAATAATGACTTTAACCGCTTTTTAAATGTTCTAAATTTAGTTTGGACAGGTTTATTATTAATTAGAAACAGAAAATATAAATTTTAATTAATCGATTTAACTGTTTTTCATTTAATTTTTATCGGCATAACTAAGTTTTTAATTAAATGAATGAATCTACTTTGGTCTGAATTTTTGGAATTCGAATTTTAAATATAGCTCAGATGTTCACCTTAAAATAACCTTTCTAAAAAGCAGATTTAGGTTTACGTGAATTTTTGTTCACTTTGAATTTTTGGAATTCAAATTTTAAATAGCTCAGATTTTCACCTTAAAAAAATTTTGCTAAAAAGCAGATTTAGGTTTACGTGAATTTTTGTAAACTTTGAATTTTTGGAATTCAAATTTTAAAATTTCAATAGCTCAGTTGTTCACCTAGGAATATCATGCTAAAAAGCAGATGTAGTATCCTCTCTTCAAAATTCTAGCCAAAATGTCCAAAGTCCCCGCACCTGAAAGCAATTTTAGATACAGTTTATTAAATAAATTTAAAATAGTTTTTTTAACTGCAAAAAATAAAGATAGAAATGAAAGCAAATTTGCAATTGATTTTTAATGATAAAAGAAAGTAATGCAATTATAAAAATTGAATTTAAAAATTGTATAAAAATATACATACATATGAAAAAAAATGTATATGTGTGTGTGTAATTTAATAGGCGCCACGGCACTGCACCTCTGACGTAGAGTACAATCAATTAGCAAAGTTCCAATTAAAGTAGATCTTAGTTTGTCATTGTACGCCTCACGAAGAAGGTCGACAATGGCGCAATTAGCAAATATTCTATATACACACGTAGTTTTTAGTGAAAGCAAAACGCGCTAGGTTTAACAAATAAAAAAAATTGCCTTAATTATTGTTAAAAAAAACAGAATTACAATAAAAAAAAACTTTTTAAAAATCGATAAGGAATTATTTTTCTTTTTTTTTTTCTTGAAACAAAATTTACATTTTGTATCCCTCCTTCCTTTGATTAGAAAAAGAGGCAAATACTTTTTTTCTACATTTATCACATTGGGACTTAAGAGAAACAGTTTAATAATTTTAAAAAAAGTAACTCAAATGTTTTCAATTTTAATGATTCATTCAAAGTGAAGCATTTTTTTTATTTCAATTTTTCTGTTTTATGTTATTTAATGTTTACTTTATATTCTTGATTCCAATCTTTAAAAGTTGTAAAAATTGTAGGTTACGTTTATGATTAGTTTGGTCCCCTTTTTTTAATTTTTCTAAAATATAAAATAATTTTTATTAAATATTTCATTATTTTCAGCAATATTTTTATTACTTAAAATTTGAATTTTAGTTTGCATAAACTTAAAGTTAATTATCATTATGCATTTTCAATTGATCGTTAACAAACATAACCTAAAATTTTTTTTTAGGTACTTCTCAAAAATTAACTTTAAATTTTCGTTTTCCATATTAATTGTTTTTTTGACATCAGTAATTGTAATTTAAGTGAATAAATAAGCAGCTAAAAAGTACGAGACTAGGAGAAGCTTTGACTCTCTATCCAATGCACAAAACTGCATAATTTATCTCGAAGTTGGTGAGAACGCGGCTTCTTCTAGAATTGTAATGCAATTTTAATTTAAAGATTTAATAAATTAAATAATTTTAGAAAAACACTAATAAATCGACAGTATTAATTCATTTTAATATCAATCTTATGAAATATATAAACTATACAGTAAAAATTGTTTTTTTTTCTTGTTATTTATAAATAGAGCGCGACGATATTTAAATTTTGTTAAACAAATAAGCAAATTATATAAATTCAATTGTAAAAAAAAATGTGTGAATGTGATTAAAAAATTGTAATTAAAAAAGGAAGGAGGGGGACAAACGAACGTATGAAAAAATATATATAATATATATAAATAGTAGAAATAATTAGAAAAACTTTATTTTACATAAACGTTCTGAAATATAGTTCCTTGAAAATGTGCGTGGAAAAAACACACGCAACTCTCATATTTGTGATGACGGTGCTTTGTTTCTCTAATTATCAATATTATTATAAATATTATTATTAATTTTAGTTATTACTATTAGTTTATTATTTTATTATTATTATTATTATATTATATTATTATTATATTATTATTATATTATTATTATTATATTATTATTATCATTATTATTATTATTATTATTACTATTATTATTAATATTATTATTATTATTATTATTATTATTATTATGAATATTATTATTATTTAATAATTAATAATTATTATTAGCAACTATTTTTAGTTAATTACGATTATTATAATTTGTATCGCAATCAGTAGTGATTAGACGATTAAGTTGTAAGTAGAATTTTTTTTTGTTATTCTAACAATTCATTTAATTATAAAAAAATACATGTCATTATTATAAATATCATTATTACATTTAAACTGATGCATATAAAATTAAATATTAAAATATAAACCTATTTTGAAACATTTTTTTCGCTTGTGCACATTTTCTTTCATTTTCAATATTATCCTTTTAGTATTTAATGATAATTTTTTTATTTTATGTATAAATCCTAAGACCTTATATATTATATCCTACACGTTTTTTTTAACCACGCAGATTAAAATTGCGTAATTTTTTTAATTCGTAATTTATATACGTAATTACTTTTATTCGGTCAAGTTTTGATATATATGATTGACAAAAATAATTTACAAAAAAAAAAAAATTAAAAAAAAAAAACAATTGGTTAATTTGATAACACACGTTGGTTATTATCTGAGCAAAATTACGAAAGCTTTTGAAGATATCGGACCAAAAATAAAAATTTTTTCGGCACGTGCGCGCCCGAGAGAAATTGTCTTGTTGCTATCGTCGATTAATCTTTTGCGAAATAAACCAGTGTATACAGGATTTTGTTGCAAAAATTAACCTTTTGAAATTTCATTTTTTTTTAAGATGCATCATCTAGATTATTTATTATACAATTTTGTTTTTTTGTTTCGTTGAATTTAATTTTTGTCTTTTTTCTCTAAACTGGCGTGTATTTAAATTTTTTTCTATTTTTTGAATTTTTTTTCGATTGGAAACTCTTTTTAATAAATAAATAATAATGAATTAAATAATAAATATGTATATATTTATTTGTTAGTGAATTTTGATTGAAAATATAATTCATTAATTTAAACGTTTAGTACATTTGTATTATAAACTGTAAAAGTTACCCTATTTCATATGTTTTATACTAAAAAAAATCGTTATTTTTTTTAACTATTAGTAAGAGAAATTAATTTTCTAATTGAAAAATTTTTTTAATTATTTCCAAGCAAAAATTTTCTAATTAAATTTCTTCTATTATCGCGAAATCATTTCGTGAATGATGCATCTCACGTTCCATTGGGCAGACATTTTAAATGAAGAATGCATTTTAATTGCGTATAAGAAATCTTTAGCTCCGCCTATTATATCGTCGTTTTCATGTTTTAATATACATCAGTGATGGCCGAATATTGGATGTAAAATTTAATTTTTTATTTTCTAATATTTTTGGTCAAATTGTTTCTTATTTATTATTATTATTATTATTATTATTATTAGTATTATTATTACTATTATTACTATTATTATTATTATTATTATTATTATTATCATCACTATTTACAGTATATTTTGAAATCACTAAATTTTAATAATTTTTCTACAAAGTGGATTAATAATTTTTTTAAATCAAAAACTTAAAATTAAAAAATTGATTCTAGCTTAAAAAAATTTAATAATTGTAGTAAAGTTTTTTTATTAAATATTTTTCCAAATTTCTCCTATATTGTTTGTGTTTAATTAAATTCAAAAATAAAAATAATAATAATCGTGGAAAAGTAACACAAGATTGTCTTAAGTTTTTTTTTTTTTTTTTAATGATTTACGAGCAACATCTCGGGGTCAATACCTTTTTTCAAACGATAATTATTGCTAAAGAAGTCGCAAGATCATTGCGCTATATAGTTTTTCTTCTTCCTCCACACGTCTAATAAAAGAAATATTGAAATCTAAATTTTAGAAATTTCTATAACATCAAAATAGCAAATACAATTTTCTTGCCACGAATTTTAAGTTTTGTTTGAAAAATTTCAAACATTATAAAGAATAGAGTAAAAAAAAAGGGGGGGGGAAATCAACTCCTTATTCATTCAAATTCCTTGTATAAAAACATGAAGGATCTTCTATAGGAAAAAAAAACGTTTATGTATACATCACATGAAAACGAGGTTAGGGGGTGAAAGTTTTATGCTCAACGCTTAAAATGCAAACTATCGATTAATTTTGAAGTCAGATATTCGCAAGTGCATATGGATATATATATATATATATAGTAAGAGGAAAAAATGCGATGGATAAAAAAATATGAAAAGAGAAGAAAGTGAAAAAGGGATAAGAAAAGCATCGCAGCGTATCGTATATGCCTCGTGGAATACACAAACTTGATAATACATTACATATACGCTGTATATGTTTAGATACTCTTAACCTATTCCGACGCGTGCTTCAATCTTATCCCTAGAAGAAATTGCGAACGATTATCTTTTTTTGACACTATTTTCTAATTTAAATCAAAAACCCAAAATTATAATCATTTAGCTGCTCATTTATTTGAATTAAATTTTTTCAATAATTTAACTGAAAAGAATTTTTATAATTCAAAATAGAACAGATATTTTTAATTTAAAAAATTTATACCAATCTATTGGTATTGGTAATGGTATATATTGGATAATATTGTAAATAGAAGAATTTTTAATCAGCAATATTTTCAATTGTAAATAATTTTTTTTAATAAAACATTTGTTTCATTATAGAAATTAGAAAAAAAATGTTGATTTATTCAGGATATGCTTTCACATTGATTAGTAACTTATCGATGAAATTTAAATTGATATATTATAACACTGTAATATGCAATCGAGTTGGAGAAGCACGACTATTTTTTTTTAAATTTGTAAAAGAATTTTAAAGAAACAGTTTGGACAGGTTTTTGTATTAATTAGAAACAGAAAATATAAATTTTAATTAATCGATTTAACTGTTTTTATTTTATTTTTATCGACAATACTAAGTTTTTAATTAAATGAATGAATCTACTTTGGTCTGAATTTTTGGAATTCGAATTTTAAATAGCTCAGATGTTCACCTTAAAATAACCTTTCTAAAAAGCAGTTTTGGGTTTACGTGAATTTTTGGAATTCGAATTTTAAATAGCTCAGATGTTCACCTTAAAAAAAACCTTATGCTAAAAAGCAGATTTAGATTTACGTGGATTTTTGTTCACTTCGAATTTTTTTAATTCAAATTTTAAATAGCTCAGATGTTCACCAAGGAACCTTGCCAAAAAGCAAATGTTAAATTTTTGTAAAAAAACACACGCGCTCGACGTCCTTCCTTCAATCAAACACCTCTGATCGCAAATGAGAAAAAAAAGATTAGAGAGATAAAAAATATCAGTTCACAAGAGAGAACCTACTATGCAATGAATCCAATAGCAATAAACATAAATAAAGACCAATGCGGTTCAAGTACACTGTTTTCAATAATTTTCCCTCGCTCTTTTTTTTGTAGCGAGACATAAAAAAAAACAGTGAGCTTTTACCCCATTTGGTCGACTATATGCTATAAACACACTATACATATATAAATAAATAAAAATAAATATATATTATAAATATATGAAAATATATATTATATGTCAAGAGATATTTATACTAGTATTTTAATAGTTTAGCACGTAAACACAATATAATATAAAAAAAAATATATATATATTAAAAAAAAAAACAGAACGGATGTATTATACGCGCGAGAGTGATAGTGTTGAAAACAAAAAATAAAACCCGCTGTAAATATATACGATAAATAGAAAATACTATTCTGCGATATATATAATATACATTATATATTTGCAATTAGATGTACAAATATGTATATGTATTTATATCCATCGAAGCTATGGATAAATAGTGATAAACAACGGATATTGCATATAGAAAACTATTATAATATACACATGGCATATTGACATAATTAATTATGTGAATAGGAGTTAATCTCACTATTTAAAGAAAAAAATGGAAAAAAAAGTTAATTAATTTAGGCATTATGAGTATGTAGATTATAAGGTGCAAGAAAAAAACTTTATTATATGTAAATCGCGCAGCATCTACATAGACAGTACCACAGCGACGCGTAATCACAATTAAAGACATTAAATAATAGGGGAAAAAAGAAATAAATTAGGCGAGATAGTGCCATGAGAAAGAGCGTTGAGACTTAGCTAGATTATAAGTTTTGTTTTTCTTTCTACATATAAAAAATATAAATATATATATATATATTATATACGTACGTTGGGCACGATGTCACAATTTAAAAAAAAAACGACTTGTTCAAAATTTACAAAATAAAAAAAAGAAACACCACAGGCGTCACAGAGAATTTTCCAATAATTTTAAACATACAAAAAAAAACTTCCATAATTTGCAAAATATTTCCTTTCAAATAAAATAAATTAATCTAATTTTTTTAAAGTTTACTCAATATTGTCACTTTAGTCCTAGATAGGGTACAAAATTCGCTTTTTAAACTATATTTAAGTCAATTTTTCTTATTTTCAAGTTAGAATATATGAACTAGTTAAATAAGAAACTAGTTAAAGAAATAAAATGTTTCACAAATTGCAAAGAGGATTCAATTATTTTTTTAAAAGAAAAACTAAAAATATTCTATTTAGCAAATTGTGGAAGTATTTTTTTTTCAATGAATGATAATATTAATCTTTTACTTTGACGCTCTAAGAATATCGATCCATTTAGAATTCATTATACGATCAATTTTTTTATTTTTAAATTTATAAAAATAATAATCGACCCTAATGAACATATATTTCAATTTATTGCAATCACGTGGAATTTCGTTTTACGCAGAATATAAATTCGGTGCTCTTAATTTTAGATAAACGAAGAATTTAACAATATACAAATATTTAATGCTTAAAAAGAAAAACAATTTTTGTCAAGCGACGAGAATGTTATATAATATTGTTTCTATACGTGCAAACACAAAAAATAAAGAAGTAAACTAATTTTAAATTATTTATTTATTTATTATTTACTATAAATTATTATAAATAATTTTTTTTTTAAATTTGCAAAAGGATTTTAAGGAAACAATTTCAGGGTTGCCACAAATATTTAATTTTATTTTTCCCTGACTTTTCCCTGATTCACAGACAAAATTTTCACTTTTTCCCTGACCCTAAAGAATATTCTGATTCACTCTAAAAATTCTTAGATAATCAAGAAATAAAATTGGTGGCAATAATTCAATTACTTTCATAAATAATAATAAATCGATTATCCGTTAATACATTTTTAAATCAATTTTTATTAGAAAATTCTAAAAAAATTCAATAAATTAAATTAAAAAATAAATTATTTATTAAATAATAGAATGTTCTTTGTTAAAATTTAATTCTCATAAAGAATTTTGTCAATAAATTTTTAAATATATGAATTTAATTTGACAAATTTTAATAAAATTTTTAAGAATAATTACATTTTTCGAGGAATTTGATTAAAATATATATTGTATAAAAAATCATTAAAATTCTGCGATGAGTTTTATTACTTATGAAAATAATTTAAATTTTAATAATATTTCCATAAAATAATTAAATTTTGGAGAAGAATTTTATTATTTATAAAGTTATTTGGAATTTTAATAAGAACTTTTTTTTTAATTTTCGAACACAATTGGATTCCTGCAAAAAATTTTATTACATTTTAAAAATAATTTAATTCTTCTAAAGAATTTTATTCAAATTCATAAAAATAACTGTATTTATATGAAGAATTTTATTATTTATATAAATAATTGAATTCTTACAAAAAATGTTATTCCAGTTTATAAAAATAATTGAATTGCGGTGAAGAATTTTAAAAATAATTTATATTTTTCGAAAAATTTTATGAAATTTTGTATTTTAAATAATTGAATTCCTGTGAAAATTTTATTACGTATGAAAATAATGGAATTATTTTGAATTAATTCATTAAAATTGAATTCTTACAACATTTTCCTAAGAATTTTATTAAAATTTTCAAATATAATTGAATTTAGATGAAACATTTTTTTATTTATTAATATACTAGAAATTTGGAAAATATATTTTTTTAATTTTTGAGAATAATTTAATTTTTGCGAAGAATTTTATTAATTTTAAAATTAATTTAATTCTTCCAATGAATTTTATTCAAGTTTATAAAAGTAATTGAATTTCGGTGAAGAATTTTATTTATTTATAAAAATATTTTTGTATAAATTATATTGTTCGAAAAAATTTATTAAATTTTGTATTTTAAATAATTGAATTCCTGTGAAAAATTTTATTACTACTTATGAAAATAATTGAATTATTTTGAAGAAATTTATTAAAAATTGAATAATTGAATTCTTGTGGAATTTTGTCAAGAATTTTATTAAAACTTTTAAAAATAATTTAATTTTAATGAAGTATTTTATTACTTATAAAAATAATTGTAATTTTGACGAGAATTGTTTTGAAAATAATTGAATTTCTGTAATCATTTGTAACTTTTTCAAAATCTAATTTTTTTAGTATTTTTAACTAATATTCTTTTATCAATCTAGTATTTATGAAAATTGTAAAAATTATTCATAAAATAATTTATAAGTCATAATTTATGATAGTTATTATTAATTTTATTTAACTATTATTTATTATTATTTATTTATTATTTATTTTTAATTATTAATTTTATGATAGTTTTTGAAAATTTAAGTTATTTAAAAAGAAATTATTGTCAGAAATAGAAAGAAATTGAAGGTTTTGTATTAAAATTTGTGGTAATTTCATAGTTTACGAGGCAAAAAGAAAAAAAATTCAGTTTTCTCATGAATTTTAAAAATTCAATTTTTTCAGTACTTTTAGTAAAAATCCCTGACTTTTTCCTGACTTTCCTGACCTGTGGCAACCCTAAGTTTGGACAGGTTTATTATTAATTAGAAACAAAAAATATAAATTTTAATTAATCGATTTAACTGTTTTCATTTAATTTTTATCGACAATACTAAGTTTTTAATTAAATGAATGAATCTACTTAGTCTGAATTTTTGGAATTCAAATTTTATATAGCTCAGATGTTCACCTTAAAATAACCTTGCTAAAAAGCAGTTTTAGGTTTACGTAAATTTTTGTTCACCTTGAATTTTTGGAATTCAAATTTTAAATAGCTCAGATGTTCACCTTAAAATAACCTTATGCTAAAAAGCAGATTTAGGTTTATGTGGATTTTTTTCACATTAAAGAAAAAAAACTTTTTTAATTTGGAATTAAACTTTTATTAATCAGATTAAACTCAATTTTTTGTGAAAGAAAACATTTATATAAATTTGTCAGATAGAATCTCATCTTTTCATCAATAAGATATATGCAAGTAAAGCAAACTAATAATTAGAGTTATGAGTTCATCCTTCATTCTCGCTTTCCCTCAAGCGAGATTATTATCTGGTTTTAAAAGAAGTTATGTTTTCAACAAGCGCACAAGCATATATATATATATATATATATATATATATATATATGTTAGCAGATATGAAATGATAAGAAACAAATGTATGCAACATTCTCGCCAGCTTGACAGTCCACCCCTTATTTTGAAAGTGAAAAGCTATATAGTAAAATCAGGAATGTAATCGTAGTCGCAATTCCTTTTATTTTCGCGGTATACTTGAAAAAAAGCCGATTATTCTTCTTTTATAAATATATAACACTCAACAATAAAATATTCACGATAAAGGAAACATTGTCCAACAATTTTTTTTTAATTTTTCCTTCCGAATTTTTTATGTTCCAAATGAATTTGAGATTTTATGTCCTAATTCTGTTCAATACCCCTCTCTCTCTATATAAATCGTATTAGGTGTACTCTAAAAACATTTCCAATACTTGGAATACGAATACTATTCCGTGACTTGTGATAAATTATTTTCATCCCCTACGAGGAAACTATAAACTGAAATGGCACAACTAAAATAAACCCTAAAGAATAGGAAAAGGTTATAACTTACTTTCAGAAACTGAAATCAATATTAAGAGAGGAAAAAAAACCTGTAACTATCATATATTTTTGCTACAACAATTTAAACCGTATTTAATTTATTCCTATCCTACTGACTTGGAAATTTTGTTACAATTCTCCCTAAGCTATTCTCATATTTGTAAAAACGGAAAATAGTTTTTAAAAAAAAAATTCAAGTTTTAAGACGAAATAAGAAGAAGAAAAAAAATTCAATTATGATTAATGTTTTCGTATAGGTTGGAGCAAAAAAAAGGAGTTTGATTGAGAAGAACCTATAGCTTATATACATAATTCACTTCATGGTTATCGTTAGTCAAACTTTATATCTAATTCCCCTATAATATGTATTTTACATAATTTCTGATGTCACGCGTGTCGTTGGGGTCAGGGGTGTATTTACCTGAGACCGCCCTCAGGCACGCCTACCTGCGCGATTTCTACCTAAAGTAACGCCTACACACCCACGCACTTACACACAAGTAAAAAACCATTTGTGCGCCTACTCCCGTATAAATGCGCCTATATGTAATCTACTTCGAGGCGCCTCGTGTGTCTCGTCGTCTCACCCCATGTCCCCCCGACTCTGACTTCTTCACCTCTCCACCCATCCCCCTATATAAACCTTACACAATTCGCCGGGTCACCACTACCCCAGTTCACTCCATGAATTTTCAGATTAGGTCACCAGAGTATTCCAAATTTTCAAATAAAAAAAAAAAATATATATTTCAAACTTTTTATCAACATCAAAGTAGGGAAACGCATGACTATTCCCGAAATCTTATTTGACATAAAACCGTTTACCATAAATTTCATTTGACAAAAATATTATTTTGTATAAAAAACATTTTATTTGAAATTTATTTGACAAAAATATTATTTTGTATAAAAAACATTTTATTTGAAATTTATTTGACATACATTTAATTAAACATACAATTTATGTTGCATAAATGGCATTTAATATGATATCCATTTGATACATACTTCATTAGACATAAAATTTATAAAACATATGTGTCATTTGACATAGAATTAATTCAACATATATTTTATTTGATATAAAATTCATTTAGCATAATTTCCATTTAACGTAAAAATACAATTCACTGGAATTTTATTTCGCATAAAAATCTCTTGACATTTGTTTCTATCGACATAAGTTTTATTTCACAGAACATTAATTTGAGGTAGAATTTGTTTAGCATATACGTCATTTGACATAAATATACATTTAGTAAATTTTATTTTGTCCTAAAATTCATTTGTCATAAACTTCATTTGTTATAAATTTCACTTGCCATAAATTTCATTTAATATAATTCTCATTTAACATAAATTTCATTTTCATAAACTTTATTTGACATAAAAGACATTGAAGATAATTCTCATTTGTCATAAAAATTATTTGACATAAATTAGATTGGACATAAAAGCCATTCAACAAAATTCTCATTTGACATAAAAATTATTTTACACAAATTACATTTTACAATAAAAATATCAGCGCGAATTTTAAAAGTAACCAATTAGATATTGTCAACAACATTGTGATTCGCCAATTTTGAAATTCGCGCCTTTATTCTCATGTCAAATGATCTTTATGTCAAATGAAATGTATGACAACTGAATTTTATGTCAAATGAGAATTATGTGTAATGACTTATGCGTCAAATAAAATTTATATCAAGTGAACTTTATGTCAAATGAGAATTATGTTAAATGAGATTTATACCAAATGAAATTTATATCAAGTAAATTTTATGTCAAATGAGAATTATGTTAAATGCCATTTACGCTAAATGAAATTTAAATAAATTAAATTTTACGTTCAATAATAATTATATTAAAAGATATTCACGTCAAATGAAATTTATGTCAAGCTAATTTTATGTCTAATGATATATATGTCAAATGGATTTTGTGTCAAATGAGAATTTCGTAAAATGACATTAATGCCAAATGAAATTGATGTCAAATGAATTTTATGTGAAATGAATTTTATAACAAATAAAGTTTACGTTAAATGAATTTTATGTCAAAAGAAATTTATGTTAAATGATTTTTATGTCAATAGAAATTTAGGTTACATAATTTTTATGTCAAATGGGAATTAAGTAATCTGAGTTTTTGGTAACATAATATTTCTGTTAAATAAATTCTATGACAAATGATATTTATGTTAAATGGTTTCTGTGTGCAATGAAATCCATGTCGAATAATGTTCATATTATATGAATTTTAAGTTAAGTAGTTTTATATCAAATAACTATTTGGTCAAAAAAGATTTCGGGAATAAGCATGCGTCTCCAAAGTAGGTATTTTTTGTTGCGAAAAAAAAACACTAACGAAATCATGTAATTGGCTAACACGGAATAGGAAAATAATTGAAGTCTTTGTTTGACAAATCAAATGTAGATGACAAGCACGAAAAAAAGCTTCCATTTCAAGAGAGGTTTTAAAAAAAACAAAAAAAACATGTTACCAGATGAAAAAAAAGAATCTAAATACATGACACGAGAGCTTTTTTCCAATCAAACCTATGCGGAAAAAAATATACCTTTTGCAATTTTACATTCTCATTTTATTTCAAAAATATGTTTCCTCTATCGTTTATATATAAAATTGTCTCCGCCATCTCAGATTTTTTAAAAAAAAAAGGTAAACTAATATAGTGCACTTTGCAAAAATTTAAAAAAAAACATGTTTTCCGTATAAAAATGCGAAAAATAAGGAGATTGTTATGTTTTTTCTATATACATACAAAAGTAACGTTTGTACCAAATCAATGCAATATTTGTACAATATTATAAATGATAAAAAAAAGAAGTGTATACCTATACGACATAGGTTATATACCCCAGATGCAATAACTTTTTTAAACGGTGTTACCAACGGAATATTTTTCATACCGAGTTACTACTACTACTACTACTATTACTACCAGAAACGATTTATAATCCACGGGAAATGCAAATATACACATATAACGCACCCCGTCGATAATAATATCCTATATACTCATTTCGTTTTGTGCCAACCAAGTCTTTTTTAGGGAAAAAAAAGTAAATAAATAAATAAAAAGAAAAATAAACTTTGAGTTTTCAGATTATTATATAAATATGGTCGATAACATACCTCTATCCGTATATACTGTGTTAAATTATTTTTATTATTATTATCATCATCATTAGTTATTATATGCTCATCATGTCAACATATTAATAGATCCTGCTCATTGATGTATTTATTATAAAAGAGACGTTACTCTTCTTGACCATTTGTTATTTTATTTTCCCGATAAATGTTAATGCATTCGAAAAAAACGATATTCTGATATACGGAAAATGACAAGAGAATTTTTAAGAATTTTGCATTAAAAAAAAAATGTCAGTCTTAATTTCTCTCTATTGGAAATTATTGACACAAATATAAAGGCGCATGAATATTCCAATTTCATGAAAAATGAAAGGCTCAAATGAAAATTGGTATATAAAATATCCCTTGACGCAATTTATTTGATATGAAAATTTCTCTCCAGAAAAAAATGTATTCAAAACTTAATGCTTTTTAACAATAATGTTTAGGCAAATAAAGTGTTTTGCCCGCAGATTCAAACACAAGAATTTATTTCTTGAATTCGATTTCGTTTATATTTTTAAAAAAATTATAACCAAAATCTGAACTTTTGTGTATTTTTAATCATTTGGCAGCACTGGTTTTGTCATAAGATTAAGGGGTTGCATCCAGTTATAGGCAGACGAAAAAGTCGATTAGGCAACTGCAAAAAAAATATGGACTTTACGGACCAAAAATTAAAAATTACGGAACATTTACGGACCAATTACTGACAAAAATATATAAGAGAACATTTTACTTAAAACTAGAATTTAGATTTTTTCATAAATAAAAAAACATGAAGATATCGATAACTCGATCGATTACTTCATGTTTTATAATAATTAAAGATAGAGTGATAAAATCATTATCAATTCAATTATTATTTTCAAGAATTTTTAACTAAAATTCTTCTTAAAATTGATTATTTTTAATAATTTCGAAAAAGTTCTTTGACAATTTTCAAATTAATTTCTTTACAATATTCGATTTTTCAATTATTTGTAAATTCTTCCATTAAATGTGTATTAAAAAATAAAAAATTCAAAAAAAAAATAAAATTCGCAATTAAAATTTCTAAAAAAAAATTAATTCCACAGAATTCTTACTTAGTTAAAAATATGAAAAATTCCAATTTTCAAAGATTTGAATCTGAAACCTTTTCAAAATTAAATTATTTCTAAAACTTTACTCTCTAATACTTTTAATATTCAATTATAATCTAAAATTTTAACTGAAATCCATTTTTAAATCAATTTTTATGAGAAAATTCTACGAGAATTTCATTATTTAATTACAAAAAAACAATTTATTGTATAATTACATATGTTTCTTAAAATTTAATTCTTTCAAAGAATTGTATCAATCAATTTTAAAATAATTTGAATTCTTTCGCAAAATTTTATTAAAATAGATATTAAAAATAATTAAATTAGGAAAAATTTTTGAAAATAATTGAAATTTTGCCAAGAAATTTATTAAATTTTTTGAAAATAATTCAATTTTAGAGAAGAATTTTATTATTTATAAAGATAATTGATAATTTACGCAAAGAATTGCATTGAAAATTTTGAATGCAATAATTTTATTCTTTAAAGAAATTTAATCAAAAATTTATTAAAAATAATATTTAAATTCTAATAAATAAATTGTAGGAAAGGTTATTAAAATAATTAAATTTCTTTCATAAATTTTAATAAAATTTTTAAGAATAATTACATTTTTCTCGAGGAATTCGATTAAAATTGTATTAAAAATAATTGAAATTCTGCAATTAACTTTATTATTTATCAAAATAATTGAATTCCTACCAAGAATTTTATTATTTGCCAAAAAAAATGAAATACTTGTAAAAATTTTATTATCTATGAAAATAATTAAATATTGTGAAGAAATTTATAGAAAAAATTTGTAAATAATGAAATTCCTGTCAAATTGTTATTATTTTTTGAAAATAATTAAAGGTTTGTGTAGAATTTTAGTAAATTTTTTGTTAAATAATTGAATTCTTTTGGAAAATTCGATAGTATAGATACCTATTAAAAATCATTGAATTGAGGAAAAATTTTGAAAATAATTGAAATTTTTCCAAGTATTTTATTTAAATTTTCGAAAATAATTGATATTTCGAAGAAGAGTTTAATTATTTCTAAAGATAATTGAAATGTTGACGAGAAATTTAAAAATTATTTTAACATAATTGAATTTTTGCGAAGAATTTTATTACTTTTGAAAATAATTGAATTCCTTCAATCATTTGTAATTTCTCTAAAATTATCCAAATTATGTCGTATAATTTACGTACTTTACGGATTTTTTTCAATCGAATTACGGACTTTACGGACCTTTTTTCAAAAAAACGGACTTTTACGGACTTTAAGCAAAGTTACGGACTTTTACGGGATTTACGGACCTAGTTTGAGTCCTGTATAAAGGATACTTTGAACTTTATTTTCACATATTTTATTTATAAAAATAATCAATAAAATTAAAAATCCATTAATCAATGAAAAATTGAATTAAAAAGCTTCTGTTACAAAAATGCAGTAAGAAAAGTCGTTTGTTTTTTAAAATCCCAAGTAGATGCAACCCCTTATAATAATTAATCGTAATAAACCGTAATCATCATGAATCTTGAGGAGATTTTTTATGGAAGAAATTTGTGTCCAAATAATTTGCCCTCAAGTGGAAGTTGTTGAATATTTATACTCCTTATTCCGTTACAATTAAATATTATTAAGAATATTGCTTATTTTTACTGCATAAACTTTTGGGAGAAAGTAATTTTTCAATCACAATTTTATCACTGCAAGACAAAGAAGCAAAATGATTGGAAGAATCATCATTGCTAAACGACAATATACAATATACAGAATAACCGATTCTCAAAATATCAGCAAACAATTTCGGCCCTTTTGTCTTGCATTGATAATAAGAATTCAAATCCAACGAAAAATTCTAACAGCTAATTTATACGAATGAAAGAATCACTAATAAATGTATTTTTCTTCCAAAAAAAAAACAAACAAATAAAAATCAACGTAAACGAGTACGAAGATTATTTTTTACTAAGGGACAAATTTTACAAACATTTTGTTTTTACTACAAATTTTTATAAAATTAAAAGTTTTATTTCGTTCCCTTGACATGAAGATCGATTTTCTAAAAAAAACAACAACACATTTTTCTCTTTGAGAAGTTGACATTTTTGTTCGCTTTTGTTATCCACCTTTGGGAATAACTTGTGAAGGTAAACTTCTGTATACCGCGCACGAATAATATTTCCACTCGCGAAGAGTGAATAAAAAAATAAAAAATACGAAAATAAGAAGTAGTATGAAAATTTAAACGTACTCGTTTCCGTGGATTTTTAAAGATACTCGACAAAAAAAATTGCTATTAATATTCCTCTGAAATGCACTTATACGTAAAACTCGAAATTTACACATGTCTAAAAAGAAAAGAAAAAAAAAGAAAACACTCTCTAAAGCTCGTCCCAAAGTACTTGTAATCACTTGACTTGTAAATTAATTATTTTAACCGGAAAACGCGTATCTTTGCGTGTCAAAACAGGAACGCAATGGTAAAATTTAGACACATAAATATACATAAATAGACACAAATAATAATTTTTACTTTAAAATATTTTTGTATAAAACATTCTTTTCTTTTGTTGAGAAAATTGTTTTTTTTAGAGAGAATTCATATGATTACAATTCATAAAAACAAAATTCATTTTCAAAAAAGAAAAAAATAATAATAATGTAATAAGGATGAACAAGTTGAATAAAGAAAAACTTTTTTTTTGCGAACAATTTCAAAAATTGTTTTAGTGTGTATTTACTCCGTTCATTAATTCACATGCACGATACGCGCTTTCCTTGCTATATATGGGTACTATTACTTATTAATTTCAATAATTAAGACCATTTATTTCTGTTCTTAGAAGAACGAATGCATATCATAGTTGTAAATTAACAATTTGTGAAATAAAACTGCAAACTGTTTGTGTTAATTTCATATGTAATATTCTTTCCATTACCCTTACTCGAAAATAATTTTTTCATTTTGGAATAGTGAGGCATTAGCCTTTTAAATACTGACTAGGATTAAAAAAACCCTTTTCGACTTCTACATCCTATTTATTTTTATTTTGAATCATGAAAGGCCTTACAATATACAGGGCTCGGATCGTCTTTAAAACTAAAAAAAAGTCGCTATAGTCGCACAAATTTACAACAAAAGTCACGAAAAGTCGCATAAAATTTACGAAAAAATCGTAAAAAAGTCGCATGAAATTTTAGAAAAAAAACGACAGAAAGGAAACACGAAATTGTCAAAATTATCAAAAAAATAACATTTCTCGACAACAGATATACATTAATATCAAACAATCCGAAATACAATTTTTAAAAATTTAATAAAATTCATAGCAAAAATTTAATTAGGTATTTTTACCATTTTTTTAAAATTCTCTATAAAATGTCAATTATTTTTATAAATAATAAAATTCATCTTCTAAATTCAATTATTTAACTAAAATTTTAATAAAATTCTTCTCTGAAATTCAATTATTTTCAAAAGCAATAAAATTCTTTGCAGAAATTCAATTATTTTCAAACTTTTTTTTTAAATTTCTCTTTAAAATTTGTAATATCTTCATAAAGAATAAACTTCATCCTGAAAATTTAATTATTTTCAAAAATTCTCATAAAATTTTTTGTAAAATTCAATTACCTTCGAAAGTAAGAAAATTCATTACAAAAATTTAATTATTTTCAAAAATTCTGATAAAAGTTTTTGTAAAATTCAATTATCTTCGAAAGTAAGAAAATTCATTACAAAAATTTAATTATTTTCAAATTTTATTTTAAATTCACAAAATTTCAATTATTTTTTTATAAATATCAAAATTCTTCTGCAAAATTCAATTACTTTTAAATATTTGTAGAATAAATCAGTTCAAAATTTCAATTATCTTTGTGAATAATAAAATTCTTCCCTGAAATTCAATTATTTTCAAAATTGTTTTTAAATTTCTCTTTAAAATTTGTAATATCTTCATAAAGAATAAACTTCATCCTAGAAATTTAATTATTTTGAAAATTTCTGGTAAAACTTTTTGTAAAATTCAATTATCTTCGAAAGTAAGAAAATTCGTTACAAAAATTAAATTATTTTCAAATTTTTTTTTTAAATTCTCAAAATTTTAATTATTTGTTTATAAATACCAAAATTTTTCTGCAAAATTCAATTACTTTTAAATATTTCTAGAAAAACTCTGTTCAAAATTTCAATTATCTTTGTGAATGATAAAATTCTTCCCTGAAATTCAATTATTTTCAAAAGTAATAAAATTCTTTGCAGAAATTCAATAATTAAAAAATTTTTTTTTGAAATTTCCCTTTTAATTTTGTAATATCTTCATAAAGAATAAAATTCATCCTGGAAATTTAATTATTTTTAAAAGTTCTGATACAATTTTTTGCAAAATTCAATAATCTTGAAAAGTAAGTAAATTCATCACTGCAATTCAATTATTTTCAAAAATGTTTTTAAAATTCTCTTCAATAATTCAATTATTTTCATAAAAAATGATGAAAATGTTTTTTTATAAAGTCTTATAATGTAAAATAGTGATTTAATCACTCGGTCATCTTTAATTATTATAAAACATAAAAACATTGATTGTCCCGAGTCGAAGGATCGGAGTGATCGATGTCTTCATGTTTTACAACAGTTTTTGATAAGTTGTTTAATTTCAAAAAGGTTTGTATTTGAATTTTTTGAAGAATTTGAATTTCTATGGAAAAACAATAATTAAATATTGATTTATAAAAGAAGTTATTGATGTTTTCGAAAAATTTGTAAATAAATTTAACGCAGAATATTTTTTTAACTCAAACTTTTTCCTTTAAATTTAAAAATTTTTTAAATTACATTCGTATTTTAGTTAAAAAAATCTCGAAAAAGTCGATTAGTCGTATTTTTTCACAAAAAAGTCACATTTCGTTAAAAAAATCGAAAAAAGTCACACAATCCGAGCCCTGAATTTAAAAAATCCTTTTTCGACTCCTTTTTCAAATTTGTATTTAAATTTTCTTGGGCTTTTGATGGAGAATGCAAAGAGAAAACAATTCGAAAAAAATGGTAAATAGCTGAACTAAAGAAAAAGCATCTCTACAAGACAATATATAGTGATGAGTGTAATTTTTCTTTTTTTTTCCCAGGTTTCATTAGCACTTGGCTTGGACGCGAGCAGTTGGAATGCATTAATCGAAAGAACAGCATCGGGAATCGCTGGAATTGCTGGTTTTGCTCAAAGATGTGGTGTGTGTCTAGCAGCATTTCCCGATGCCCTTCTTCTGCAGAGGCACGCAATTCTCAAGCATCCCTGTCCACCAGGCGACGACAAGCCCTTCACTTGCGATCAATGCGGACAACGTTATCGCTATCGATCAGCATACGTGAAGCATCGCGAGCAAAATCATCGCGCCCGCCTCCCAGCCGACAAACTCTTCACATGCGACGTCTGCGGTATGCAATTCAGGTATCTAAAGTCATTTAAGAAACACAGGTTAAACCATCACCTAGAGCGCCTTCATCGTACACCCGAATCCCAAGGAACATCATCGTCATCGGCCGAGAGGAGCGATCAAGTCTCAAGCACCGGCGAGCCATTCCAAATGGAAATCACCGGCGACACAAGTCCCGTCGACATTGAGGATCGTTCAGATGAGAATTTCGAGAACACATCATCGTCGACCCTATGCAAGAAGGAGCTCATCTCCGACAACACGAGTCCACCAATCACCGAGACCACCTACATGTCCGCCATTGATAATCTAAAGCCAGAGAATTGCAGCACCGACGATATTCGCAGTAAACTGCAAATGTCCCTCAACGTCACCAGAACACGAGAGACCGATCGCAAGGACAAGCGATTCGCCTGCATGTACTGTGGCAAGTGCGTCCGCTCGAAGGAGAATCTCAAGCTACACATTCGCAAGCACACCGGCGAGAAACCATTTCAATGTCTATTCTGCCTGCGGGCATTCGGTGGTAAAAGTGACCTAACACGACATCTTCGAATTCACACTGGCGAAAAACCCTACGAGTGCGATGTCTGTGGAAAGAAATTCGCCAGGGCCGACTATCTCTCCAAGCACATCACAACCCATCTCCATCGACGCTGATACAAACAAAAATCCAACTAGCTCATTCATTCCACTTCTTGCCAAAACACCAAATTCCCTCAAACAAAGAATTTCACCTCCAATTGAATTTCCCTAATCCTATACACTGGACGGAAAAATTTAATACCCATTCGGAAAAAATTCCTTCATCTTAAAAATCAGACTAAAGCAGAAAAAAAGTGAACATTGAATAGTAAAATTCTTATACAATTAGCTAGTAAAGATACGCCAAAACATTTTCCCCACTAGTTTCTGTTTTTCCAATCAGGGAAACAAACAAGTTTGGCACACCAAAATGGAAAGTCCGAGATAGAAACAAAATCGTATCCATCCAGCCAACGGCCCAAGACGCGTCAATTACGAATTAAAAAAGAAACGCGAACTTCCCATCCAGAGGCAAGAAAAAAAAAAGCTTGAAAAGCCCCTCTATAAACTAAACAACACAAGATTTCTGATGTAAATACATTAAATATGCTAGTGAGAATAATTTGTGATAAGGATTTATTAAAAAAAACCAAAGAACAAGACGACGACGCGGCTAAACAAAGACGATGGTTATAAAGAAATCTATTCCCTCTTCTAATAAATATATAAATATATATATAAAATATAGAAAAATTAGTTCATTATTTTGTCACGCAGTTGGTCTTCTATAATACTTCCTATTCTTCATCTTCGTGTGACGAAATATCCAACAAAAAAAAAGTGATATATACGTTATTCTATATTATAACCTATTAGACTATATATATACACTAATCAAGTATATACCTATACTATATATTTATTAATTATTCCGAGTCAAACTCGTAGTTTCTCCCAACGAAAAATCCGGCGATTTAAATGTAGAAAAAGAAAAATTTAGATCCTTAGGGATTTTTATATATATACACACACGATATTTAGAATTGTATATTGACTTTGAGAAAAGAGTTGCGACAAGGTGCACTGAAAACGGAAGTACAAAAAGGAGGCATTTTTTTCAAATTTTCCTTAATGGACAAAAATGTTCTTCTGTAATGAAAAAAAAAAAAAGTTTAGTGACCCTTTGGACTTTTTATTGTTTACCAACAGGGACATTTTGTTACATATTTTAAACTTAGAAAAGTGAAAATTAAAGGAAACAAAAGAAAAATTCGAAGCAAACTGCGAAAAAAGAGACCATTTTTTAATTGATTTTAATTTTACGAAAAGAAAGATATATTCAGACCTCGGATCGACTTTAAAAGACAAAAAAGTCGCTTTAGTTTATTAAAAAACGAAAACAACTTAAAATTTAGTAAAATATTTGGAAAATAATTTAAATTTTATTATATCTTCTAGAAATAATTGAAATTTGATAAAATCTTTGAAAAATAATTTTAAAAAAAGAAAAATCTTTTAAAATATAATTTTGAAATTTGGTAAAATCTTCGAGAAACAATTGATATTTGACAGAATCTTCGAGAAATAATTGAAATTTGATAAAATCTTTGAGAAATAATTGAAAATTGGTAAAATCTTCGAGAAATATTTAAAAAAAAAAAGATAAAATCTTCACTAATTAATTGAACTTTGATACAATATTTTAAAAAGGAATTGAATTTTAGTAAAATCTTCTGGAAATAATTGAAATTTTATTGAATCTTAAAGAAATTATTAAAAATTGATAAAATCTACAAAAATTAATTTAAATTTTGTAACATTTTTGAAAAAAAATAAAAATTTGCTAAAATCTTTCAAAATTGTTAAGTTTTTTCAATATAATTGAAATTTTGTAAAGTCTTTCAAAAATAATTGAAATTTGATAAAATTTTTGAAAAATAATTGAAATTTGGTACAAATCATTTAAAGAATAATTTAAATTTGTTAACATTTCCTAAAAATATATGAAATTTTGATAAAATCTGTCAGAAATAATTGAAAGACGATTAAATCGTCAAGAATACATCATTTCAATTTGATAAAATATTTGAAAAAAAAATTTTTTTAAAGAAACATCTTTTAAAATATAATTGAAATTTGGTAAAATATTTAAAAAAAAATTAAAAGTTGCTAAAATCTTAGAAAATTCTTAAATCTTTGAAAAATAATTGAAATTTTATTGAATCTTCTAGAAATAATTGAAATTTGATAAAATGTTTGAAAAATAATTCTAAAAAATGAAAAATCTTTTAAAATGTAATTGAAATTTGGTAAAATCTTCAGAAATATTTGAAATTCGATTCAATCTTCTAGAAATAATAGAAAATTGATAAAATCTTAAAAAATAATTGAAATTTGGTAAAATGTTTGAAAGAAAATTAAAAGTTGCTAAAATCTTAGAAAATTCTTAAAGCTTTGAAAAATAATTGAAATTTTATTGAATCTTCCAGAAATAATTGAAATTTGATAAAATATTTGAAAAATAATTTTAAAAAAAGAAAAATCTTTTAAAATATAATTTAAATTTGGTAAAATCTTTAGAAAATAATTGAACTTCGATAGAATCTTTGGAAAAAAATTTGAAATTTGTTAAAATCTTTTTAAAAATAATTCGAAGAATTAGTTTTTTAAAATTATTCTAATATAATTTTTGCAAAATAATAGAATTTCTTTGAAGAATTTTTTGTATAATTAAAAAAAATATTAAGTGATTTTTTGATGAATTTTAAATAAAAAATTTCACAGTGATTGTTTTCTCTCAAAAATGTTAAAAATAATTTTAATTAATTTTAATCTGCCTTTTATTTTTTGTACCTATACGTTTATGACCTTTCGGAATTATTTTCTTGGAATATTCAATTATTGGAAATAATTGATTTTTAAAAGTTTATAATACCAAAAAATTGTAAGAATTACTATTTAAAAAGAAAACTTTTAATACCATTACTTGAAAAAAATCAATTATTTTCATTGAAATCTTACAGAATTTCAATTATTCAAATTTTTTTCAATTCCATTTTACGAAAATTTAATTGGAAAAATTATTAAGAAATAGTTTTTGAAAGATTTTCCCACGGTTATCATTTTTTACACTAGAAAAATTCAAATAATTTGCAATTTATATTTTATACTAATAATGTGGTGTGTTGTTGCAGTATTTGGAAGAAAAGTAAAGAAAGTCATAATATCCGAGGACTGTATTGATTCAAAGTATTTCGTCAATTTAAGAAAAAAGTAGTGTTACTTATTGTTTCGATAAATATTTTTTTGATTTTACATAGTTAATTGGAAACTAGATCGCAAGTATATTGTACTTCCGAAAAAAGTGCCGGTGCCTTTTAAAAGCAAAATTATTAATTTTTATCCTCTTCAAAATTCAAGTCTAGGACTTTTGTAATGTTCGCTTTTATCTATATATAATATAGATTCGTCGTCGAAAGTCGCAAAACCAAATACGTCTTTTACTGCACGGTCTATACAATCCTTTAATATTCCTTTATTGTTATCCATTTGTAGCGTTAAAAAAAATTGCCGCCAACGCTCTTTAGCACCAATTTTTTTAGTAACATTTCTACGTTCCCCCTCTCCCCAAAATTCGAAACAATATTTTTTTTCAAATTTTTGATCAATCTAGAATGAAATTTACAAAAAAATAAAAAAAAAATTCTCTTTGGTTCGGCAGTTTGACTGTTTAGGGAATTACAAATAAAAAAAGTGACACGTGGAACGTTTTTGTTTTAACTGGATCTGGATTTTTTCCCTCGCGTTGCTATAAATTCAAAAAAAAATGTTCCAATTTAAATTTAGAAAACAAAAAAGTAAATAAAAGTCAAACGAAATTTGCACACTTATTATGAATTCGAAAAGAATAAATAAATATGTTTCAAAATAAGTTTTTAGAAGACAAAAAATGTAATAAAAATACAAATATGAATTAAATTAAAGTTTTGCGGTTATTGAAATAATATGTAAAGAACGGGAAATAGAAAAAATTGGTGCTTTAAGAAAATCACAGCGTTTATAGAAGACGGCAATAAAAAAAATTGACTCACGAAGGTGCTACCTAATAATTAGGGTTCAATCGCAAAATGCCGGTCAGTTCTCAATAAAAGAAAAAGAAAGAAAATGCAAAATGAAAAGCAGTGCCAAAGAAAAAAAACAGAAAACTAGTGAAAATTTCAATTTACGAACAAGCGCGGGGAAAAAGAAAAAAGAAAATCATTTCCCACTTCCATTTTTAAAGAGCATTTTAAAGAGACTGGCCTGGCTTTACGAATGACCACTTTAAGCTAATTAAACGTCCTATGGTCTTAAGGTTGTAAAGAAACTTTTTTATCCTCGCTTCGCAGAATATAGCTAACACTCTCTATATATAAATATATAAATCCGCGCTAAATTTAAAGAAAAAAAAATTCAAACCAACAATGACGAAACGAGAAAAGGAAAAAATTTTCAAAAATTCTACAAACTGAAAAAAATAAATCTATCCTTGTGAAAATTGATTAGAAAATAGAGAAATTTATTTCATGGGTGTACAAATTTTAAAAACATTCTTTTTTTAATATTTCCAAAGCCAAATTAGAAAGAAAAAATAAGAAATTGAATATTTAACAAAATCTTAAAAAATTCTAATTTTCTCTTTTCGTCGAATTTGTACGTTATTCATCCCTAGTGGTAGTTAAGAAAATAATAAAAATAGTAATAATATTAATATTAATAGTGATAATTATAATTATAATAATAATTATAATAATAATTATAATAATAAAAAATAATAATAATAACAATAAAATAATAATTATATTAATAATAATATTAATAATAAGAATAAAAGAAATAATAATAAGCAGCAACGAAACAATCGCGACGAACGAGAAACTCGAGACGTCCATCGTTTAGTCGTCTCTTGAAGCAAAACGATTCTCTGGCGCCTGAAGTCTGACGTTTTCTATCATTAATTCAACTTAAGTTCACTATTGCATCGCTCATTTTCTCTACTTTTTTCTCCCCGCAGTGGAAATTTCGGAAAACTTTTTTACCAGTAACGCAAATGCGGTAAATATAATAATTACCATCAGAAATGAAAAATTACTTCTTCAGCATTGTTTTTAATTTACTTTTTAAGAACTAATTTGATGGACAGTCGAATTAAGAGTTAGTCTTCCTTTCATATTAAAAAAAAAAAAGAAAATTGCAAAAAAAACTTCCAAATCTATTGTCGTTTTTTCTGTCACACTTTTTTAAAATTAAATTCTTAATTTAAAATTTAATAAAACTTCAAATCTGAAACTAACTTTTCTTTCGATTGCTTGTCGGATTTCTCAAAACCTATATCTAAAGAAAGAAAAAAACAAAAATTTTAAACCTTTGCTTCAGAGAAAATGAAAAGTTTAGAAAATCTTTGTAACCGAAAATTAGTAAAAAGAAACAATAATTTTCAAATTAGGTATATAAAAAGGCATTTAAATATTGTATTCCTTATAAACAAATACTTTTCTGCCTTTTAAAAAGCAAAATTTTTCTTTCAATATAACTTAAATAAAATATAAAGTGACAAAAGTACAAAACAAAAAAAATAACATAAAACGCACAAAAAAAGACACTTTTTGTAAATCGCGAAAATACGGGTGTGCTGCTTTCTTCTCTATATTTTTAAATAAATTATTCATATATGATATATAAAAATCGAGAGTAATTCGTGAATATAGATACCTATAAATATATAAATACGAGATTAAATAATAGAAGAAAAAAAAGAATTATTTTCTCTGAAACAATGAGATTTGAAAACAGATGTTTTTTTATTCATTAAATCTCAACTATGATGCAATGATAAAAAAATGCTCTCCATCGCATTACTTTAGATTTATCTCTATGAAGTGAAAAAAAGAGTCTGCGAGTGATTGTTTTATATATATGAATATATCAAAATCAGAACTAAATTAAAAAAAAATTTTCCTTTGTGAATGTACTCTATTGTAAAAGCGAGTAAAATCCAACCCTCGACATATTATACCTGTTAACAAGTGTGACAATCCAATTGCTTTAATTACGACAAAACATACAAACGATTCTCCTTTCTCTTTTAATCAATCATCAATCAATTGTTAATTCATTTTATTCAATTTTATTTTTTTTCCCACTACTTCAATAATTGCTTTACAATATTAACTCAACAATGTGCGGATTTATTTTTCAAAATTTATCCAATTCTCCTTTTTTGCAAAATAATAAGGAAAAAGAAGAAGGAAGGCAATTTTCACTATACTTTAGTGCTTGAAAAAGAGTAAAGTAAATTTTACTATACTACCTTATTATAATAAACAGTAAAGTAATTTTTCCTACACTTTTCAAAAAAAAGAGAGAACGTTGAATCGTTTAAAAAATAATCTTTAAAAATTGAAAGCTAGTAAAATAATAAAATGGAAAAATAAAGAAACAAAATTTGAACATCACAAAACAATTTAATGTACTTTCGCAAAAAAAAGAAAAGAAAACAGGAACGTCAAATATATATAATTTCCGCAAAAGAGTCTTATTTGCCTGTCTTGTTTGGATTGCGTGCTACCCAATCGTCTTTCAAATAAGATTATAGCGAGAATTAAATCACGATTTAGGAATTAATTTTGAATATTGCTCAATTCACTTTGCTAAATCAATTTCAAGAAATAAACTGTGTCTTGACTTTCTTTTTTTTAAATGCGTCTAAAAAGGGAGGGGGGAAATTTATTTTTTAAACTTATTTATAATAAATTTTTTAAACAAAAAAAAACTTGTGCCTTTGATGGCGAAACTTTGTCAACGATTTCACATACAACGAGTCCAACTTTTTTACAATATTATCAAATTCAAAAATGACACAAAAGAATCGAAAACTTTTGTTAGTTAAATTAAATATCAAAACCAAAAAAAAGCAAAATTTAAAATTCTCCAACAATCACTCAACAAACTCTTATTTTTTTCACTATATAGTAAAATTGAAATTATATTTCAAACAGTTTAACGATTGAAACAAAAATTATTAACATAAATTATATTTCGAGAAAGAGAGAGAGAGAGAGAATTTTATGAACGAATATTAATAACGTAATTTAATTAATTAATTATTTATCAATCGTGATGAAGTAATTATTATTATTGGTAAATGGAAAATAATAATCGCAGAATGAAAATATGAATAATAATTCAGGCGCCATTGAATTTATGGGCATTTTAATATAATTAGCTACTGGATTATATAATACAACACCAAATAAGTTGTATATATAAAAAAGATAATACAATAAAAAAAATTTTAATATATTTATTATATTATCAAGAAAAACAAAATTATCTATCACTGAAAAATTATAAAAATGTTCTAATAATTACAGAGCATTTTAATATATTAAATTTTTTAATTTATAGTCAAATATAATATACTTTATATTTTTTTAACATTTTACAATAATCAATTGAACGTGAAAATAAGTATATAATTCAAAATTATTTATTATATATATATTAATAGGTATTGTAAATTATTATTTATTCATTATTATTATAAATTTTTTAATATTTACATTTTTTAATTATCAGAAATAAAGTTTTTATAATTATAAATGATAATAAATTATGAATAAATTTTGAATTATAAAAATATTTGTCAATTAAAGAATAAAGAATTAAAGTTAATTTTTTTACTCCTTTCTTTAAAAGAAAAAAAATTGGCAAACATTTTCAGTAATAAACAAAAAAGATTTCATGACGGGGATAACTTTATTATATAATACATAAAGAATATATTTAATGAATGTTCCTATATTTATACCTTAAGTACATAATAAGTGTATTAAATTGATATTCTATATGGTGATTTCAACTTTTTACAACAGAAAAAAAATTCGAGTGTCTCTTGATAATAGACGACGTGATGTTAGTATATAAAAAATGCAATTGCGAGTGAAAGTTGATTTTAAAAAAATGCGAGGAAAAACAAGAAGATTCCTAGAAATGTGTATAGAAGAATAGAAAAATTAGAGACAGCTAGAAGGAAGAAAAAAAAATAATTTTTTCCCCACATTACTTGAGAAAAGAGAGGCGGTTTTTTGTGTCGCGTGAAAAGAAATAAAAAAAGGGGGGTAATAGTAGGGCGAAGCGAGGGTCTTCCTATACTGACTGAACGATCAGATGTGATATACGCGTAAGAAATAAATAATAATTGATAATTATTTACTGTAATCATATATATATATATAAATATATATAAAATATAATTAATGTAATTAATTAGTATGGTTACGATATACAAACATTATATCTATATATTATGTATAGGTAGATAGGTATATATACAATGTTTTTAACCAGTTTATCGATGTTCCGAGGATCTAGCTATTATAATTATTACAATCTAATAAGTGGTTTTAATCGTCGTGAGATTAAAATTCTCACAAATTATTATTATTCGAGTTTAGAAATTTTTTAATAGCCAATAATCTTCAGAATGTTTGCGACTTTGCATAGATTTTTTTTTTAAGAAGAAAAGTTCGTCAAGAAAATTGGAAATTTGATTTAAAATAGGAAAACTGGTTGGGGCCAGAACAAGACCTAGGTTTAGTCCGGTAAAGGGGCAGATTTCTCGAGTTAGAGATTTAAACAAGTTTTTCGATTCGGGACATTTTCGACAAAAATTTGTTAGAAACTGTTAACAAAAAACCCTAGCCCGAATAGTTTCATTCAATTTTGGAATCAGTTCCAAAATTTTAAATACGTGAGAAAGGAAAAATCCCGACTTATCGACGAAACCTTGAACTAACCCGGCGCTAACTGGTTTTTCCCTTAATTTGACGAATTTAAGGGAAAAAAATATTCGGAAGATCGCTGGCTATTAGTGAATATTTCGAATCGATTTTAAAGAGTCAAGTGGTTGGTTAATAAACAAAAAAAAATTGTTCTTCGAGAAAAAAACTCAAATGTCCAAAAAAGAAAACGACAAAAAAACCAAACGATTTAGGCGCTCCGTGCAATAACAATTTTGCTCAATCCTCAGCGTCCGTCGGTCCGTCCTTCCGTACGGGAACGGCTATTAATATAAATTAATTACTATTATTATTAAATAGAAAAAAACAGATCTAGACAATTACTAAAAGTAGAAAATTAGCGAATCTTCAATAATCTAACTTTTAAACGTAGATAAACGAAACTTTTTCTCTCTATTTTCATTCTCTCCTCCAGTCTCGATGTCTTCGATGTCTATTATTCTAAAAAAATAATAATAATAATACTAATACCAATAATAATAATAATAATAAAAGTTTAATATCCCCCCAATGTCTGTGTATAGCGATTCTCTTACGCAGCGCGGTTGCAAAATGTACCAACCAGTAAAAAAAAGGTTGCACCACAGCCACGCTTCGTAAAATTTAACGAATGAAAGTTTCTTTCTTTGAAAATAAACAAGTTTTCCCAAAGGACAAGCGACATGAAAAAAGAAAATCTGTCCTTTCTTCCAAACAATGCTCGGTTGAGACTATCATACCTAAGAATTTTCGCGTAACGCAAATTTTAGTTAAAATTCTTTTCTCAAATAGAGAAAAAAAACTTTCTTAAGAAACTTAAGGTCCTCAAAAATATAATTTTAGAAAATTTTTTTATTTAAATAATTTCTCCTTCAGGGAATTAATATTATTAAGAAATCATTGACTGAAGTTTAATAATTGTCTATAAATTGTTAAATTGAAATATGAATAAAACTATATATTTTTATCATTTAGAAAAATTAATTGAAAGAAAAACAATATTTTTTTACACAGTAATGAAAAATAGCTCTCGCTTTAAGGAAGAATCTGACAAACAGTCGAAACGAAAGTTCATCATAAAATTTTTAAAAAATTAAATTCGTTGTTGTAGTAAGTTTCCATTTTTGATTAATAGAAACTCTTTCTAAAAATTACGTAATTTTTAGAAATTTTGTTTTCAAAACGTACTTGTTCTTTTAATAGGAAAGAAACAATTAATAATATTTGTTTCCGCAACAGTCAGTCAGTATCTTTCTTAAATTAATTTTTCTACTCGGAAATTGCCACAAATGTTGATATAATCGTAAATTTTGAATCCTAATTTTAGTACAATACGAATTCCATCCTATTTGCACCCTCCTGAAAAAAAACAAAACAAATATTTAAACAATTTTTATCCATACCTGAAAAAATAGAAATAAATAACGAATTATCATAAGTAACATTTTTATCCGAAACGTATTTTGTACAAATAAAACAAAAGTTTATGATAGTCTAGACCTTGCTATATGGGTTTTGAACAAAAAAAACCCAAAATAGAAAAAATAGAGACGACCACTAAATTTATGTTTCATATTGACCAAAAAAATAGTTAAAACAAAAAAAACCAAAGTGCAAATACTCTATATATTAATAATTACGGCACTCGTGTCTTCCGTAAATAATTTTCAAAACACAGTTAAAATAAATCGTTGTTTGTTTCTTTCCCTTAAAAAACAAATTTTAACAATAAAGAAAATTTTAGAACGCAGTAGAGAAATTTTTTTAAATAAATAAAAAAGTTTTATCAGAGCTGAATATTTAAATTTCAATGGAAAAGAAATAACAACGAAAAATTTTGCAATCACTCTGCTATATAATGTGAAAAAACAAAATTTGTGGCCCGTACTATCATTGTTTATCGTACCTATATTAGATATAAAATTATAAATATTAAATATACACGTACAGCATACGTTACGAATTAAATCGTAAACAAACGAATATAAAATTTGTCAAAAGAAAAATTATTTATCAAAAATAATTTTTTTTCCGCCAATTTTTATAAAATCGTTTAATGCAAAACGTGACCTGGATGTTTAGAGATATTTTTCAACTTGTATTAAATGTGATAATTGATGAATTGACAATGAGCAATCTAATTGTAATATATGAATAATATTAAATAATAAATATATATTATAAATATATAATATAAATATAAATATATATAAATATATATATAAATATATATTATATACATAAATGTCAATGTTTATCGTACAAGTCGTATATAATTAGATTTTAAATTTAGCTAGTAAATGTTATAATATATGGTAAGAAACAAAAGAAGAAGAAAAAAAAACCGAATGCGATCAAGATTTTTCTTACGTAACGAGTTAAAAAAATTATCAACACGCCAATGTCAGATCTGTCCACAAAATTTAATCCATTGACGCAAAATTGTTTATAGAAAAAAAAATAATGTTATCCCATTCTGACCCAATTTCGTATTGTTTTATAAAAACCAAAGAAATCAGTTTTGCTTTTTGATCTTCAAAACACAACTTCTTCTTTTATTTTACAATATAATAAATATAAGTATTATATTTTATTTTTCTTACAAAAGGATAAACAACAAAAATTCTCTACTCATTTTACAAGTAACTAAAACAACTTTTTATAAATAAAAATAATTGACGATAAATTAAAAGAAAAAAAATTCGTGGAAAAATATTATATTTAATAAACAAGAAGATGTGATTTGAAGAATAAATGAAAACTTTGCCTTAAAAAACGAATAAAAAAATATAACCATACATGTACAAAAAACAAAAAAAATGAAACAAATGAAACAACTTGAGTCAATGGATTAATGAAAAATATTAAGATAAACAAAAAAAATAAAGTACATTTTACTAATAATAAAATCCTATTATTACCGGTATATATTATTAAAATACATTATAACCGATTGTTGTCTACGATATAATGTTATTTTTCTAATTCATATTCAATTGTTATTGTTGAGGACGAGCACATCGAATTTTAGACGAACAATACGAATGCGATCCATGTAAGCAAAACAAAAAAAAACTCCTAACAGGAGAGAAAAAAAACTAAACACACATAAACTGTTTTAAAAAATATAAAATTTTTTTTCCTATAGAAAAAAATTAGATAAAAGAAAATTAATAATTAACGTCCTTTTAATTTTAATTGAGGAATAATTCCAGTGCCAAGAATTTTAACGATTTTATAGTTTTTTTTTTAAATAAAATTTACACTTTTATTTTATTCATCAATTTTCTTAATTTTATTACAGTACGTTTAAATATTTTAATGAAAAATTATTTTATCTTCAAATTGAATTACTTGAAGATTTAATTTACTTCGAAATTAAATTAAATTTGATGCAAATTTAAATTATTTAACATTATTCTGATTTTTAAGAAAAGTGTAAATTTTATATAAAAAAAATATTCAGTTGGGAAAAAAAATACTTGTTCGATGTATAATTCTATTATTAAATAATTCAAAGGGAGTATTCTATAAATATATATGTAAATTTTACGAAAAATTGTTTTTAAGAGACAAAACAAAAATCATTTATGATAATAATTAGTTACATGAATTTTTCATTTTTCGTATATATATACATATTTGCACACAGTAGAAATGAGTGTAGAAAAGTTTTTTGAAAAATAAAAACATAAGACATGAAACAATGAAAAAAAAAATGAAAAGCAACAAAACATTGATTTGAGAGGTTGCGGACACGTACTGTATTTTTTGTATGGTTCAATTTTTGCGCCAGATTGTGATAATCGAGTCCGTAACTTCATCGAAAATATTCAATCTATTCTCTCTGGCTCATTAAAACTGGCTATTAGTTCTAATAATTAATTTTTTAAAAAAATTTTTTTCCTAATTCTGAAAAAAGTGCAACAAAAATTTTTTTGGAAAAAAATTATTAATCTTTAGAAAATTCAAATTTACCAAAGGAAAAAATTATTTCAGAAAGAAAATAAATAGAATAAATAAAATTGGTAAGAGGAAAACGTGGACTAAAAAGGAATTGTGTAAACTTTTTGATAATATTCAATAATAAATATTTTGAAAAAATGGGCTTTTTTGGCGATCGTTTGGTATTATGGGAGAAAGAAAATGTTTCCCCCAAAATCTGAAATATAATTAGCCTCTATTTTTTCATATAATTATTTTTAATATATGTATTCAATTTATCAGATATAACAACGAGAGATAATTCTGAATGTGATGGGGAGAAAAAAAGTGAGTGGATTTCGGAAACAATTATTGAAGGGAAAAAAAATGTTTCAATGGCCAATAATGCATTCTCTATACCAAACCCTCTCTTTTTTTCTTTTTTTCCCAAACCCTCAGAGATAAACCCAATATAACTACTTCTCGATTCGGTTGTACTTGTGTAACAGTCGAAAACACCAAAGCGCACTCCAAACTTTCACCAAACAACGCCTATAAATAAATAAAACCAAAAAAAAAGCTCGAATTCTTTTAAAACTGTTATGTCTAATAAAAAAAAACACTTGGATTGAGTGTCCAAACAACTTTTTCAAATTCAAATATTTCTGCGTGTTTTTTTTCTGTTCTTAATGGGAATAAAAAATAGTTTCAATTTTCGAATTATACTCCAGTCATCTGTAGTGATTTTTCACTTCTCCAAAAATCAACGAAATATTTTTAAATATTTGTATTTTTTATTATCAAAATACTAATAACGTCCAATAAATTCAATTATGAAAAAAAAGGAATTTAAAAAAGAATCATATTGAGTGTTATTGTAAAATAAGATTTTTCTTTCATCTCCGTTAATTTAAGATAATTTAAAATGGAGCGCAAACTGAAGTTATTTTACAAATATTATATTTCCATATATATATATAATATATTATATATAATGAAGAAAAATATTTAATCATTTAAATGAGAGAAGAAACGAAAACAACAAGTTTGTATAATGGAGACAAAAACGAAAGTAGAAAATGTAATATTTGATGTGAGACTAAATATCTGGTCCTGCGGTAATTGTGATGCCAAAGACAAAAGTCAAGCAGTATGATAATGCCTATTATTATATATGATACTAAAAAAAAGTGATTTAATCAATGGCAGAAAGAAAATAATAACAAAAAGTTATTATGAACTCCGTAACATTTTTTCGTATATAAGTGTCGTGCAAATAAGGGATCTAAAAAGAGCCCTTCGGTGTTGTGGGTATTAAGAAAATATTAATAAAAAAAAACAAAAAAAAAACTCGTTCCTAGTAACTCGTATGATTACTACTCATAACATTGCATTGATCTACTTTAACTCTACTTACTCTAAAGATAAATAAATGCATTCTGTCCAACATGATAAAAATTGTTTTCTTTCTTTCCCATGCTCTATTATTCCCGCAAAAATGTTACAGTGTTGCCACACTTCTACCCTTTTCAAATTTCCTGACTTTTCCAGGTTAAAAACAGAATTTTTCCAGGTTTTTAAAACTACGTTTATTACTAATAAGAAAATTATTGAAAACCTCAAGAATTCGACAATTTTCAAAAGTAACATAATTCTTCACAAAAATCGAATTATGTTTCAAAATTGTCAAAAATTTCTCGTCAAAATTTTAATAATTTTTATATATAATGGAAATTTCCTCCGAAATTCAATTAATTTCAAAAATTTTAATAAAATTCTTATGAGAATTTCAATAGCTTTTAATATACAAAATTTTTATCAAATTTCTCGAAAAATGCAATTACTTAAGGTTATGTTATTCAGTGGTCACGTGCCCCATTTACTTTACTATGGAAAAACTTCCCACTGAATAACATGACCTTAAGAAACTTTTATAAAAATGATTCAGAAGAATTCAATCATTATTTAAAAATTTGTGGATTATTATTATTATTATTATTATTATTATTATTATTATTACTATTTATTATCCCTGACTTTTCCAGGTTTTCCAGGTTAAAAAATGGAATAATTCCAGGTTTTTAAAACTACGTTTATTATTAATAAGAAAATTATTGAATACCTCAAGAATTCGATTATTTTCAAAAGTAACACAATTACTTCACAAAAATCCAATTATGTTTTAAAATTGTCAAAAATTTTAATAATCTTTAAGAATAATAAAATTTGTTCTCCGAAATTTAATTATTTTCTCAAATATTAATAAAATTCTTATCAGAATATTAATAGCTTTTAATATACAAAATTTTTATCAAAATTTATCGAAAAATCCAATTTCTTAATAAAATTTTATTAAAATGTTTCAGAAGAATTCAATTATTATTAAAAATAATTTAAATTCTGCCAAGAATGTTATTAATATTTGAGAAAATAATTGAATTTCGGAGAAAAATGTTATTATTTATAAAGAAAAATTAAAGTTTGACAAGAATTTTTGTAAATTTTCAAACAAAATTAGATTTTTGCAAAGAATTATATTACGTTTGAAAATAATTGAATTCTTTAGACTAATTTTATTAAAATTTCGGTTTAAATAATTGAATTGTTTCGTGAAATTTTATTCAAATAGCAAACATTGAAAATAATTGATTTTAAAAAAAAAATTTGAAATCAATTAAATTTCTTCGAGGAACTTTATTAAAATTATTTTGAAAAACATTAAATTATCACAAAAAAATTTAATTGAAATTTTTGAAAATAATTTAATTCTGTGAAGAATAAATAATAAAAGATAAAAAAATAATTGAATTTCGGAGAAGAATTTTACTTTCTCTAAAAATAATTGAAATTCTCCAAACTAAAATTCTTCTATAAATCCGTTATTTTTAAATAATCAAATAAATATATATGAATTTTTTATAATAATTTTAAAAGAATTTTAGTTATTAAGGTTTTTTTAAAAATCTAGGTTTTTCAATTTTTTAATGATTTTCATTTAAAATTGAAGTTTTACAAAATTTTAAATGAAAATATTGTGAAGTTCATCTACTTATAAAAATTGTAATTGCAACTCTTTTAAAATTGAATTAATTTTGAAATATTTAAGAAAAATTAGATTTCCAGAATTTCGAACAAAATTCCCTGACTTTTCCAGGTTTTTTCAATTTTTATAAAATTCCCTGACATTTCCAGGTTTTCCAAAGAGGGAAATTTTCTATTCTTTGACAGTAAACATCTTAGAACACATTGACGAAAGGAACAAATTTTCCAAAATACGCGCTGTCAATATTTATCACCATTTTCACCTTTTAAATCAATTGTTCTTTCCTTGAAAAAATTCTAAAACATTTCTGATTTTGTCTTATTCTATCACAAAAAATAATAACTTTCAGCACAATTCTAAACACTTTGTTGTTGTCTGTAAAAATTGCAAATGGCTGCCGCTCCATGACTGGCGAGTCTGTGACCACGCTCTTTTCGCGCCAATTTTGACAGAAAATTGTTACCGACACTCGGTATGTTATCTACAATTTTCCTAATTTTCGAATTTTTCACAAGCGGGAAATTCAAAAGGACTAAATTGCAAATTATTTTTCATAGACAGAAAACGAATTTAATTAATAGATAAAAGCTCTAAAGAATAGTAAAATAAACTATTAACAAGAAGTAAAGTAAAATTAAACATTTTCATTAGGAATAAAATCGAAAGTTTTTTTTCTTTACTAGATTTATCGAAATAGAAATAAATGGAAAACCGTTCTCCTGGAAAAATTAAGAGGATAAAAATGGAGTTATTAAATAATACATTTTCTATTTAAAATTCTGAAAATCTAAAAAACAGATCGCGAAGAATAAGTGGAATTACATATTATAACAAATTTTTGCTCACATTTACCGAAACATTGCGCATTGTTTATGTACATTTATTGATAGGTGAGTTTATTTACTCACCTATTGGAATTATTACAAATTACAATATTGCTCCAAGTGATTATAAAGACATTTCATTTCCTTCTCCTTTCACGATAAATTAACACTTGATCACAATAAATCACACTGTAAATAAATCACACTTTTGACAGTAAACGGTTCCGCAAAAAATGCAAATGGCGGCTTCGTCATGACTGGCGAGGAGTGTCCAAGCACTTTTCCCGCCATTTCCGCAAACGTTCTAGTTCTACCGACTGTGGATAGTAAAGTCAACATCACACCGGCAATTTCTACGCAAGCGTAAATATTTTGTGGCGGGAAATTCAAATTACTAAATAGAATTTTTTTAATTTCAATATTTTTATTTATTAATTTAATTAAAAATAATACGTTTTTAAGACTTTAGTATTTAATAATATATATTAACTATTAAAACTAAAAAAAAATAATAAAACAGTAATTTCAAATAATTCAAATCAGAATAATTACGAAGCAACACTGTTATTTATTACTCGTGTACAACTTTTCGATACAACTTTCAATTAAAGAATTCATATAAATTTTTTATTTTTTTTATATAACATCTACTAGTTAATTTTTTGGGAGGTACATGTAAAGTTAAATTCGGTAATTTTTTTTTCCTTTTTTTCCATGGAACGGAGTATATTATTAAAAATTGACTAATTGCTCAGAATTCGATGATCATTAAACAGAATAATTTTCTTCAATAATATTATCGATTTTCAGTTATAATATTATTTTTTTTAATATTTAATTTTTCCGCACTTAAAAAAATTCTATTTTTCCAATTCCAAAAAAAAATTTAATTTTTAATTCTAAAAGAATTTAACTATTTTCTTTTCCAAAAGAAAGAAAAATTTTATAATTTTATCTTTATTTTTTTGGAAATTATTTTCAATTAAAATTTGGAGTACTTTTTTTTTCTTCAATAAGAAAAATTTCTTCTATTACAATATTATTAATTCCTGACGGCTAGGTCGATGTTTTTTTTTTATTTTTTTATTTTTTTTTTAATTTTAAAATTAATATAATACAATAATAAAAGACGACGAAATTTATTTGACTAGAAATCGGCAATTAAAAAACAGATTTCCGCTGTACGAATTTGTAAAAAGAAAAAAATTCCAGTAGAATACATAAAATCAATTGTAGATATATAAATGTTAATAAAAAATCTTATTAGAAAATTCTAATTCTACAAAGATATGAAATTTGTTCAATTTTCTAATTTCCTCAGGTTTAACTACGAAATTTAACTACACGGAGATTTAATCAATTAACAGGAAAATTGATTAATCCTTTTTACATAATTATATTTATATATTCATAATTAATAATTAATTATAATAAACATTTCTTTTGATCGATAATTAATGTCAGAAAAGTGGAAATTTTAATTTATAAATTTGCAAACATTTGAATTTTCAAATAAATAATAATACATTTTTCAAATTAATTTCCAAGTCATAAATTATTCGATGTTAAATTTCGAAAAACTAATTATTAGTTATTAATTATAAACTATTAATTCCAATTTTGAATTTATTTATTTTATAAACGTGTAAATTTAATTTCAAAATAAATTCAGTTCTAAATTTATAAATTAAAAATTTCCCATTGAAAATCGAAACAAAATAATTTGATGCGCTTTCTTTACAATAATTAAAAAACAGTTAGTACAAAATATTAAAATAATAGAAGACTTTGAGTCGTAATAACTTTTTGACATTTTCAATATTCAGCAAAAAAAAAATTTACCTTTTTAAAAAAGAACTATTATCTAAAACGATTGATAATAATTAAATGTTACGTTTTAAACTATATTCAGCTGATTGTTAGTAAATGCAGACAGTCAAGAATAAGCGGCAGTGTTAGACAATAATAATAATTAATTTTACAATATATCGAAGCTTAATTCTCTCTCAAAAAAAAACAATTCTAACGAATCTTATTGCATTCGAAATTTTTTTCCCATTTCTTGTTTTCTAGATTCTTCACATATATTTACTAAATCTAATCAGCTGTAATTTTTAAGCGTTCCACTGACCATACAAGTTTCGAGATCACAGGTTGTTCTTATTGTTTAGAAAAGAAAAACAATCTTGAAAATGAATTTAATTTTCCATCCAGTATTCAATAAAATTTGATAATTTTTAATTCAGTCCATTAATTTGATATTTTTAACGAATTTGGCAATTTCGTTAGTTAATTTAACTCGATAATCTGATTATTTTATTAAGAAATTAAATTAAATAATTTCCGTAGCTAATTAATTTAATTTAATTTAATTACTATTAAATTCAATTAATATTTTTTTAAATGATAACAAATTTTTTTCAC
The DNA here is from genome assembly GCA_032872475.1 of Leptopilina myrica (nomen nudum). Taxonomy (NCBI): domain Eukaryota; kingdom Metazoa; phylum Arthropoda; class Insecta; order Hymenoptera; family Figitidae; genus Leptopilina; species Leptopilina myrica (nomen nudum). The sequence goes on along the minus strand of CM065464.1, from coordinate 12,500,839 downwards.
TTTATTAAAAATGGAACAACTTAAGATTTAAAAAGAAAAAATACAATTTGAGTATAATATTATTGTGAACGTAAAAGAAAAGACATTTCTTTATATATAAAATAGTTAATTGTTATTCAATTTTTTTTTTTTAGTAAAAAATTTTTACTAGTTTCATTAAAAATAATTTGGATCTTTGAATGCTTTATCTTGAGAAGTATAACATTTCGTTTATACTTTCAATTGTTATAGTTTCTTTAAGTAATGGATTTGCATAATCACAGTTGTATTTACGTGAAAAAAATTCATTTTCACAGACCACATCTTCGGTATTATTATCATCATCATTGAATAATTACTATTATTACTTTCCTGTAATATATTAAATTTTAAGAAACAAAATAATTGAAATTAGAAATTATTTCTAAATCAGATTTAAGACAGTAGTAAATGTTAGCTTAACGTTCGAAGTATACATGCATTTTTTTTCGTTTTTTCTTTTTTTTTTTAAATCGCACATGAATCTAAACTAGTTTTTTTATACCTGTAAATAATTATAATACAAGTATTTGTCTATATAAATTGTTAATTTTTTTTTTTTTTGTAAATTGTGCAAAAAAAAAATTCTATAAAATTCTCTCGTCACTATTCAATTTATTTTGAATTTGAATACAAATAGAGAAAAAATTATTTTTAAAATCAATTTGCCATTATTGTTTAATAAAAACCCTTTGGAGGTCGAATTGCACTCTTGCTTTGAAGAAATTTAATTATATTAATATAATTAATTATTAAATGACTATTTGATAATTAGGTATCTAATAATTGAATTGTCAAACAATTGAATTATCTAACAATTCGGTTACCAGGTAATTTAATTATCTGATAATTCAGTTAATATTTAGTAATTCAATTATTTAATAATTTAGTATTTAAAAAATTGATTATTAAATAATTATTACTATTATTAAATAGTATTATAATTAAATGTTTTCGAGTCTGAATTATTTAAACTAAATATTAAAATAAATTCAAATATTTCATACCGCGTATCGTTCAACGACAATCGAAATTTTTTTTCTTATAAACGAACCTTCAGATCTTCCATTCTTTGCTTTATTCTTCGACGCATCTCCTTGTATCTAAAAATAGAAATATTTGTTTATTTTGCAAATGTTATTTTTTATCATATAAATATAATACTGTAACTTATGTTTTATTTAATTTTTTTTACATTCTCATAACTTACTTTTCCTTAAGGAGCAGTATATGTCTTTCCTCCTCATGATGATAACGTTTCAATATTCCCTGACATTCGGCGAGAGAGAGATTCAAAAATTGCGCGACATCTGAACTTATTTCAGGCGTCGAGAGTTTATCGACAAGAAATAGACGGGCAATGTTTTCATGAGGTCCCAGGACGACTCTCACTTCCAGTGGATATTCATCTTCTCGCAGTCGTCGTTGTTCTAGAAAATTGTATTTTTTATTAAACATTTCAGGATTGCCACGCTTCTACCTTTTTTAAATTCCCTGACTTTTCCAGGTTTTTCAGGTTAAACAGAATTTTTCCAGGTTTAAAACTTCGTTTATGATTATTAAGAAAATTATTGGAAACCTCAAGAATTCGATTATTTTCAAAAGTTATATAATTACTTCACAAAAATCCAATTATGTTTTAAAATTGTCAAAAACTCCCGTAAAAATTTAAATAATAAAAATTTTCGCCCGAAATTCAATTATTTTCGAAAATTTTAATAAAATTTTTATCAGAATTTCTAAAGTTTTTAATAAACAACATTTTAATCAAATTTATCGAAAAATGCAGTCACTTAAACAAATTTTATTAAAATGTTTCAGAAGAATTCAATTATTATTTAAAAATTTGTTGATTCTTCATGAAAATTCAATTTTAAAAAAAGTTCAATTATACAATCAAAAGTTATTTTTGAACATTGAATTTTTATAACAAATTTTTAAGAATTTAATAATTATGTTTATTATTATTATTATTATTTATTAACCCTGACTTTTCCAGGTTAAAATACGAAATTTTTCCAGGTTTTTAAAACTACGTTTATTATTAATAAGAAAATTATTTGAAACTCCAAGAATTCGATTATTTTCAAAACTAACACAATTACTTCACAAAAATCCAATTATGTTTTAAAATTGTCAAAAATTCCCGTAAAAATTTAAATAATCTTTAAGAATAATAAAATTTGTTCTCCGAAATTTAATTATTTTCTCAAATATTAATAAAATTCTTATCAGAATTTTAATAGCTTTTAATATACAAAATTTTTATCAAAATTTATGGAAAAATCCAATTTCTTAATAAAATTTTATTAAAATGTTTCAGAAGAATTTAATTATTATTTAAACATTTGTTGATTCTTCATAAAAATTCAATTTTACAAAAAGTTCAATTATTTAATAAAATGTTTATTTTTTCGAGTGAAATAAATGAATTCCCGTAGAATTTTCAAATAAATAAATATTTTTTACTATGATATTCAATTACAATTGAAAATTTTTACTGAAATTTATTTTTAAATCAATATTTATTAGAAAATTCTACAAGAAATCAATTGTTTAACTATAAAAATAAATAATTTATTAAATAATTGAATGTTTTTTAACATTGAATGTTTATAACAAATTTTATTAAAATTTAATTATTGTTTATTATTATTATTTTTTATTTTCAAGAGACAAATGAAAAGAAAAATTTAACAATAATTTCATTTTTCGAGAAATTCGATGAAAATTTTGTATATTAAAAATAATTTTAATTCTGCCAAGAATGTTATTAATATTTGAGAAAATAATTGAATTTCGGAGAAAAATGTTATTATTTATAAAGAAAAATTAAAGTTTGACAAGAATTTTTGTAAATTTTCAAACATAATTGGATTTTTGAGAAGAATTATATTACGTTTGAAAATAATTGAATTCTTCAGACTAATTTTATGAAAGTTTCGGTTTAAATAATTGAATTGTTTCGTGAAATTTTATTCAAATAACAAACATTGAAAATAATTGAATTTAAAAAAAAAAATTTTTTGAAATCAATTTAATATCTACGAAGAGTTTTATTAAAATTATTTTGAAAAAAATTAAATTGTCACAAAAGAATGTGATTGAAATTTTTGAAAAGAATTTAATTCTTTGAAGAATAATTAAAAAAGAATAAAATAATTGAATTGCTGAAAAGAATTTTACTACTTTTAAAAATAATTGAATTTCTCCAATAATATGTATTTGCTTCAAAATTAAATTTTGTTTCAGTGTTTTAACTAAAATTCTTCTTTAAATCCGTTATTTTTAAATAATCAATTAAATATATATTAAAAGATTTTAATAAGTTTAGAAGAATTTTAGTTATTAAGGTTTTTTTAAAATCTAGCTTTTTAAATTTTTAATGAAATTCATGTAAAAATTAATGTTTTACAAAATTTTAAATAAAAATGTTTTCAAGTTCATCTACTTATAAAAATCGTAAATGCAACTCTTTTAAAATTGAATTAATTTTGAAATATTTAAGTAAAATTAGTTTCCAAAAATAAATTTTCCAGGATTTCGATCAAAATTCCCTGACTTTTCCAGGTCTTTTCAATTTTTATAAAATTCCCTAACATTTCCAGGTTTTCAGGTTGCGTGGAAACCCTCCATTTTTACGGACGAAAATGTTAATTAAAAGAAGGAAAAGAAATATTATAAGGCAGCAAAAAATAGAAAAGAAAGAATAAAATCTTACCTCCATTATCGCGAATAACAAAGAGAGCAAAATTATCAGGTTTCGCGTCGACTTTATATTTGTCGAGCATTAAATTGATCACTTCCTGAGTGCTTACGAGACTAGTGACCCAAACGGACATTTGTGATCCGTGTGGCGGTGTGAAGAAGCTCGTTTCACGATTATAAAAATGTCCATTAATCGAGCAACGTCGTCGCAATCGATTACGCGATTGGCGTCTTCCACCGGGTCGTCGTCTTATTGCCGTTGATCCTTGTTTCCGACGCAGAACAACTCCATCCAACTGGAAAAAAAATGTAATTAGAAAAGGAATAAAAACGAAAATTAAATATTAAATCCAAACTTTGGATCCGAAAACTTAAAAAGTTCAAAAAAAAAAATGTTAAAAAGTAGCTTTCAGATTAAAAAATTAAGTAAAAACAATAGCAATCGAAGAATTAAACTTGATAAAAAGAACTGATTTTAGAAACTTTTTTTTCTTCTTTTCTTTTATTAATTGAAAATAGAACCTCTAATCCACTGTCAGTGGACATTGTCATGTTATCATCGTCACGAAATTGCAATGAATTCACTGAATCATTGTCACTGTCATTGCGATGCCTTTGTAGACAATCGGGACCAGACATCGATCGATTCAATCCCTTCTCAATCCAACTTTCGTCACTCTCAATCGATCGATTACTCGCTATACTTTTCTCTAAACTATCAAAGTACTCGACTCGTCGTAGTGTGCCATTTTTATTTGGTGTTCCATGATAAATTGGTGTGTCATTACTGGAAGAA